>JACDJE010000509.1:723930-752924 GCA_016647715.1 Pavo muticus | reverse complement strand
AAAAAAAAAAGAAATAAAAATCAAATCACATGGCATCAAAGAGCTACATCAGGAGGTCATTGCATCAAATGCTGCCGCTAGTTTAATAAAGGAACTGACTAATATACTCATTAGTGGTGCTTGTTGCTAATGCCCGATCAGATAATGAAATTGAAATATCATATTTTAGGGTGTAATCAGGATCCCTGCAGGTGCTGGGATGGAATTGCCCCATAGGTACAGCATTACACAGTTAACTGTGCTACCTGATGGAGGTGTTTCAGCTTCCCAAGCCTGCGGGTAGGAAGAGATGAGCAGGACTGTCTGCGTAGTTAGTAAGAACAGGGAATTGGATTGGAAACAAGGGAAAGAAGATGAGGTGAGTGGGGCTGAAGAGGATGAAGGCAGCTGGGAGCAAGTGCAGGTGTCAAGCCATCTCCAGAACCAGCTTAGACTGGGTGGGTGCGTGGAGTATACACCAAGCTTCCAACCCTGGTTTATGCAGAGAAGAGCACTGAAGCAGGGTTTCTGGGAGCATCAAAGGTTTCGTTGTTTTCCTGCCATGGAGAAAGTAGTTCAGGACAAACTAGTGCAGGCACAAAAAATCCATTAGTGGAACTGAGATAGAGGGAATGTGTAAGACTACCCCTGAGTGGGGATACTGGGATGCTTTTGGAGCTGTCTCTAACTCGTAAAGGTCTTTGCAGCGTGGAGAAGGCATGCTCCTTGCTTCCATGGGTCAGCAGTGTCACCTACACAAGACTTTTAGTACCCAACATCCTCAAGGCAGCTGCAATTCCAATTTACATGTCCAGAGAGGAGACAAATACATCAGAAGCCTACCACCAACTTTCTCTTCCCCAACTCAAGCAATTACATTTTCCACCAAGTGGCTAAATCCAAAGAAGTTAAGAAGTTAGCAACACTCCTTTTTAATTGCCTTTTTTTTTTCTTTTTTTTTTAAGGAAAAATGAAAACACATTAGAAAAATTCAAACTCAACTTCAGCTTAATCAATGCTACCAGACTTTGGGTAAACCGGGCTGAATGACAAGAGTTTTCCAGAGGAATTTGTTCTGTATGGAAGTTAACTTTAAACACTTTTCTTCATTGCCAGATGATTTAATACTGGATGAGCCAATGAAAGACAAAGAACTTCAGAGACGCTCAAATTACTTCGCAAGTTGCTCACAGAATATGTTCTGCTGAGACAACACCATGTTACAGACTTCAGTGGGATTAGCAGTAAAGCAGTTTTATTCTGCTACAGCACTTCAGATTGTCTTCCAATCTTTATTTCTTTTTATTTTTCACCCTCCTGCTCTCAGTTCCTTAATAATAACAACTTACATGTCAATAACAACCCCTCCTGGCTACCATCTTTCTATTTCCCCTCCTTTTCCTTCAGCACCCCAGACCTTCCTCCTTCTGCCCCTTTCCAAGCACTCTCTTGCAAAGACAGTGAGAATCCTTTCAGATGAAGGAGTGAGCTCACCCAGTACTTACGTATTCACTGTGAGATCTTCAGAAGGGTGATAAAAGAGATGGGGTAAAGAAAAGTGCATGCCTCTTCCTCAGGTTTCTGAGAGAAAAAAAATCTTTGCTTAAGTCCAGGAGAGGGTTCAGGGCCATGAATTCTCTGGGAAAGGAGAATCCTTTTGCAGCCTAGAATATGGCATCTACATCCTAGAGGGTGGAAGAATTTAAAACATTTCTTTTTTTTCCCCTCTTTTCCCCTTGGTGTTCTCAATTGGTTTGTTTAAACAGGCTCCTAAGCCATGTGTAGACTGGTATGAAATCTGTTTTAGGTGCCTTGCACCAGGAGAACCACAGGAGTTGGGTCCCTGAATAATTAACTTAAGCACCTAAAGATATGGCTGTGTTGATAAACCAAACAAGACCAAGGCTCAAGCCCAGGAACTGGCGCATGATCTCCCAAGCTATCCAAACTTTAGTATGGTCCCTGGCAATGGTTTTGCCCTGTTCCAACTAGCACTTTTGCAGACAATGCCTGGGCATGGTCCAGGGACTGCCTGGGCCAAGCAGAATCACCACAGGCGGTTCAGATGCAGCCCCCTGGTTTTGGAAGGAAAGACGTTTATCAGCACGGACGCAAGTCAGTCCATGCCAGTTGGCCTCTGGGGCAAAGAACAGCCCCATGCATGTTTTATTTACTAGAACAGACAAAGTTAAAGGCTTTCAAGAATGTAGTCTGAGATGCTAAAAAGGGACTTGGGAGCATAGTGCTGGAAAAGAAAGGGGAATTCAAGTGATGAGTGGTTTATCCAAATGTTAACTCATACCTTCCACCTTCTAGAAGACCCAAAAAGCTCTTCTACAATTCCTAATCTGTTTTCACCTACCTATCTTCATCTTTCTATCTATTTCACATCTTTCTTCAAGGCTTCTTCACTGTCCTTTCCTATTGCCATTGTTCACTTGAGCCCTCATAATCCACTTGTGGCCAATTCCCAGATCTCCCAGTGGTGTGAAGTCTTGAGGGGGGTAAATTGGTGCAGCAAGGTAGGGTTATTTAATATTTTTATTCAATATTTAATAGAATTGAAGTTTTCAATAGGAAACAAGGTTTTCTGGTGTTTTTCTTCTTCAGATTTTTTTTCAGAAGTGTCCAACATCTCCATAAGAACTTGCCAAAACTTTACAAGCCTTGTGAGAAGTAGCTGAAGGAACTGGGATTGCTCAGTCTGGAGAAGAGGAGGCTCAGGGGAGACATTATCGTTCTTTATATCTCCCTAAAAGGAGGTTGTAACAAGATGGGAGTTGGCCTCTTCTCCCAAGTAACAGCGATAGGATGAGAAGTAATGGACTTAAGTTGCATCAGTAGAGGTTCAGGTTTGATATTAAAAAAAAGCTCATCTCAGAAGGAGTGGTGAGGTATTGGAACAGGCTGCCCAAGGAGGTGGTAGAGTCACCATCCCTGGAAGTGTCCAAGAAATGGGTATATGTGGCACTGAGGGACATGGTTAGTGGGCATGGTGATAGACTAGATGATCTTGGTGGTCTTTTCAACCGTAATGATTCTATGATTCTATGGTTCTGTGAAAACAAGATGTTTTTCTCCTTTTAGTGTATGCCAATGCAATAGTTAGTGATCCACTCCAATTTCTACTTACACAAAATCTAAATGTCTTGTCTGTAGAAATTAGGTGTGCCTTATATGTGTACGCATAATGTGTGTCTACTACAAGCAGAGGTGCATGTACTACAGAAATACGTGTGTTCTTTATCCTTGAATGGATGCTTCTTGTTATTACTCCTAATTGATTCCTATGGCAATGGAGACCCTTTTTAAAACATGGTCCTGCTGGGCTGGGTGCTTTGCTGCTCGATGACTAGTAGTGCCCAGGTGTCAGCAGCCACTTAGCCTAAGGTGTGAAGGATCAGCCTCACAGCCTCTTCTCAGGATCCTACTACCTCAAGGCCATTTCACTTGTCTGTGTGTGTCACTAGGACGTCTGACAGCAGTGTCACCACTCCTACGTGTGTCACCCAGACAGCTGGAGGTGACATGGCTGAGGTTGTAGAAGTGTGTGGCAGACCTGAGCCGAACGCAGCTTGCCAGAGTTATCGGTTGTGATCTTAACTAGAAGGTCCTTTTTCTGCTCACTTACCCTTGCACACATGCACATAATTGCAGCGTGAATTCATAATATAAACCATGATGTAATAGACACCAACTCAACTCAGCTTAATTACTGTACAAATGAACAACAACTTAAATCGCAAGCAGAGTCCCATTAAAAGTAATCAGATCCTGGGTGGGGAGATGGTTAAAGGTGGTGTTTGAACTCCAAAGAAAAATATGCTCTTGTTTGGACGTAATTGGGTTTCTTTTTTTATTGTTATTTTTTCTTACACAGTGTATTTTTGCTCTCTCTCCCTGGCTCTCTCTCATTTTAATTTTTCAACCTTTTCCTGATAAACCAAACTAGTCTAGACATATCTTTTGAGAGCAAATGTTCTCTAAGCTATGTTCATTCCTTGTGAGTTTGTACGTTAATCATTAAATATAATTAATTAGAACATCTTGTAATTAACTTGGAAAGCAAAATTATACAAGGGAATGAGTTTGTAACCACATCACATTTGAAATAAAAATAAAACTTTGACTAAAAGGAATAACTGCTCTTTGGAATTAGTTGAGTAACAATGTTGGATTGGCTCCCCCGAAGTTATAATGTTGGCTCTGAACTCATTCACATATATTCACCATATTTCACATTGATGTGTACACACACACACACATGTGCACAAGCATCATAGTGCCATAATCCACAGTCTGTTCACTACAGGGATTCTTTTAAGTCATCCTTCTGTCTTCTTGGCTCTCTACACTGAAGAGGACACATGGGACTTGGTACACATGCCATCAAACAGCCTTGGGGTTGCTATAACTTGCCCCGACTGGCTGCAGTGGCCCCTCAGGTATGATGTTAGCTGGAAATTGTGGCATTTCATGGCAGGTTTTCCTGCCAAGGTAGGAGGGAGCTGGCAAGGGGTGGCAGACAGCTGGCTGTTGGGTCTGCCCCCAAGCTGGAGATTTCTGGTCCATTGGGATCCTCATTTACGTGCTGGGTCCTGTTCTTATGTCCATCACTTCTTCAAAAAGCAGGTGTTGGTCTGACCTGTGGAGCACAGCAAATGAACCACCTTAGCCATGTAGTTAAAAAAAATAGAGGAATAGAATTTGTCTCATTTTGCTAACCAATCATTCCTATCAACTGTTAAACACTGCAGTCATTTTGTTGTATATATATGAAGAGTTCTACCAATTCTGCTTGAGTCAGTGAGTCAGAAGTGTCTCGGGAAATACGAGCTTCACCATGCCTAACAGGAAGACATGTGCCCATGGCTGCTAAAGCATTCCATGATAAGAAACTGGGCCTGGGAGACTTGGGTCAAGACCATGAAGTGTGTAGGAGCAGCACTCCTAGGAAGACCCCAACCGGCTTTGAAGGGGATGTTAGGGAGGAGAGACTAGTAGTGACTCTTCATCAGCCTCTGGTGCTGTACTTCACCACTTGCTTGCCATGTGGTCTGTGTGACTTCATCTCTGTTTCATTTTTTTAATCTGTGTTGTTGAGTATATTGTCTTGGCAGAGAGATCACCCTCCCACTACACACTGGATGGATAATACTGCTAGCCAATTACTAAAGCAAAAGGGTTCTTTCACCTATGTCACATGCCTGGCTGGGACCATGGTTTTTGCAGAAGCCAGTGCCTGCTTGAACTGTCTGGAGAAATTTGTTGCTCTGAACTTGCTCAGAGATTTTTGCCTTTTGCTCTTTTGGCAAGAGGAATCACCAAGCCTCCCTTCAATTAGATTTCTATCCTCCACTGCCAGACAATTGCTCGGCTGTGTTGTTCATCACCACATAGTTACAGAAGCTTTCCTCCTTGCATTTTTGTTGTCAGTTTTCAGGATGATGGAAGAAAAGGCACCTAGGGGGGCTAAGGTGAAGAGGAGAGAAGGTAGAGGGGGAGGAAGGCTTTTCAGAAGATTGGATGATTAAAGATGGAACTGACTGGCAATACCAGCTCTGGAATGAGGATCTCAGTGTGGGGAGAGACATTTCAGGAAAAGGCAGTGAGGCATAATCCTTCTCTTTTTTGGGGTCAGAAGCTAAGCAACTGAAGGACTTGGAAATGTAGTCCTCAGTGTTCCTCTTCATTTGCCAAAGCATCCTTGCTTTATGTTGAGATCTCTCACCACACATTGGCCCTCTTTTCTGATTCTTTAGACTGGAAATCAGCTAAGACATTTTCCCTTGGCTGAAATTTGCTCAATATGTGGAATTTAATTCATTTCAGGAGGCTCAAAAATACCATCACCCCACTTTGATAAGTAGATGAAATATATCATGGATTTGGAGAACCAAGGTGAAGGGAAGAGGCACTAGGAACATAACTGCCCCTCCTGCCTTCTTCCTCCTCTCTGCCCATGGGTAACACCTTGCTGCTAGGAGAGGCACTAAGCTGGGATGCAGTTTGCCTAATTTTAGGTAAGTTGATGTTAGATACCCAGGACAGCTAGATAGGCCGTAGGACCTTCTCTAGGTAGAGTGGATGGACAGACACCTTCGGGATAAGAATATCTTCAACAGGGGGCTTCCAGTATACATATCTGGGGTAATGAATAAAGTGCCCACTTTGCTTTTCAGTCATGACATGAATTCCATACCCATAAGAGGAACCAGGTCCATTCTGCCTCCCACCATCATTTCTCCCACCCTCCTGCCTCCTGGCAAATATCCCACAGCCAGAGCAAGACAAGATGGTCCTGATCTTGAAATGGGAGAAAGTGTCTTCTCTATGTGAGACAAGAAATCTGCCTCCATTTATTGACCTGTAGAAGCAGGGCACACCATGAATAAATGAGTGTATATGCATATTCCCAAGGAACAACAGCAGTGAATGACAATAAGAAAAAAAAATTCTAAAAGAGATGTGACAGTAGTTTTCAATAGAGCTGACAGTGAGCAAACACTTCACACAATGTGGAGGGTGATATAATATCCTGCCCTTTCAGAGTGTCACTGTGATGGGTATTTAACATTCATTGGCAGCAGCAGTCCAGCTTGATCTTCATGCTGTGAGGTGTTGTGCATATATCTAGGAAAAAATAAGATTGTTAAAGAGATGCACCCAGTTCATTGCCCTTTCTGATGTGGGTGTGGATCTGTCTTAGTGGAAGGCATGGGAGCTTTGCTACTGACTTCAGTCTCTATTAGCTTCCCTGATGAGTAGTAGGAAATCAGGCATGCGTGGAGGGAAGGGTGTTTATGAAAAGCAAGGTCTAATGAGAACCTGGTTTCAGAGTTAATTATGGAACAACTATTGCCGCTCCCTAACCCAATACCGAGCCTGATTCTGATCTCACTGCCTGGGAAAGCAAGATACTTTATACCCATGGGGGCTCTAGGGCTGCACATGGCTCTTGAGCAATTGCAGTGCATTTATGCTGGGGTGATATCATGTGATTGGCAGTGGGACTGCACCGATGTGGGGCTGATGGGTAATCTGTGGGATGAAGCAAATCAGCAGGACTTGCCAGGTCATGCCCAGCCCCATCCCATCCCACAGCGGTGCAGAGAGACAGAGGAGAGCTGTTGTTATCTCCTCCGCGAAGCACTCCTGGTGTTCTCCCTCCCTTTGCTCTCTGATGTGCCTGATACACGTCTTCAGTCTCTGGACTGAATGAAAGGTGTTGGTAGATGGTTTGTAAGGTCAGCAAGATGGGACAGCGTCGGGATCAATTGAGCTGCACCCATGTGTATGTAATCAGAATCTGGCCCGCTGCTAATTAAAAAGCTTAAACAAACACATGCAAATGAGACAGATATGAACATGCAGGTGGATTGCTGGAAACAACACCCTTCACTCCACCAATGGAGGGGGCAGCCTGTCCCAGCACTCCCTTTTGTTTTGTTGTTTCCACAAAAAAGCTGCCTCTGTTGTGGGGAAGTTTCCCCTTGGTTGAGCTTAGCGTGTATGGTCCTGGGGCATAAACAGCCTCTTGTCCCATGACACATACCTGCCCTGAGATTACATGCAACTTGTCAGAGAGGGCACGGAATGCTTCACTTGCTGTATGCAAGGAAGCCACTTTCCCATTTCACTTGGCCTTCGCATTTGATGGGCTGGGTGCCTTTCCAAGAATGAATCTCAGTTCACAGTGTGTGACTGAAACCTTTCTGGGTCTGCTTCTCCTTTCCTCTGTGGCTATCTTACATAGCAGCCCCAGAAAGCCTTCTGGGAAAGAATCTTTTCTTGGTTTCTAATACAGGTACACAAGTGACAGCCTTGGGCTCACTAATCTAAATCAAGTTGCAATTGAATATATTTTTTGATATAACCAGGTTATTGGATAACATTTTAAAATACTTTCACTGCTCTTGTCACTGCACTTCCAGAGTCCTTTGAGAATAGGGTTTTTTCTCACTAACATAAATGGTCCTTTGATAATGGAAAATTTGCCTGAATAAAAGCTGTTTAATGCTGTGGTTAAGTCATCACTTTAATCTGTCATTGCTCTTGAAAGATCTGCTGGAAAGAGTTGGTAGGGTCTTTCGACTCCCCTTTTTTCTACAGTTGCTCATTCCCTTTGCACTCACACTAATGTCCATGGGTCTGCAAGGTAATTCAGATGAGGGAATTCATAGAATTGTAGGGATTGGAAGGGACCTCGGGAGGTCATCTAGCTCAACCCTCCTGTTAAAGCAGATTCGTTAGAGTAAGTAACAGCTTCCCTAGAATAGGTGTTCTGGCCATAAACTAGCTCAGCTGAAAAAAGTAAAAAGGAAGCTTATTTTTCAACAATGTGTCAGCATGAGATCCAGCATCAAAAAGAGGGAGATGATGGGTACGAGAGCTCATGCTGTCAAAGAGAAGCTTACAGCAGCTCATGCTTGAGCTTAGCTCCTGCAAAACACAAAATGCATTAGGTGGGATTCATCCGAAATGCAGATGCCTGTTTATAAGATAAGTTAATGGAGAGGAATAAGCACTTTGCAGGGCACCACTCATTGCGTGGACACCTAGAAGAGGCCCACTTGCATGTGCCAAGAAAGAGCTTATTTCCCTCTGTTGAGTACAGAGAGGGCTGACTAGCTCAAATCTCTGTCTGAGATGACTGAAGTAAACCCCAACCATTACACACAGTCTGTTGATAGACTGACAGGCAACAATTAGGACAGAAAGCTTTAGAGCCATGGAGCTCACCATGCTGAAGACCAGCCTCCAACCCACTTATCAGCTCATACACAGATTAGCTAGTATCTAGTAGATACCTGACATGCTCAGCAAAACCTGTACTTGAAATGCCCCAGCCCAGGCTTGCATTAGGGCTGGTCAGCTAGGAGTAGAGTATGTCATTCTCCAGTTTGACACAGCAAAGGTAAAAAGAAACCAACACAGAGGGTGATCTACTCAACACAAAATAGCACATTGTTTATAAGATCTTGGTCTCCATGGTTGACTTGGCTGCCTTTACTGAAAAATGGGTCTGTGTTATATGTTATTTTAGATGACACCAAATGTGAAAATTCTTATTTTGGAAATGGCTTTCAAGTACGTCCCTTCATTCCTATTCCAGTGTCTCCCAGTAGAGTTGTGCCAAAGCAGCAAAAGAAGAAGTTCCAGACACTTGACTAAAAAGCACAATATGCTATTTGATTTCACTTATTTTAACTGTCAGTAACACTTCGACTGCTCTAAATCTGTCTTGAAAATTCACAGACTAGGGATTCGGCACAGAAGAACCAAGCTGTATGTTAATTTGTTTGGCATAGTCTTGTCATGTGGGTTTTTATTTTGCAACTCACAACCAAAATGAAGGGTAGTTGAGATCAAAGTCCTTTGCTGTTTAAACTCTAATGTTCAGGGGAAGGTAGAGCTGCTATTTCAGATAGGATGAAGTCTCTGATTTCATGTCATTAAAACTGTATGTCTCAGTTCCTGAAAGCACACAAATGCACCTATAGTTGAGCTTAAAGACAGAAGAATATGTAAATACTTTAAGGAAAGTTAAAGGAAAGGTGAGATTACATGCAGTATGTCTTATTTCTCTCTTGCATTGACTTATTTGGTTAACAGACAAAAAAATGCCATATAGGCATGGTAACTTGGTTTTAACTGGGTTAAAGTTAGAAGCAGATTAAAGCACAGAAGGGGCTTGGATGCTGAATGGGAATTACTAGTTAGAGTTGAGCTCAAAATGTCCTTGCCTTTCATCAGTTCAGAAGTAGAAGTGGATTCAAATGGAGAAGTCCAGCTTATTGTGGAAGACTTCACCAAGGTTTTGATTATGGGAAGAATTTATGACAATCATTTCCTTCCAGACAGTCTAGACAGAGTTGGAGTTTCTTTGCTTCCACAACTTGATTCCGAGAGTTTCTAGAGCCTCTAATTTTTCAAATTTGCTTTACCGGATCTGGTTGGTCAAAGCAAGTTAAGAATCATCTTTTCTTTTTTAATTTCCACTGAAAATAGTCCTTGATACATTTATTTAGTGTAAGTTTTGGCTGGAATTCTAATTCCAAGACCTTAGTGTCAACAACAGATTCCAGATTCCTGTTTACTTTAATTGGCTTTGCTCTAAGCCACAAGTAAAGATTGCAAAACTCAAAGGCGTGGAGTGGCTGTCCCCAGCTTTCAGTGCGGGCCTGCATTACTTTTTTTCTTCCTTGGGCTTCTTGTATGAATGTGTTTTTGGAACCACTTGAAACAAGAATTCTGTTTTCAAGTGGGCACTTAAATATGGGATTCTGAATCCATATTTAGAAATGGATAAAAATAACAAGAAGTTCTTTGTGTAGTCTTCCATGGATATTTCTTGGCTTCAAGAACTTTCAAAATTTTTGATTTTGGACACCATATTTGCTAGCATAAAGACTGCTAAAACTTTTCCAGTTAGAATCAGCAGCAGATTTTTGTTCATATGTTGCAGAAATCCTGCAGATTTCAAGGAATTTACCAGGGTCTGTGCTCATGGTATGTGGGCTTAATTGCTATTCCCAGGTAGGTGAAAAAATATAACGTACTGATTTTCTAAAGTTGAGCACCCAGTGATAACTCCTGATGTCTCGGTTTTATGTTAGCTCTTCAGAAAGAGTCATTTGATCTGCTCTCTGTCCATTTCTTATACCTGAGATTGTTTTGGGTTGGGATTTTCCAAAGTGCTCAATGTTGACTGAATTCCATTCTCAAATTTACTGGCAGTGATTCCCAGTAATTCATTAGGAGCAGAGGTAGGCCAGAAACTAGATCTTTTGAGGGAATCCACTATGGATTCTGTCGTATGGTGTCTACCTGTTGAAGAAGGTCTTCTGGGCCTTTTTATTGGTAGCTGTATAGAGAAATGACCCAAAAAAACTTGATCAGCACATCTTGGCGGGGTAACTATTGCTATTGACATGAATTTTTTGAAGTTTGTAGGGGAGGTTATGAGAAGTACCTTTTATTGGTCAGCGCACTGTGAACTGATCTATCAGTTCAGCCTGCTCCACTAGCTGAGAGGCCTGTGGTATCTCTCTCAAGCTGCCTCTGGTTTTGAAGTATTTATTGTTCTCACATTAGAGTGTGATGGACAGGAGATGTGTGTGTACATATGTCCAACTGTACCCTTGGTGCAAGCTGGAAAAAAAGAAAATTTAGGGAAAGATCTCTTATCAGAATCCTTCATGAATTATAAATTTTGAAAAAAAAACCAGCCCCAGTGGAAGCTGGAGACTTGTAGCCAAGGATGTCCAGAACTACAGTCAAAATCATCTATAACCTTTACTATCTCTCCTATTTTCTATTCTGCTCACAAGGCTCTTTTTAGCCTCCTCCTCATTTCATGATCACAGTTGTTTTAACCAGATGATGGTTGTATAGGAGATAGATAGCACGTTTGGACATATTTTCCCTCATGTGGGTTGTCCTTCTCACCCCACCCATGCTCTGGTTGTGATGATGCATATCTATGAGAGTCAGTGGGAGATCTTTTCACAAACACTCACAGTGTGTTGTGTCTCTTGTGGGCAGAGATGTTGCTGTGTTAGCCATCATTATTTGATCTGCCTCTCTGACAAGATTACTTTAAAGCATAAATATTGGTTTCTATGCTTAGCTGGGAACATGCTATAGTTATAGATTTGCCTGTGTGGCCAAGTCCAGTTCCTCAGCTATGTTGGGATTGCCTGGTACTGTGGAATGGGAACTGTGGAGAACAAAATCTGGGACAAGGAATGTTGCTTGTGAAAAAAGAAATATACCTCTTTGAGTATGTCGATAGAAAGGTTTTTTTTTTGGTAGGGTTTTAATTCTTCCTTAGGGCAATCTATACTGTACTATACATCGAAATATGCCATAGTTGAGCTGGATGTACTGAAGTCAATGAGATTTCACATAGTTGAGTGGAAGAGATGGAGAAGACTTTGATTCTACCTTCAAATTACAGAAGTGGAATTTAAATTCAGCCTCTAAACTCCTCTGCACTTTGCGCCCTAGGCTTAAATTTTGCCTGTTCTATAGAAAAGGTTCATTTATAAAATTTCAGTTTGGAATAGAACTGGAAATTTCTCTTGGAACAAAGTCACTGGCATCCCGTATGGTCTCCTGTTACGCTTCTTTCTCAAGCAGGAAAGAACAGAGGGCATGAGAAGTTGTGGCTGAATGAAGATGAGATAAGGAGAAAATAGTATCCTTTTTAGGACAGAAAAACGTACTTCTCATTGGAAGTAGCGTAGGAATATAGGAGAGAATGAGGTTCCCTGAAGCAAGCCTTTTTCTTAGGGTTTCTCTGAACACGAGCATCTTTTATGAGGTTTCTGCAGTGCTCAAGGCCAATTATCTGGCTTTGGCCCAGTATGCTGCCCTGAGGTCAGCTCTAGTTTTTGACAAAAGCATTTTTTTAAACAGTTTTCTAATAAACATTAAAGAGAGCTTCAGTGAAAGCTGTCAGTGGATCCTTAATGGCCTGAACTTTCTTCTGCTGAAGTCAGAAGAAAAAGTTCTGCAGATTTCAAGAGATTTATGTATGTTGGCTTTTCTAGACAGAGCTGAGCTTTCTGAACTGATTGGGAATGGAAGAGATCTGAAAACCAATGCACTGCAGTAGCTGAGTATCTGAGGCTTGAGAGTGGACATTGGAAAAAAATGGAGAAAGCATTTAATTGGCCCACAACTGGCTTAAGCAAGGGCATGGTTGTGATGGTATGGCAAGATCTGTACGTGTCAGAGAATGGAGATGAGGAGAAAAAGGCCATGGAGATGAGAAGAAAAACTCTGGCCGGGGTGAACTGGTGGGATGTCAGGTGGGTGCAATGCAGCTGGAGCTGGTTGGCTGCAGAAGTCCATGTTTGTATAGAGAGCAGAAGCCCTTCTGGGAAAAGGCCCAGTGAAGGCATTGCATGTGTCTGGAGACTTCAAAATACAATTTTATGGGGATGGAGCCACTGAAGAGTTGAAATGTTAAAATAATAATGAATGCTGTGACTCTGCCCATGGGATTGGAGTAGGGTTTGCTATTCTGCTCTCGTCTCATCACAATGCAAGACCAGGATGCCTTACAGCTAGGTGAGCTGTTTGTAGACGAGACACAGCAGAGAACAGAATAAAAACTCCAGCATTTCTTGAGGTAAAAGCAACTCTGTGAGTGATATACCAGAAACAGCTAGGGGAAATCAGAAGGAGATAAGATAGCTGTATTTCTCTGGCTAATGTCTTCAGCCAGTTTGCAGATTAGATCCTCTTCTCTGGGCTCTCTTGCTGGTCTCTCTGTGCAAGTGCCACAGGGCTACTATAAGGGCAAGGTCAGAATCATGCTTTAACTACATGGCATTTTTTTCACATGCAGTGGGAAATACTAATTGAGAGAAAATATACTTGAATCCTTCTTCCACTGGTGCCTCTTTCCATCCAGAAAAGACAGGATCTGGGGAAGTGCTGGAGGGACTCAGAGAAGAAGATGAGAATGTCTGTGGGAGGGCTATGGAGAAGGATTAGGCACCTACTGTGCTGAACTCCCTACAATTCTGGTGTAGGTCTGCCTTTTGCTGCCCTAGTGTCACCAGTGCGGTGCCATATGCTTTCTGCTTCCTTCTCCAGACATCCTCTCCTGACTGTATGGAGCATCCCACGGCTCACTCAGTGTCTTCAGATGGGTCACCATGAGGACACCAGATTGCTGTTTCTTTGCCAAGCTCACTTCGATCGTAGTCTCATACGACCAGCTTTGCCAAACCACCACACCCTTCCAGAAACACCCATGGGACAGGGGACCAGGCCAAACCAGATGTCCCATGGTGTTTTTTTGCAAACCAGCACAGGTGGAGGTTAGGCCTGTGCTTAGGCTGCACCTTGAGCACTGTGCTCAGTTTTGGGTCCCTCAGTATGAGAAAGACAGTGAGGCCCTAGAGTGTGTCCAAAGAGGGGCAACAAATCTGTGGAGGGTCTGGAGCACAAGTCTTATGGGAGTGGCTCTGGGAACTGGGATTGTTCAATCTGGAGAAGGCTCAGGGGAGACCTTATTGCTCTCTACAACTGCCTGAAAGGAGTCTGTGGCGAGGTGGGGGTCGGCCTCTGCTCCCAGATAACAGTGATAGGATGAGAGGGAATGGCTTTAAGTTGTGCCAGGGGAAGTTCAGGTTGGATATTAGGAACAACTTCTCCAAAAGAGTGGTGATGCATTGAAACAGGCTGCCCAGGGAGGTGGTGGAGTCACTGTCCCTGAATGTGTTCAAGAAACATGGAGATGTGGCGCTGAGGGACATGGTTTAGTGGGCATGGTGGGGATGGGTTAGATGGTCTTCGTGGTCTTTCCAACCTTAATGATTCTATGATGCTATGATTCTGACTCCCCATCCTTAGGGAGCAGCTCTGACCCAGTAGTCCCCTGGGGGAAGGCAGAAAATGCAGACTCTTCTGCATTTTTCTTAGAGAGGGAGGAGCAGGGCAGGTTTCTACCTGGGGATGCAGTCACCCTGGCAGCACAGGGGTCGGGGGTGGCCTTCGTGATGATTCTTGCAACACTGAGTCAGGGTTGTGATGAACTAGCCTTGCATAAGCAAGAACGCCATCGCCAGTGGTAAGCTGAAAAGCGCCGAGCTCTATTTTCAAAGACAGCTCAGAGGTTATTTATGTGCGGAAATGCTCCTTATCTCTTAATTCCCAGACTGATGGGTGGAAGATATGCAAAGAGTGACTTCTGTCAGAGGCGAGCTCACCAGCACTGCTACTCTCTTGGCAAGACGGGAGGGCTCTCTCAGCCTTCCCTGGTAGCAATGCTGACTAAGGGCCATAGGAATCTTAATTCTTGGCCCAGAGATGGAAAGCCAAGCTATCTGATGGGCTGGTTGGCTGACAGTTAATATCCTGTCGCAGAGCAGCATGTAGTCATGATATAGCAGGTTTTTTTTCTGCACCTGGAAGACCAGAGAGTGAAGACCCAGCAAATCATCCATTTTTAACTTAAAGGATCAGATCCATCCTGAAAGAGCCTAAATTGGGCCCATTCCTTTATCTTCTAATGAATACATCAAAATTCCTTGGTATCAAATATATTATTTTTTTTTCCATTATTAGACTCAGACACTCAGGCTGGAATCTGAAATTCAATCCCATTTCCTTGTGGCACATTGTTAGTAAGAAGAAATTTGCAACTGGAAATTAGTTAATGATTTCTTTGTAAGTACAGCAGACGGATGGAAATCCAGCTTCTTTTCCCCGGCTGCAGCGACTGGCATGCTAACTAAAAGTAGTAAAACATTTATTAATGAGTGGGGTAGGCAAAAGAAAAAAAAAACCTACAGCAATGAACACAGGTAATAGGGTGTCATTATTACAGAGCTATCTGTCAGAGTAGGACATGCATAAGAATTAGGTGTCTTGGAAGAAGCTGTGAAAAAATATCTCTACTTCTGTTTGATGGAATCAAATTTCAATTTTCATGAACTTTTCACAGACTAGATATATTTGTGTCTAAAGAAATTATATCTCTTAATGGGTAATAATGACAACTTTATTTATGCTGAATGACATTTTTCTACTGGTCGGGCTGGAAAGCATAGGGAAATCACACAGGGCAAAAAAGAAATCTCACTGATAATTTTCTTAGCTGTGGTGGGGCATTCTGAAAAGTGAAAATAAAAAAGCCCCTACTGCACGGGGTTCATAGAGGGTTTATAAAATAGAAGAGAAAAGAGACAAAAAGCTGGGTTTTGCATGGGAAGGGATTTTCTAACATATTCCTTTTGGGAGAATGGGATGGAAGACTCTGGCTCGTTGGATGCCTGGCTCTTGAGAGCAGCCTTGCTGGCAGGGGAAGGCTGAATTCTCTGTTTGAATGCTTTGCCTGGCCTCATCCTCTGTTTGCTGTCCCTGATTCAGGCAGCCAGGCAGGCAGCTGCCAGTTAAGGAGCCAAAGATGTTGGGAACAGGTGTCTGCAAGACCAGTGGAGGCATGGCTGCCTCTGAGAGGAGACAGGGGATCTCTGGGTGCCACAAACCCCTACTTCTCATGCTGCCAGGATCAGGTTGACTCTCTGCAGCAGGGCTGGGGAGGAATAGGTGTGATTCCTTAGGAACGTGATGCCATGTTAGGAAGACAGTGTGAGGGTTTTGCTCCTTGCATCCCACTTGCAGCCTTGAAAATGGCAACTGAGACCATTTCTGGGTTCATGATGCAAATATCCTTGCCTTGTCCTGCCTTTCTTTTTCTTGCCTTTCCTTGCCTTGCTTTCCTTTTGCTGCCTTTCTTGTACCATTCTATACCTTCCTGCAAATGAAAAAAGAACATCTCAAACTGAAAGATTCTTCAGATGGCAGCATTTTGAGTCAGCCCAAATCACTACTTATTATCCGCAGATGTCTTGATCCCGAGGGAGCTGCAGTAAGGAGCTGCTGTATGTGACTCAAGGTGACAAAATTAGGCACTCTGCATGAATAGTGGTTCAGGTGCTGATGCATCATTTCTTTTCTGTAGTGAGAAATTGGATGAGAAGGTTCACATGAGCTCATTCGGTCTTTATGGGCTTGAACCAGCTTCCATTGGAGTCAATAAGAATCTTTCCATTGACTTTAATGAGAGCTAGATTGGATCCTAAATTAGTACCTTCACCCTTCAAATTGTTTTGCAGTGCCCATCCCCATCCATAATTAACATAAACTGACTGCGATATTCATCAACAGGAAAATTACACGAAAATGTCCTCGGTAGGTTTATTCCTGCTCTCACTGGAGATGATAAGAGTATTGCAATTAACTTCAAACTGGCTGGTTGTCTGTATATCGTGATTATAAAATATCTTGACATATTTGTTAGGTAGAGTTCAGTTTGAGCAACTTCTTAATTGCATGTCAGGAAGAAAAGGTTTGGCTGTGACCAAAGAAGGCCACATTGAAAAATCAGGCAGCATTAAGGAGCACGGTTTGACTTTGCGGCTACATAAATCAGTATTTCAGTTTCTCATTTGGTATTCACTGAAACGAAAACATAATCTGAGTTAATTGCTCTTCCCCAAGGTGCCTTGTTGCGCAATGTTTTATAAAATTAAAGCCTGTTAAGTACACACGAAGAAACATACTTTAGATGCAGAACATAAAATACTAGCACCTCTAATTCTGCTGTCATGTATGGTTGATTAACCTGGTACAACAGAAGCCTTGGGGAGAGTTTCTGTGCTGTTAGAAAACATATTTCCACTTAAGGGAATTCAGACAACAAAGAGATCTCACAAATCGCATTGTTGGAGGCTAGGCTGACATTTGGGGCACAAAACTGTAGAAGACGAGGGAAAAAATGTAACATTCATCTCACCTATCGACAGTTATCTGTCACTCCAGTGCCTTCTACAGCAATTAAGAAATTATTAATCCAGCCCTATATCCTTTGCTCAGGCAATGTTCCTGTTGGTGTCAGTGGGAATTTTGTCTGGTCCTGGAGTGAGTGCGGAGTGAAGAATGGAGAACAGCATGGGGAACAGGGGAGATGCTTTCCCTGCACCTGTACATTGCAATGGGAAGGTCAGTGTGCTGCCATGCTTCTGGGTGGGACTTAATGGTTTTGATTTTTCTGGGCTCCTCAAATGCATAAGTATAACAACAGAACAGCAGAAAAACCCTGTGAGATGGAGGGGGCTGAGCTGGAAAGCAGTGTGGGTGATATCCAAGGGGATGATGCGGTGGTGTAGGATTGACAGAAGAAATGCCATGGGGATCTCTCCTTGCCCAGGTGCTCTGGATTCTGCTCACTGCTTGCAGATGCCTCCCTGGGGCAGGCAGGGAGCTGCGGAGTGCAGACCAAGCACATCACAGCTGCCTGTTGGACCAGAAGCTGCTCAGGAGCATGTGGGAAGATCAGGAAGGCTTATCAGATAGTTTGCAGCAGTGAAACTGCCTCGTAAGGCGTAGTGTGGGAGACAGGGGTACTCTAGTGAAGACCAAGCTGAGAGCTTGCCAGGTGTGCGTGGTTAGAGTTAAGGTGAATGGAAGCTTCTCCCAGGATGAAAGTGAGCCCGTATCTTTATAATGAAGTCAGCTGGTGTTTCAGGTTGCTACCTGCTTCTGCTTGGGACATTCCCTGTGTCTTGGCTGTCCTCAAGGCTGGCCCAGTAGCCATACCTCAATCTGACCTGGACCAAAGGAAAAGACAGAGGTGATATAAATGGGTAGGTTCCCTATATAGTTATAATCCTTGTGTTTCTCTTCCTTTTCTCTGCCATTTTCCCTACAGATTGCACGGAGACATTTGCTGTAATACGCCAAAAAAAGCCGTGACATGGGACCTATTATCTGCAGCGCTCCTTGTCTGTGTTTGGCCCACACCAGCAATGCTCAGGCTGATGAATAAAAAAGTGTTAGATGAATTGTGTCCAAATGCTATTCTGTGTGTCAGCACATCCGTTAACCCTTTGCTTGGGGCCATGTTTTCACTTAATTCATCCTCCCTAGTGGGGGAATCGCATGGAACAGCCAACATGCAGCTAGAACTGGAAAAGGAAACCTGAGGCTTTGCCAATGGGGCAGAGAGGTGGTCATCCTCGCACCTAAGTGGAGTGCTGTGCAGATGAGAGATCTCCATCTAAATTAACTCCCCTCATCTTTTGAAGAAAAACATATTTTCAGAGGGCAAGTTTTCTGATCTCTTCGAGGCAGAGGAGGGAAAATGTGGGGATTTGGATATATTCTGGCAATTTAGGGCAGGTAACTGAAACCCTGCAAACTGATCCTTGATTCCAGTTGTCACACGGTGGTCAGCTTTAAGAGCTAACAACGTGCTTAGAGTGAAGTAGAGAATTTTACACTACCCACTACCCTTGAAGGGAGAGGATTTTTTTATTTGGCTTCACAGAACATGACTATCCCCTTGACACCTGCGTAAATGGACCTTTGAGCCTCTGCCAGAAACTTTCTTGGTGTTGAGTAGAAAAAAATATCAGATCTTCTAAAGGATGTTAGAGGTACATTACCAGCTTTCTGAGCCTTTGGAGTTTTCCTAGACTTCCTAAAAAATAGCATTGATTCAAAAAGTTCTGTAGCTTCTTTCTGTAAGACTTCTGGGGTAGGTGTTCAGGCCTGCTTGAATGAAAAACTCTTAACTTCAGCAGATGCTGCCTCACCCCCTTCTCTGCTGCTATTTACTATTCCACCCACACCATGTCAGAGCTGCTGCAGATTGTGCTGGAGCCAGGGCTGCTGCAGGTGTCTGAGGCTGGAAATTTCAGCTGCTTCCTTTGCTATATCTGAGCTTTCCAGCAACAGATATTGAAAGCGATGGGGATCTGACCTGCAGGTCAAACTTGACTTTCACTGACTGGTTTTATGCAGTGCAACCTGTAGACCAGTTTGGCTCTCTAGGCTGGAATCTGTCTGCCTTAATTTAGGGCAACAAGCTGAGAAAGATGGAAGAAATGAGACTCCATGAGCCCTTCAAATGGTTCTACCTGGCCTTGAACACTTGGAAACTTCTTGAATATATTGACTAATGTTCTATTACTAGCTGTCCTATGTGTCCTCTGTGAATAACCTATGTGTGGTTCCAGTAATTCTGATATTAAGTAATGTTTCCAGTCTTTCAAGAATTTTACAGATTTCAAGTGAACTTTCATACTGCCATTGTTAGCAGGATCACCTATACATTTTCACAGCAATTCTAGCTTTAAGCTACGGTAGAAATGTGTTGGTATATAAATCCCACCACTCTCACTCTTTGAACTTGAATGCTATCAGTTTTCAAAGTTAGGCAGATAGGACAAATATGTTCCTTTGCTGGATCCTTTCTTTTGATCACTGGGGATATATCAACACCTAGTAATTCTCTGAGGCCTGCCATGGTGGAGCCTGTCTTTCTCAAAAAAATATGGAAAAAGTCCAGAAAGACAGTTTTGCTAGTCCAAAATTAATGTTCTGAGTAACAGGGGTATACTCATCCTCTTCTCCTAGTGCTTTACACACAAAGAAATACAAATAGTGTGGTTTATTTGATAGACCCTAGTACTGAACTCAGGAATTCTTGGCTCGTAGCCCTGTGCTCAAACCCTTACTCCTCCAGCACTCAAATAAGGGCCCAGTATATTCTCAGTAATTATGTACAGTGATTTGTGCAAGTGTAGTAGAACAATGCCATATGCTTAGGTTCCTAGGCCAAATTCTCATTTTGGCATTACTCCACCAAATGTAATAAAACTAGGCCAATAAGAGCATTTGACCCAGCATGTTTCTAGTCTGTAGGGATTATAGAGGTGGTCTTGTGATTTTAACGTGAAACTGCCTCACTGTGATGGTTCGGTCTTTATTTCATGCACAGAAAGGTTTAGGGAGAAGTAGCAGCTTGCATTGAGGCTGCATGAGATTAGCCAATAGTAAATATTTCCACCATTTTCATCAATTCTTGTTTCTCTATAATGTTCTGTTTGATTACACTTACAGACCTGGGAATGCACAGTGTTACATTACTTCTGTTTTAAGTGGAAGGATTTTTGGTATTATTGGTTATCCTATCTGGATAAGGGGATGTTTTCTTTACCAAAAAATGGCCAGCTAACCGAGAATTGTAGAAAAAACAGCTGTCTTAGGCAGAGAACTGCAAATACAAACAGCTGCTGGGTTTAAACTTGTTCAGTAAGTTCTTTGATGATACTCTGCATGAAACTGCTTAACTGATCTATTAGAAACCAATGAAAAGGGAGCTAGGGACCAAAAAGTAGGTTGATGTCTGTCTAAAATAGAGTGGGAAGAAATCTGCCCTATCTTCCATTAGGACTGGGGAAAAAAAGCTTCACCCTGACATTTTCAATCAAAACAAAATACTTTAACAAAAATGATAATTTGTATATGTATTCCATTTTCAACTCACGTCAACATCTCTTTGCATTTCTTGACAATGACAGATGATTCAAGGGAAATAGAGTTTGGAATCCTGATACAGAATGATCTGTGGCCAAAGCATGCAAAGTACCTCCTATAACATATGGCTTTGATGTGGTGTATACTTATGGGTGGATTCAGAGCATTGACTTCTGTGACGTTCTTATAAGGAATACACTTCAAATGAAAAACTGGACTATGGAACAAAGGCTCCCATGAAACAGTATTTTGAAGGAGAAAGAGTATTTTGTTGAACTGATTTGAATTAAGACATTTTGGGTTTTTGAAAAGAAATGTTGCATTTGAACTGAGCTGTTCCAAATGACATAATGAATTGCAGTTTCCCAATGGGAAAAAAAAAAAGTATCAAATCTGCAAAACTTTAAAAACTGCATCTGCCATCAGGAGATCATTTCAATGAATAAATCCTGAATATGTGAAATCTAATACAGTCCCTTGCTCTTCATCACCAGAATATTTGACCAACTCGTTAGCTTCAGCTTTGGAGAGGCACCAGGGTGTATTTATCCTTGTTTTATAAAATTACAAGGAGGAAAAAAAGAAAGAAAATTATTTGTCCTGCGTCCCAAGAATGTCTGAACTACTGAAAATGGATCCTCCATCCACAGCATTCTGAGTTGATGATACAACCTTCTCATGGAAGGTACGGTGCAGATAATTTCACTCATCACTTATACACTGATTCTTATTGAATTTCTTGCTTTTTATTTTTGTTGGTTGTTTGTTTTTGATTCTCTGTAGGGGATCTAAATGAAGGGAAATCACAGTGTCCTTAAAAATATCTTCTATGAATTTATTTCAACAGCCTTTTGGAAGGGCTGGCAAGTCTTCCTATTAAGAAAAAGAAAAGCAAAATGCAGATGTTCTCAGTAAAACCTGCACTCTTTTAGTGATAGTGTTGTCTTCTCTTACTGCACTAAAATACTCACTGCCTCTTAGTGTGCCTTGAAATTTATCTTGAAGTACATAAGCATACAAAATGAAGCATATTCATAAAATAAACAATAATAAAAATGTTTCACAGTGTCTCAATAATTCCTGAGGGAATTTTACTTCTACTGAATTCAGGAGAAGAAAATACTTTAAGAGTTGGTGAAAATATTGAAAGTTATGAGATAGAGAAAAATAGACTGAAAATGGGGAAGAAATGACCTGTTGAATACATTGTGCGTGAGGAGAGAAGACAAATGACTAAATATTACAGAGTGTATGCTATCCTCCAAAGTTTGCTCCAAACTTGCACTAATAAACTGGGAAAGAAATCAGAAAAGAAAGGATGATTTATCTAACAGCTTAGTCCTTCTTTCTGAAGCAGAGAACTCTATTTGTGTTCACGGCAAAGAGAAGGGGAAGTGATTTGCGGGGCTATACATGTCTAATCAGGCTTTCTGAACTAGGCACTGCACTGGGATGTCATTTGTGATGAAGTGCTTGGAAGGTTGCATAAATGAGAGAGCATCTTTGGTGGGTAGCAATCTAGCCCACAGGGAAACGTGGCTTAAATTAGCATAGTGATTTTTGTTTTAATTTCAAATACATAAACTTAGTGGAAAAGATTAACATTTTCTGTGTCTTTCAAATATTACAACTGTTATTACTGTGTTTTCTGTAGAACTAGTACAAAGACAAAATACAGTGAAAAATAGAGGCTAAGTATGGATTCACCACAGTTAACTTTAGCTTTCTAAAAATAAGAAGTGTAGTCCAAGCTAGTTCTCTGGATTCCCTCTGTGTTAAGTGGGGAGAGGTGAGCATTTGCAGGTGCATATTCACCCCACTTTTTTTTTGTCAGCTTCAGTTCTGTTCTTCTCCATTCACTTTATCTTGACAACTAGTTTTACTCAATATTGAAATTTTAGACGGTGACATGAAGAAGGGAAAGGCTCCATCCTAGGTAAAACTCATCTGCCTTTAAAGTCAATGACAGCAATTCCAGTGACCTAAAATGATGTTCAGACATAACCACACAAAATGTTTTTAGAGCACGATTCATAACACTGATTTCAGATGTTTGGTTTATGATGGTGAAAGGAATTGCAGCCTGGAGATACTTAATTCTCTTATTGACTTACAAAGGCATATAGACACTAGGTGTCTATGCTATATACATTTACATTGTGTATATTACATATACATTGTGAAGTCTATGTCAGTCCTTCTAATTAATATTTCAGGGTCTTAAGTCAGCTTTATCTTTCCACCTTAATTTCAAAAATTAATATACACTATCAAGGATAGCTCCATGTTTATGCATTTATTCTACTTCAGCCAGCAAATCTTATCTTAGAGTAAAATGTATGCAATATAGGGAACAAGTTACTCCTTATTCTTTCAAAGTAATGGCAGAATAAATTTTACACATACTTGTGAAAAGGCTTGACAGCACATAAAACCAAAGTGTTTTATTTATTCAACATCTTTTTTTCCTAAAGAATAAGTATTGCTAGATTGTCCAGAAAAAAAAAAAAAAAAAAACAAGACATCAGTCCTGTTTTAGCTGCTTCTGAGTTCTGACTTGCACCATCTTCAATTTGGAAGGAAAACATCTCATTAGGTTTGCACCTGCTCCCAGTCCTTCCCCTAGAGATGCTCCAAAGAGGACTTAATTTGAATGATAACTGAGCCCAGAGTTTGTAGTGTAGGTGGGAGTTGGTTCTAATAATTCTTTTTGGAAGTAAGAATCTGTGAAAGAAAGTTAATCAGAAATCTTCTCTCTATGACATTGCTTGGAAGGAATTAGAAATACAAGTAAAAGGTTAATTGTACACTAAAATCTTAGGCAATTTCTGCTTATATATTCTCAAGGGGAAATATATATTTTCATAGAATAACAGAATCATTAAGGTTGGAAAGACCACCAAAATCATGTAGTAAACCCATGCCCACCATGCCCATTAAACCATGTCCCTCAGTGCCACATCTCCATGTTTCTTGAACACCTCCAGAGATAGTGACTTCGCCACCTCCTTGGGCAGCCTGTGCCAATGCCTCACCAGTCTTTCTGAGAAGAGATATTTCCTAACATCCAATCTGAACCTCTCCTGGCACATCTTAAGGCTATTACCTCTTGTTCTATTGCTAGTTACGCGGGAGAAGAAGCCAAGTTATCTGTGAGAAGAGGCTGATTTTGGCAGACATTAGGAGAACATTAGTTCTCTGTCTTAATTTACATCAGACCAGCAGTACTACTCTAAATATTGACAACAGAGACGTGGAGCTCCACAAGTTTTGTGTTTGGTGCCTAATTTGGAGTGTGTCATGGTTGGGATACGATGAGAACTTATATTCAGGTTCAACATTTACACTGATTTTTATTGCTTAGGAATAGAAATCTGGAAGTTATATTCTTTTGGAAACAAGAGATCAATACTTGATAAACATCAGAAAGCAAATTAGGTTTTAGCACGTACTAGAAAAAGAACAGAACAAAACAGAAAAAATTCACTGTACCACTGAATAACTCTCTAGTGCTCCCACACTTCAAATATGGCATGTAGTTCTGGTTTTCTTTATTTCAGAGAAGACATGTTTGAACTAGAAAAAGTAATGAGAAGATCAGGGAACAGCACAAGGAATTACTGATATACTGAAAGAGTTCATCCTTCAGAACAGATGACTAAAGAAAGATGTGTGAGAAGTTCCTTCTCCACTCATGGAATAGTTTATATCTTTTACAGTAAAAGAACTGGAGTGCAGCAGATGAGACTAGCTAGCTTCAACAAGATTAACAAAAAGAAGTTACTTATACACCCTGTGGTTAAACTATAGGAGTCTTTGCCACAAGATCTTGTGAATGGTACAAACTGATCAAAGAGGAATCCTTCTGAGGTAATTCAATGCAAAGACCTCACTTATATCTAGGGAGAAGTTGTTCAGAAGGAAAAAGTAATCTAATAATATAGATCTTTGCTTTCCCAGTTCCTATGCTCATCTCTTATGCTTGGCATTTACTATTGAGTTTAGAATTGTAGAATCATGGAATGGGTTGGGTTGGAAGGGATCTTAAAGATAATTTATTTCCTCACTCCTGCATGGACAGTGTTGCCAAACACTAGGTAAGACAGTAGCTTCAATGGCTTCACTAACTTCACTAGCTAAAACTTTCATTTTGCGTGATACGGCCATTCTTATGTTACATTCTAGACTTTGTCTTCAGTGAAACTTTTTCTTGAGAATACATGCTGAAATTAGTTAACCCCATGTAACCTTGAATGACACCTTATTATTTTGTCTATGCCTATCCCAGACGGCCAGTTGTCAAAGTAAATCTACCTAAACTATTACTGACAACACTAAGTCCTGAGCATAATGATCAATATTGTATACACCGTGAAGTCTTGTCTGGCTGAGGACAATGGGTTCTCCTTAATGGTCTGACTACACAGGTCAGTCCGACAGCATTGCTATTCTATGCGAAGGAGCATCAAAGACAGAGAAGTTATGGCTGCTGTGTGAGCCCAGGATGTTGCTAAATCTTTTGGTACCCCACCTACACTTTCTTTATGTTTTGTTTTGTTTGGCAAGAAGTTATTTTGATGGCCCCAGTAACACATATCTTTTCTTGCTTGAAAAGTTTTTTGTTCCCCTTAAACTTCCTTTATATGAACTCTTATGTCATCACTGTGTTGACAGAGTGGCTCTGATGGCAGAGATTCAAAACCTAGTTGCCTCTGTCAGTCAGTCATTGAGTTAATAACAAAACAAGGACTGTTAAAGGTGTACCTAGGCAAAGCAGAACTGGAATTACAGGAGAATAACTTCTCGAAGTGCCCAAGGGGAAAGCTGAATAAACAAGGGCTTCTAGCCTGTTCAAAAATGTGTCAAAATGACGTCTGCAAAATGTAATAATGGCTTAATAGAAACTCAGATCATACATTGTCCAGTAAAATATGAATGTAAACATTTGGAAAATCGTTGTACACCTAACAAGCTGTTTTGGAATCCATTATTTGACTTGGACTTCATTGAGCGTATGACAGGGCCTTGCTTAATGTGGAAAGCTGATTTCCCTCATTATTCCAGTTTACATTTTTATTTTCTCAGTGTGTTCGTGTCATGATGGCATTTGGCATTTCTCAACTTTCATTTTGCGTTCAGAGTGAGACCTGGATTAATCCCTCAGCCGATGTAACCCTGCACAGTTCATTAGAATTGAGTTGATTTATATCAGATGATATCATTTTCACTTGCAATTATTTTTCCATTTTTATTTCTTCTTTCTTTCTGTCCTGTATTTATCTAGACAGAGAATAAATTCTGTTCGACACATCTTGAGGTCTACACAGAAATTTCAGACTTAAGAAAGAGCATTGTCTCTCCTTGCAAGGCCAAACATTTCCTATTATTTAATAAGAAGTTAAAATAAAATAAAATAAAATTGAGTTTAAAGTTGTGCACAAGAATTTTCTCAGACTGTTACTTTAAAATATATCAGAGATACATTTGATGTTTTTGCAGCTGTATGGCTCTTATACAGCCTAAGGACCATATTGGAATTTCTGACTGAAGTTTTGTTTTTATAGGTGTGTAAATGTGTTATCGAAGGTATTTTGGCATTTTAACCAAAATACTTAAATTTTGTCGACTTTAGTTAAAAATGTTAGTCCCTTTTTTTACTCTTCAGAAAGTCTGTTTGCTTGACAGGTGCTGCTGGTCCCACAGTGAGCCCTTCAATGAGTTTATTTCACGTAGAGTTTGTTTGGATTAAAAAATAATAACACAGTAAGTTAAATCCACTACTTTATTACACCACTTGACGTTTGCAGTAAAGTCAAGAAAACTGATAATAATTTTTAGCATTTGCATCTATTTGTGTGAAAGCAGAAGGCTTACTGTGGGCAGAAACAAGATTTATAATGGCACTTAGCTTGAAATCTATTATCTCCAGGCTTTCATATGGCTGTTGTCTTTTTGTTTTCAGGAATAGTTTCATTTTTTCTTGGATACAGTAGAGGAATCATATTCACAGTCTCAAACTGTGACTTTTTCAGGTAAAAACTGATTCATGTTCTGAAATGGTATTGCCCTAATGGCAGCATGCTGGTCACTCACTCACTTATAATCTTACATACTTTGGATATTTCAATAGCATAAGCTTTTTCTTTTTCTTTTTCTTTCTTTTTTTTTTTTTTTTGGTGGCCAATGGAAGACCAAAAAATTGCAGATGAATGTGAGATGACCTTCTGAATCAGTGTGTTGGTTACCACTCAGTTTTATGATGAAACAGAAGAGTTAATGGAAGGAATGGACATAGTAGCTGGTGGAGAAAAAGCATTAACTTATTGAGCCAATAATTCTCACTGAATCACAAAATACAACTGTTTCCATGTCTTCCATGCATTTTTTTTTTTCCCTTTTTTTCCCTTCCTTGATATGTTTTCTAATATAGCCTGGTTTCCTGAGTGCCAGTGTATAGGTCTGGAATGAGAATCCAACCTCTTCAGTAAGAAGTAGATATTTATGTATAGTATACACACACACACGTATATATACCACTTGGCAAAGTGTTAACAAAAATTACTCTTATATTCTAATTAAGGAGATTTAAAGCCTAGTTCCTTGCCACCTCAGTCAGTGCGAGCTTTGCCATTGACATCATTAGGAGAAGGACTGACTTGATTGTTCCCAGGAGTCATGCAGAATACTTTTCCAGTCCTGATTTTTCTTTTTGGCTGGGTTGAACCCATCAGGTTTGTCTCATTTGACATCAGAGAAGGGGTAGGCATATGGGGTTTGCTTTCAAGTTTGGTTCTGGCTGTTGTTTAGTGTGCAATATAAATCTCTCTTATTGCAAAGTCCTCTGTGTAGCAGGGTGAAGTAGATGTGATCCATGTTGTGCACAAACTGTCTGAGCTAGTTTATTTAAACCCAGCTCAGACACATACTTACTGCTCCGTCTCACAACTACAGGGGGAATAGATGAGATGGCTGCACTCAGCCTTAACAAGCCCAGCTCCATCAGCCTTTGTTTATGGGTCACTTTCTCTTAACTTTTAACCTTCCTTATTTCTCTTCTTGATTCATTCCAGTTTGTCAGCATTATTTTTGAAGAATGACACCCAGCCTGAACACATAAACCCAAAGAAGTCTGGCATCCCAAGTACAGTTGAATAGTTAACTTCTTCACATTACACGCAACATGCATGCTGATGTCCAGAAAAATATTTTTTCTTTCCTACCACAATATCGGGTTACTGGCGTCTCAGTCTGTGAGCTGACCTCCGCTTCTTAGGTTCGCATAACTGACAGGCAGGCAAACTGAATTCCAACCTAAGAGCTCACTCTGCAAATCTTGGCTCATGCAAATGGTCCATACCAAACACATTATCAGCGGTAGTGCTTTATTTAACAGCACTAAGCAGCACTTGATCCAATTGGTTGTTCAAGATCAAGCCTGAAATGTGTGAGGTGCATTGATTCAGCACTGAGTACTGTGTGCTCCTCTTTTGACACTGCTGCCTTTAGGGTGGTCTGGGTTCTGCACTTATTTCCTCTCCTTTGAGCAGTGACACCCCCCCTTGCTCACCTTTCCCTCACCCTCTTCTTCCACTGTGTCAGATCTGACAGCAAAGCTGGATGTTGAGGATCAAGACTTGGTGCAACCCCAAATACATATTTGAGAATAATAATTTTAGCCCTTGAATGAACACCCATCTTGCAGCAGACGGATACCAGGTGGGTTATAGAAATGTAGGACGTGAATTCAAAGGATGCTGGGGCTGTAATTTACAACCTCCTGGTGCATGTTATTTTTAAACACTTGATTCATTAACACTTCTCTAGATGTTAAAAGAGGTTCATAAATCGATTGGTAGCCAGGAAAAATGAGCCACAATGAGGTCATTTTGGTTGGAATGGGCTCGTTAACATGCCAACTGTCAAAACTTTTTGAAGTCAGACTTTTACCTTCTCTCCTCTTTCAAACAGTCAACACAGGCTGAGGGTCCTTTGGTTTGATTGTTTTGGTAGGATGAGAACAAAAAAATCTATGCCTAGAAAAGATTCTCTCTGAGGGCTGAGAAGCACTCCAGGTAGAGTAGTTTACTGATCTTGGGTTTGTTTTTCTCCCAGGCAGGACAGAGGGTAGGTTTATCTGTAAGATTTTAAGAACTGCATACTGAGATGTA
>JACDJE010000509.1:550198-722698 GCA_016647715.1 Pavo muticus | reverse complement strand
CCCACCTCTTCTAAGTGAAAATATGAAAGGCAAACACAATGAATGATGTGAGATAAATATGAGGCTTTTATATTATTACAGAAATCCAAAGCAAAGTCTCCTTCAGCTAGAGCATTGGAATCAGCCTGGAAAAAAATTACATAGCTTAGCTACAAAGTGCATTGACTTCCATCTGGGCAGCTGCTTCATGCCTTTGTCTAGATAGACAAGATGATGTGAGTCCCACTGTGCTTTAAAACCTAGGCAGCCCCTGGCTAGGTCTGCCATCTGTCATGGACTTAAAGTAAGGCAATGACAGATTCCAGAATCTGCCTCAAACTCCCTGTGATTACGGGTCCAGCATGTCCTCTGAACTGATAACCTTTGTGTTATATCCCAAAGGATATGTATATATCCTTTGTGCTGTAGATTGAACTAGTTTTGTTCTCGTCCTATTCTCATTGCCACTGTAGAACAATGGTTGCTGTCATCTCTAAAACAACCTTTCACGCATGGAAGGAAAGATAGATTGTCCTGCTTGAACCTGCTCCCTTCTAGACTAAACAAATATAATTTCTGAAACCTTTCCTTGCAGGTCATGCTTTTTACTATCATATCTCTTCATCTATATCCCCAGTGAAGACTGAAGGCCAAATCTATTCACAACATTCCATGCCAAGACTTACCATTATGGAATAGAGAAGAAAAAGGTTTATCTCCAGTATTGTATAAAGATTACAGGATGACATTTTTGTCTCTTGTTACTATGACTGAATGTTTAAGTTGCCTGTAGCTTCCAGATCCTGATATGTGGTGATGTTCCAAGGGAGCTCCCACCTGTTAGACTCGTATGCCTTTGTATTGCCTGTTATATGTTTCTGTGCTTGTCTCAGTTAAAAATAACTTCTTTGTATTTCATTTCTGACCATTTCTGCAGTTTGCCAAGAAAACATGAATCTTGATCATTTCTGAAGTTTCTGAAAATGTTCTTTAGATAATGCCATATGCTTGTTCTAAATAGGTACTGCCCTGTCTGTTATAGAGGGCTTTTCAACTGTGGGGACATCTCTACCATACTGCTCATAGCAAATCTCCCTTTTATGTCTTCAGGCTGTTGATAGTGTTTTTTGAGTACTTTTTACAAGTAGTCCTGTACCTGATTTTCAGTAGTCATACCCAGGTTCCAGGAGCCCAGTTTGCTGATGAAAATGACTTACAGGCATGTGTTACAAACCTTAGAAAAGTTTTGTTACATCAGGTTTTCATGTTCCCTCCATCCATTATACCAAGAATCCTGACATTAGAGGAAATCAGATTGAACTGACATGATTTGTACTCTGCAAACTCCTGTTTTGTTATATCCCTTGGCTTGCTTACAAATGGTTTGGTGAATAATGTATTCTAGTATGTTTCTAGGCATCAAAGTGAAACTTGGACTAGCTCATAATTGTCTGTATTGTCTTTTTGTTAAAATAAATCTTGTACTTGTCCTTCCACATTCTCTGCAAGTTCTCAGATGCAGTTTCACAAAGGAAGTCCTGTGAAGCTCATAACCACATAAATGTCCAGATTCATAAATGTCCAGTTACACATCTTTTCTGAACTAAGACCTTCATTCGGTGTTCAGAGCACACAACAGCAATCTTCCTTCTTTCTTCGTTCTTCAGAGGCTGCATCTGGCTGTCTTTGACCAAGCTGGGTTGGTAGAGTTGCCTCATGTTTGGGAGCTGTCATTCTTCTGTTTGCCTATTGACCTTTTTTGCAAGGAGCTCTCTGGTTGCACAGTCCTGGACATTATCTTATGCATCGTCTCAGCAGAAGTTTGAGAGGCATTAGGGCTGCTTAATGCAAGGATGATGGAAGAAAAAAACCCAAAAGATGCTAGCACATCAAGTGGGCACGTCAAATGAGCTGGACTATCAGAACTGTAGAACAAGAGGACNACATTGTGTATATTACATACACATTGTGAAGTCTATGTCAGTCCTTCTAATTAATATTTCAGGGTCTTAAGTCAGCTTTATCTTTCCACCTTAATTTCAAAAATTAATATACACTATCAAGGATAGCTCCATGTTTATGCATTTATTCTACTTCAGCCAGCAAATCTTATCTTAGAGTAAAATGTATGCAATATAGGGAACAAGTTACTCCTTATTCTTTCAAAGTAATGGCAGAATAAATTTTACACATACTTGTGAAAAGGCTTGACAGCACATAAAACCAAAGTGTTTTATTTATTCAACATCTTTTTTTCCTAAAGAATAAGTATTGCTAGATTGTCCAGAAAAAAAAAAAAAAAAAAACAAGACATCAGTCCTGTTTTAGCTGCTTCTGAGTTCTGACTTGCACCATCTTCAATTTGGAAGGAAAACATCTCATTAGGTTTGCACCTGCTCCCAGTCCTTCCCCTAGAGATGCTCCAAAGAGGACTTAATTTGAATGATAACTGAGCCCAGAGTTTGTAGTGTAGGTGGGAGTTGGTTCTAATAATTCTTTTTGGAAGTAAGAATCTGTGAAAGAAAGTTAATCAGAAATCTTCTCTCTATGACATTGCTTGGAAGGAATTAGAAATACAAGTAAAAGGTTAATTGTACACTAAAATCTTAGGCAATTTCTGCTTATATATTCTCAAGGGGAAATATATATTTTCATAGAATAACAGAATCATTAAGGTTGGAAAGACCACCAAAATCATGTAGTAAACCCATGCCCACCATGCCCATTAAACCATGTCCCTCAGTGCCACATCTCCATGTTTCTTGAACACCTCCAGAGATAGTGACTTCGCCACCTCCTTGGGCAGCCTGTGCCAATGCCTCACCAGTCTTTCTGAGAAGAGATATTTCCTAACATCCAACCTGAACCTCTCCTGGCACATCTTAAGGCTATTACCTCTTGTTCTATTGCTAGTTACGCGGGAGAAGAAGCCAAGTTATCTGTGAGAAGAGGCTGATTTTGGCAGACATTAGGAGAACATTAGTTCTCTGTCTTAATTTACATCAGACCAGCAGTACTACTCTAAATATTGACAACAGAGACGTGGAGCTCCACAAGTTTTGTGTTTGGTGCCTAATTTGGAGTGTGTCATGGTTGGGATACGATGAGAACTTATATTCAGGTTCAACATTTACACTGATTTTTATTGCTTAGGAATAGAAATCTGGAAGTTATATTCTTATGGAAACAAGAGATCAATACTTGATAAACATCAGAAAGCAAATTAGGTTTTAGCACGTACTAGAAAAAGAACAGAACAAAACAGAAAAAATTCACTGTACCACTGAATAACTCTCTAGTGCTCCCACACTTCAAATATGGCATGTAGTTCTGGTTTTCTTTATTTCAGAGAAGACATGTTTGAACTAGAAAAAGTAATGAGAAGATCAGGGAACAGCACAAGGAATTACTGATATACTGAAAGAGTTCATCCTTCAGAACAGATGACTAAAGAAAGATGTGTGAGAAGTTCCTTCTCCACTCATGGAATAGTTTATATCTTTTACAGTAAAAGAACTGGAGTGCAGCAGATGAGACTAGCTAGCTTCAACAAGATTAACAAAAAGAAGTTACTTATACACCCTGTGGTTAAACTATAGGAGTCTTTGCCACAAGATCTTGTGAATGGTACAAACTGATCAAAGAGGAATCCTTCTGAGGTAATTCAATGCAAAGACCTCACTTATATCTAGGGAGAAGTTGTTCAGAAGGAAAAAGTAATCTAATAATATAGATCTTTGCTTTCCCAGTTCCTATGCTCATCTCTTATGCTTGGCATTTACTATTGAGTTTAGAATTGTAGAATCATGGAATGGGTTGGGTTGGAAGGGATCTTAAAGATAATTTATTTCCTCACTCCTGCATGGACAGGGTTGCCAAACACTAGGTAAGACAGTAGCTTCAATGGCTTCACTAACTTCACTAGCTAAAACTTTCATTTTGCGTGATACGGCCATTCTTATGTTACATTCTAGACTTTGTCTTCAGTGAAACTTTTTCTTGAGAATACATGCTGAAATTAGTTAACCCCATGTAACCTTGAATGACACCTTATTATTTTGTCTATGCCTATCCCAGACGGCCAGTTGTCAAAGTAAATCTACCTAAACTATTACTGACAACACTAAGTCCTGAGCATAATGATCAATATTGTATACACCGTGAAGTCTTGTCTGGCTGAGGACAATGGGTTCTCCTTAATGGTCTGACTACACAGGTCAGTCCGACAGCATTGCTATTCTATGCGAAGGAGCATCAAAGACAGAGAAGTTATGGCTGCTGTGTGAGCCCAGGATGTTGCTAAATCTTTTGGTACCCCACCTACACTTTCTTTATGTTTTGTTTTGTTTGGCAAGAAGTTATTTTGATGGCCCCAGTAACACATATCTTTTCTTGCTTGAAAAGTTTTTTGTTCCCCTTAAACTTCCTTTATATGAACTCTTATGTCATCACTGTGTTGACAGAGTGGCTCTGATGGCAGAGATTCAAAACCTAGTTGCCTCTGTCAGTCAGTCATTGAGTTAATAACAAAACAAGGACTGTTAAAGGTGTACCTAGGCAAAGCAGAACTGGAATTACAGGAGAATAACTTCTCGAAGTGCCCAAGGGGAAAGCTGAATAAACAAGGGCTTCTAGCCTGTTCAAAAATGTGTCAAAATGACGTCTGCAAAATGTAATAATGGCTTAATAGAAACTCAGATCATACATTGTCCAGTAAAATATGAATGTAAACATTTGGAAAATCGTTGTACACCTAACAAGCTGTTTTGGAATCCATTATTTGACTTGGACTTCATTGAGCGTATGACAGGGCCTTGCTTAATGTGGAAAGCTGATTTCCCTCATTATTCCAGTTTACATTTTTATTTTCTCAGTGTGTTCGTGTCATGATGGCATTTGGCATTTCTCAACTTTCATTTTGCGTTCAGAGTGAGACCTGGATTAATCCCTCAGCCGATGTAACCCTGCACAGTTCATTAGAATTGAGTTGATTTATATCAGATGATATCATTTTCACTTGCAATTATTTTTCCATTTTTATTTCTTCTTTCTTTCTGTCCTGTATTTATCTAGACAGAGAATAAATTCTGTTCGACACATCTTGAGGTCTACACAGAAATTTCAGACTAAAGAAAGAGCATTGTCTCTCCTTGCAAGGCCAAACATTTCCTATTATTTAATAAGAAGTTAAAATAAAATAAAATAAAATTGAGTTTAAAGTTGTGCACAAGAATTTTCTCAGACTGTTACTTTAAAATATATCAGAGATACATTTGATGTTTTTGCAGCTGTATGGCTCTTATACAGCCTAAGGACCATATTGGAATTTCTGACTGAAGTTTTGTTTTTATAGGTGTGTAAATGTGTTATCGAAGGTATTTTGGCATTTTAACCAAAATACTTAAATTTTGTCGACTTTAGTTAAAAATGTTAGTCCCTTTTTTTACTCTTCAGAAAGTCTGTTTGCTTGACAGGTGCTGCTGGTCCCACAGTGAGCCCTTCAATGAGTTTATTTCACGTAGAGTTTGTTTGGATTAAAAAATAATAACACAGTAAGTTAAATCCACTACTTTATTACACCACTTGACGTTTGCAGTAAAGTCAAGAAAACTGATAATAATTTTTAGCATTTGCATCTATGTGTGTGAAAGCAGAAGGCTTACTGTGGGCAGAAACAAGATTTATAATGGCACTTAGCGTGAAATCTATTATCTCCAGGCTTTCATATGGCTGTTGTCTTTTTGTTTTCAGGAATAGTTTCATTTTTTCTTGGATACAGTAGAGGAATCATATTCACAGTCTCAAACTGTGACTTTTTCAGGTAAAAACTGATTCATGTTCTGAAATGGTATTGCCCTAATGGCAGCATGCTGGTCACTCACTCACTTATAATCTTACATACTTTGGATATTTCAATAGCATAAGCTTTTTCTTTTTCTTTTTCTTTCTTTTTTTTTTTTTTTTGGTGGCCAATGGAAGACCAAAAAATTGCAGATGAATGTGAGATGACCTTCTGAATCAGTGTGTTGGTTACCACTCAGTTTTATGATGAAACAGAAGAGTTAATGGAAGGAATGGACATAGTAGCTGGTGGAGAAAAAGCATTATCTTATTGAGCCAATAATTCTCACTGAATCACAAAATACAACTGTTTCCATGTCTTCCATGCATTTTTTTTTTTCCCTTTTTTTCCCTTCCTTGATATGTTTTCTAATATAGCCTGGTTTCCTGAGTGCCAGTGTATAGGTCTGGAATGAGAATCCAACCTCTTCAGTAAGAAGTAGATATTTATGTATAGTATACACACACACACGTATATATACCACTTGGCAAAGTGTTAACAAAAATTACTCTTATATTCTAATTAAGGAGATTTAAAGCCTAGTTCCTTGCCACCTCAGTCAGTGCGAGCTTTGCCATTGACATCATTAGGAGAAGGACTGACTTGATTGTTCCCAGGAGTCATGCAGAATACTTTTCCAGTCCTGATTTTTCTTTTTGGCTGGGTTGAACCCATCAGGTTTGTCTCATTTGACATCAGAGAAGGGGTAGGCATATGGGGTTTGCTTTCAAGTTTGGTTCTGGCTGTTGTTTAGTGTGCAATATAAATCTCTCTTATTGCAAAGTCCTCTGTGTAGCAGGGTGAAGTAGATGTGATCCATGTTGTGCACAAACTGTCTGAGCTAGTTTATTTAAACCCAGCTCAGACACATACTTACTGCTCCGTCTCACAACTACAGGGGGAATAGATGAGATGGCTGCACTCAGCCTTAACAAGCCCAGCTCCATCAGCCTTTGTTTATGGGTCACTTTCTCTTAACTTTTAACCTTCCTTATTTCTCTTCTTGATTCATTCCAGTTTGTCAGCATTATTTTTGAAGAATGACACCCAGCCTGAACACATAAACCCAAAGAAGTCTGGCATCCCAAGTACAGTTGAATAGTTAACTTCTTCACATTACACGCAACATGCATGCTGATGTCCAGAAAAATATTTTTTCTTTCCTACCACAATATCGGGTTACTGGCGTCTCAGTCTGTGAGCTGACCTCCGCTTCTTAGGTTCGCATAACTGACAGGCAGGCAAACTGAATTCCAACCTAAGAGCTCACTCTGCAAATCTTGGCTCATGCAAATGGTCCATACCAAACACATTATCAGCGGTAGTGCTTTATTTAACAGCACTAAGCAGCACTTGATCCAATTGGTTGTTCAAGATCAAGCCTGAAATGTGTGAGGTGCATTGATTCAGCACTGAGTACTGTGTGCTCCTCTTTTGACACTGCTGCCTTTAGGGTGGTCTGGGTTCTGCACTTATTTCCTCTCCTTTGAGCAGTGACACCCCCCCTTGCTCACCTTTCCCTCACCCTCTTCTTCCACTGTGTCAGATCTGACAGCAAAGCTGGATGTTGAGGATCAAGACTTGGTGCAACCCCAAATACATATTTGAGAATAATAATTTTAGCCCTTGAATGAACACCCATCTTGCAGCAGACGGATACCAGGTGGGTTATAGAAATGTAGGACGTGAATTCAAAGGATGCTGGGGCTGTAATTTACAACCTCCTGGTGCATGTTATTTTTAAACACTTGATTCATTAACACTTCTCTAGATGTTAAAAGAGGTTCATAAATCGATTGGTAGCCAGGAAAAATGAGCCACAATGAGGTCATTTTGGTTGGAATGGGCTCGTTAACATGCCAACTGTCAAAACTTTTTGAAGTCAGACTTTTACCTTCTCTCCTCTTTCAAACAGTCAACACAGGCTGAGGGTCCTTTGGTTTGATTGTTTTGGTAGGATGAGAACAAAAAAATCTATGCCTAGAAAAGATTCTCTCTGAGGGCTGAGAAGCACTCCAGGTAGAGTAGTTTACTGATCTTGGGTTTGTTTTTCTCCCAGGCAGGACAGAGGGTAGGTTTATCTGTAAGATTTTAAGAACTGCATACTGAGATGTATATTTGCTCCATGCTCTTTCACTGCAGCATCACTCTCAAGTTGTGACAGTGGCAGTTATGAGTGTAACAACAAGCTAAGAAAGAGAAACCCTCATTCTACCTCCATGCTTCTGAGATTTTTTTATTTTTCCCCATCTGAGTAGCAGCACAATAAGACATGATCGTAAAAGAAAATTGGAGCCCCAAGCATAAATCAGCTAAGTCATGAAACAGAGGGTCAGAAGGTAGATCTTTGGTGGCGTAATTCACACACCTCCACACTCACTGAGAGAAGCTTTGGTGAGTCCAGTCAGCTCAGGAGATCCAGGTCTGACCTATTGATAGAGGCTGCCATAAGGAGATATGAGTACGTTTCTGAGGACAGATATGGTCTTTTTTTCAGGTCCAATTTGGAGAAATGGAAAGCAAGATATCTTCGGGATTTTGGGCTATTGGAAGATTATGAACCCCTCCACTGGTGTGTTTATTTCTGACAGTTATTCTGTCCTTCCTGTTCATCCACTCTTGCCCTTCTTATCCTTTTCATTTTGTGATAGTGGTTGATTGCTTGATCAAAGGAAGCTCTGGCTGGGATTTATCTCAGCTAACTGTAGGAAACCAAAATACAGACAGGTAAGTCTAAGTTAGTCACTCTAGGCTCCTTTTATTGTCAGCAGAGATAAACAGGTATCTCCAGAGAGCAATTAATCTGATACTTGTTTGATATCTATATTAGGATGAGATGAATCACCTCTAAACGCCTCTTCCTCTCTATTGACTGTAAAGAGAACCTAAGGTGACTAGCTTAGATGTAGGCATCTGTGTTGTAGATGGTTCAAGATAGATAGGTAGATAAATCCAACCTCAAGGGAACTCCAGTCCTGAAAGTCTAAGTGGGAAAAGATGATAGGAAACTTGCTGAAAAACTAATTCAAATTGTTGAAAAAGTAATTAGGATGTCTTAGCATGAAATGTACCTAATTTTATTATGAGCTCCATGATATCTAATTCAACACATATGAAAAGCGCTAGTATGTATGTTTGAGACATTGACATTGTATGCTGCTGTCGGCTGGTGTTTCACACGTTGCTTATTTTGCAATAATGATCCCTGTCAATTCACCAGCTTTGTGTTGCTAACAAAAACTGTGCAGTGTCATCACTGTGTTCTTCCTACTCATATCCGCCTCTGATTAACTGATTCAAGTTAGAGGACCCATGAAATATGGGTTTAAATCAAAGGACTGGGGCCATAGTTTTGAACCATACAATGTATTCCTAGTGTCTGACTACATGAGCCCATATGAGGGATTTTGTCTCCCAGTCAAACTCTTCAGCAGGGAAATTAAGCTTCTGTATTCAGACACTTCAGTAGGTAAATTCTTTCTCCCGGGGAAAACACCTACTGGTAGGATGAATGACCTCTCTCCTTTTCTTCCTTTAAGCGTAGACAGATCCTACACAATTGATTTTGACTAGGTAACTAACTTCTAGATCAGTAAAGACTGTAATGTCCATGTTCTTATCTAGCTTACAAAGCACTGAAGGGGATAAACAATGGGTAATGTGTATGTCTGAAGGGAGAGAGGCAAATTTCTGCTGGAGAAGCAATAAAGATGTTATGATCAGAGGTGTCATTCCAACTTTTCATTAAAGCTCTGCTAAGTACAAAGGGATCATACTTCACCAGTTCTGCTGCTGGTATTGTTTCCACCATCACTGGTTAATCAAGGTGCTATGGATATTAGACGAGGGAAAGATCTTTTGCTAGTGGCTTGCCTTGTTGGTAGTTAGGTTTCTTTTTATCTGACAGGAGATGAGAGCCAAGATAATATGAGCCTCATTCTCCCCTCATTTGTATAGCTTCTCTTGACACTAATGGTAGTTACCTACCAGTGTTACTTTACAGTTATCATTGTCTGTTTTGGGCAGGTTATTTTAAGAAACTGAGGTCAGATGAATACTTACTACACAGCCAAGTTTTGTTAGACAGTGATTCCAGGTGATAGTGTTAACATTCCTCTGTGCTAAACCTGGTATTTAAGACCAAAATATTTCTTTCTCAGTCATTTTTATAGACAATCAGAGACCAAAAGATATCTATCTAGTTTAGTTTCCTGTGGCTGAATAATGGGTTACTCTTTAAAAAAACAAACAACTATATCAGTATGTTTTTATGACTCTAAAACAACCCAGAAAAAGATATGTTGAGCAGGGACACTTCTCTGTTGCTTACTGTATTTCAGAATTAATTCTTCCTGTCATTTTGTAACAGGGAAATTACAGTCTATACAAGTGTCAGTATAAATGATTAGATTTCCCTCTTCTCAGGTATTAATGCTACATTACTAAAGACCAAAGACCTACTTGCTTCTTCTGACTCTCCTGTGAAAATATTTTATAGAGGCAACTCACATCTGTTGTACAAGTACTTAAAGAGGGCTTGTGAAGAAGGTGAATTTAGGAGGTAGGAAAGTTTAATTGTCCTGAGATTCCTTCTCTGAAGGTATGAATACCATCATTTCCCATTTTCTTCATTTGTTACTCAGAATTAAAAGAGAGACAAAAGGCAGGAAAAAAGGGAAAGAATTTTTGTTCCTTAGTTTGACTAGAAAATAGTCAGGAGAACAGAGGCTGTCAAATTTTCCTTGAGGGATATGTACTTGATATACATACACAGCTAGACAAGTACAGGAAGAGTTTAATTACCTTCTAACTCCGGCATAAAGTGAGACTAATTCCAGGAAAGGCAGTAGAGCTACATTAGGGGTAAACTTTAAATAGATAAGCTGGAGAGCAAAGGTATCCTTGTTTGATGGGTGGAGAAATGAGGCCTACAGAGATTAAAGACTGGAGCACAAGATTTTGAGCAAGCATTAAGGCCCTCAGTTCTAAGGGAGGCCAAGAAGCCAAGGCTAGCAGGGTTTCTGGAGCTGTTTCGTATTTTAAATTACTCCCAGTTCAAGTCTGCTTCTCCTGTGAAGCTTCTCCTTGTGTGAAGCATACAAGGAGTTAGCTCCAGGACCCAGCTCTTTTAGGTGTCCTGAGGAGACCAAGTCCTTTGCCCTACGCCATTGTGGCATTTAGGTACTGGTTTGCAGTGGAGGTCTCTTGATATCACCCCTGTTGTGTAGGGTATGTACATCAGTATCTCTTCTCCCATGAGGTCCAGCCAGAGGGTTCAATCTCTCCGATCTCAGGATGCAAAGCCCTTGTCATTCTAGTTTTGAACAGAAAGGCAGATTAGCATTTGAAATGCTTCCTTTTGAAACTTCAACTCTTTGTAGGGCTGCAGATCATTTCTTGACTCTCTTTTAAATAACTGGGTAGTGCTGGGAAAGAGAATAGAATCGTATAATTATAGAACATTAAGATTGGAAAAGACCACTAAGATTATCTAGTCTGACAATCAACCCCTCACCACCATGCCCACTAGAATAGCTGGGACCCCAGCAGCCTGTGTCTCTGGAAAATAATTATATCTTCTGCCACAACTCTTGTGGGACCACATTAGCATAGATCCTTCTTCTGCTGGTCAACCTGAGTTTAGCCCTCAGCCCCTTCCCCACCTATCCCTCCCCCCTTCCTTTCTCCTTATTTTGCCCGTTTCTTTGTCTCTGGAGATGCTCAGGTCTCACTCATATTCCCAAAGCCCACTGCTGTGCGATAATGACATGAGTTCCTTTCAACCTTGTTAGCAATGAATACATCTTTATTTTAAGCTTTTATTTCATTGAAAGTCTGGGAAGTTATTTATTTAATTCCTCTTTCCAAACAAACACATACTGAAAAGTGCCAGTTTCCTGGGCAGTTTTTAGATGACTTTTGTCCTTTTCCTGATACACAGCCCACTAAATTAACAGTTTCACGCTCTCTGTTTCCCACTCCAGGAATGACAGAAATGTAACTGGGACACCTGGACCTAAGAAATGGTAGCAGAAATAGCAGAATTCCTCCAGGATGAATTGATTTTTTTTTTCTTCTCCTTAAAGCTATTGAATTCAAGGAAGCAATATGCTTCTCTCATAGATAATATGCCACATTTCTGGGAATCATCAGTGGGACAATTCTGCTCTCTTCCCCCAGCCCAGTTCTTTGTGCTCAGGACACCACAGTGTAACAAAGTGACTCGGTCAAAATGTGGTGGGAACTCCTGGGCTCTGGAGATATGATGATGTGCCTCAGAATAATAAGGTGTTCTGAAAGTGAATTAAAATTATCTATTGATGTTTACAGGCATGATTTGTATGTTATAAGCATCCCGCCCTTGTATATAATACCCATCTCTTATAAAATACACATATACACTATTGTGTATTAAAATATCATGAAAAACACAGAAGGTCATCCACCTAATAGGCAATGCAAGTCTATAATTTGTTCATTGCACAAACTGTCTCAGCTAATGTTTTACACAGCAATCAGAATATTTAATATGTGAACTTTATACAATGCTTTATCTCAGGTATATTTTGAACAGAAGTCTTCAATATCTCAAAAGTCCTTGCTATTTCCACAAGTAGTGCTTTTTTTCTCCTGCTGTTGTTGTCCAGCCCAATCTGTGTTAACAGATTAGGCTGGACGTTTACTTCTGGTGACAGCATACTTTATATTCATCTGATACAGTCTTTCAGTACCTCCATGAATACAGTAATTGGGAAAATGAAACTTAAATGAAAGAGTACACACAGCAATTTTTTTTTCCTTTTTTTTCTTTCTTCAGATACTGCCATTGCCTCTGCCTATCAGCTCCTTTCTGTGCACTCACCTTCTGTATCCATTATGAATTTCTTTAAGGATGTTTCATTCTTCAGTCCCTTTTGGACACCTTTGATACTCCTGCATAGACTCTGTTTGCTGCTCTAAACATGAACGCTTGCCTCACCCACATTCAAATTGGAAACCCAAGTTGTACTTTTCTGTGTAGAAAACCTTTCCTCATTCTTGATAATTTTTTTTCCAAGAAAAGTCCTCAAAAATTGTGTATATACTTTGGAAAGTCTTCACAGTTTGGTTATGTACATTATGAGGAGAAAAAAAGAGATTATATGGAAGTATTAATATTAATTATTAATATTAATATTATTAATCCTCTTTTTTTTTTTTTTTTTTTTCCTTAGCAACGACTCTGAAATGATCTCCATAAAGATCTAGATCCCTGTGAAAGAGACAGAGAAACTGCAGCATGGTACAAGGTACTATTTTGCTAAAGGTCATGTTAAAAATGAGGATAGAAAATTGATTGATTACAAAAATCATACTTCTCTAGTTCTAATCTGTTTGCACATGCATATAGGGAGTATATATAGCGGAATATAGATAATATTAAATGTTTAGTAGACCCTCATTTCTATTGCTCAGTACCAGTTGCTTCTGAGGAAGGTAGTAAATTCTCCTTTAGTAATAGTAATGTAGTAATATAGTAATGTAAAGAGAGACTGTGCCTTCATAACCCTTAAAGAAGGTTATTGTCTGTGATACAAGCTGGATTATATTAAAGGTATATTCAGAATTCAGAATTCAGAACAAACATCAGTTTCTTTCATGCTATTCAGCTGAGCTATCAGATTCCTAGGAAACGTCTCTCCTCTCCTCTCCTCTCCTCTCCTCTCCTCTCCTCTCCTCTCCTCTCCTCTCCTCTCCTCTCCTCTCCTCTCCTCTCCTCTCCTCTCCTCTCCTCTCCTCTCCTCTCCTCTCCTCTCCTCTCCTCTCCTCTCCTCTCCTCTCCTCTCCTCTCCTCTCCTCTCCTCTCCTCTCCTCTCCTCTCCTCTCCTCTCCTCTCCTCTCCTCTCCTCTCCTCTCCTCTCCTCTCCTCTCCTCTCCTCTCCTCTCCTCTCCTCTCCTCTCCTCTCCTCTCCTCTCCTCTCCTCTCCTCTCCTCTCCTCTCCTCTCCTCTCCTCTCCTCTCCTCTCCTCTCCTCTCCTCTCCTCTCCTCTCCTCTCCTCTCCTCTCCTCTCCTCTCCTCTCCTCTCCTCTCCTCTCCTCTCCTCTCCTCTCCTCTCCTCTCCTCTCCTCTCCTCTCCTCTCCTCTCCTCTCCTCTCCTCTCCTCTCCTCTCCTCTCCTCTCCTCTCCTCTCCTCTCCTCTCCTCTCCTCTCCTCTCCTCTCCTCTCCTCTCCTCTCCTCTCCTCTCCTCTCCTCTCCTCTCCTCTCCTCTCCTCTCCTCTCCTCTCCTCTCCTCTCCTCTCCTCTCCTCTCCTCTCCTCTCCTCTCCTCTCCTCTCCTCTCCTCTCCTCTCCTCTCCTCTCCTCTCCTCTCCTCTCCTCTCCTCTCCTCTCCTCTCCTCTCCTCTCCTCTCCTCTCCTCTCCTCTCCTCTCCTCTCCTCTCCTCTCCTCTCCTCTCCTCTCCTCTCCTCTCCTCTCCTCTCCTCTCCTCTCCTCTCCTCTCCTCTCCTCTCCTCTCCTCTCCTCTCCTCTCCTCTCCTCTCCTCTCCTCTCCTCTCCTCTCCTCTCCTCTCCTCTCCTCTCCTCTCCTCTCCTCTCCTCTCCTCTCCTCTCCTCTCCTCTCCTCTCCTCTCCTCTCCTCTCCTCTCCTCTCCTCTCCTCTCCTCTCCTCTCCTCTCCTCTCCTCTCCTCTCCTCTCCTCTCCTCTCCTCTCCTCTCCTCTCCTCTCCTCTCCTCTCCTCTCCTCTCCTCTCCTCTCCTCTCCTCTCCTCTCCTCTCCTCTCCTCTCCTCTCCTCTCCTCTCCTCTCCTCTCCTCTCCTCTCCTCTCCTCTCCTCTCCTCTCCTCTCCTCTCCTCTCCTCTCCTCTCCTCTCCTCTCCTCTCCTCTCCTCTCCTCTCCTCTCCTCTCCTCTCCTCTCCTCTCCTCTCCTCTCCTCTCCTCTCCTCTCCTCTCCTCTCCTCTCCTCTCCTCTCCTCTCCTCTCCTCTCCTCTCCTCTCCTCTCCTCTCCTCTCCTCTCCTCTCCTCTCCTCTCCTCTCCTCTCCTCTCCTCTCCTCTCCTCTCCTCTCCTCTCCTCTCCTCTCCTCTCCTCTCCTCTCCTCTCCTCTCCTCTCCTCTCCTCTCCTCTCCTCTCCTCTCCTCTCCTCTCCTCTCCTCTCCTCTCCTCTCCTCTCCTCTCCTCTCCTCTCCTCTCCTCTCCTCTCCTCTCCTCTCCTCTCCTCTCCTCTCCTCTCCTCTCCTCTCCTCTCCTCTCCTCTCCTCTCCTCTCCTCTCCTCTCCTCTCCTCTCCTCTCCTCTCCTCTCCTCTCCTCTCCTCTCCTCTCCTCTCCTCTCCTCTCCTCTCCTCTCCTCTCCTCTCCTCTCCTCTCCTCTCCTCTCCTCTCCTCTCCTCTCCTCTCCTCTCCTCTCCTCTCCTCTCCTCTCCTCTCCTCTCCTCTCCTCTCCTCTCCTCTCCTCTCCTCTCCTCTCCTCTCCTCTCCTCTCCTCTCCTCTCCTCTCCTCTCCTCTCCTCTCCTCTCCTCTCCTCTCCTCTCCTCTCCTCTCCTCTCCTCTCCTCTCCTCTCCTCTCCTCTCCTCTCCTCTCCTCTCCTCTCCTCTCCTCTCCTCTCCTCTCCTCTCCTCTCCTCTCCTCTCCTCTCCTCTCCTCTCCTCTCCTCTCCTCTCCTCTCCTCTCCTCTCCTCTCCTCTCCTCTCCTCTCCTCTCCTCTCCTCTCCTCTCCTCTCCTCTCCTCTCCTCTCCTCTCCTCTCCTCTCCTCTCCTCTCCTCTCCTCTCCTCTCCTCTCCTCTCCTCTCCTCTCCTCTCCTCTCCTCTCCTCTCCTCTCCTCTCCTCTCCTCTCCTCTCCTCTCCTCTCCTCTCCTCTCCTCTCCTCTCCTCTCCTCTCCTCTCCTCTCCTCTCCTCTCCTCTCCTCTCCTCTCCTCTCCTCTCCTCTCCTCTCCTCTCCTCTCCTCTCCTCTCCTCTCCTCTCCTCTCCTCTCCTCTCCTCTCCTCTCCTCTCCTCTCCTCTCCTCTCCTCTCCTCTCCTCTCCTCTCCTCTCCTCTCCTCTCCTCTCCTCTCCTCTCCTCTCCTCTCCTCTCCTCTCCTCTCCTCTCCTCTCCTCTCCTCTCCTCTCCTCTCCTCTCCTCTCCTCTCCTCTCCTCTCCTCTCCTCTCCTCTCCTCTCCTCTCCTCTCCTCTCCTCTCCTCTCCTCTCCTCTCCTCTCCTCTCCTCTCCTCTCCTCTCCTCTCCTCTCCTCTCCTCTCCTCTCCTCTCCTCTCCTCTCCTCTCCTCTCCTCTCCTCTCCTCTCCTCTCCTCTCCTCTCCTCTCCTCTCCTCTCCTCTCCTCTCCTCTCCTCTCCTCTCCTCTCCTCTCCTCTCCTCTCCTCTCCTCTCCTCTCCTCTCCTCTCCTCTCCTCTCCTCTCCTCTCCTCTCCTCTCCTCTCCTCTCCTCTCCTCTCCTCTCCTCTCCTCTCCTCTCCTCTCCTCTCCTCTCCTCTCCTCTCCTCTCCTCTCCTCTCCTCTCCTCTCCTCTCCTCTCCTCTCCTCTCCTCTCCTCTCCTCTCCTCTCCTCTCCTCTCCTCTCCTCTCCTCTCCTCTCCTCTCCTCTCCTCTCCTCTCCTCTCCTCTCCTCTCCTCTCCTCTCCTCTCCTCTCCTCTCCTCTCCTCTCCTCTCCTCTCCTCTCCTCTCCTCTCCTCTCCTCTCCTCTCCTCTCCTCTCCTCTCCTCTCCTCTCCTCTCCTCTCCTCTCCTCTCCTCTCCTCTCCTCTCCTCTCCTCTCCTCTCCTCTCCTCTCCTCTCCTCTCCTCTCCTCTCCTCTCCTCTCCTCTCCTCTCCTCTCCTCTCCTCTCCTCTCCTCTCCTCTCCTCTCCTCTCCTCTCCTCTCCTCTCCTCTCCTCTCCTCTCCTCTCCTCTCCTCTCCTCTCCTCTCCTCTCCTCTCCTCTCCTCTCCTCTCCTCTCCTCTCCTCTCCTCTCCTCTCCTCTCCTCTCCTCTCCTCTCCTCTCCTCTCCTCTCCTCTCCTCTCCTCTCCTCTCCTCTCCTCTCCTCTCCTCTCCTCTCCTCTCCTCTCCTCTCCTCTCCTCTCCTCTCCTCTCCTCTCCTCTCCTCTCCTCTCCTCTCCTCTCCTCTCCTCTCCTCTCCTCTCCTCTCCTCTCCTCTCNAAAAAAAAAAAAAAAAAAAAAAGAAAGTCAGATAGATAGTTTTAAAAAGATCAAAGAAAATATATTCTGTACAGTGTATTTTCACTTGATATCGATGTGATAGGATGGATCTTGGATTTCTTATCCCAGCCCTATTCCTTCCGGAGACCAAGAGCCAAATTCTTTACAATGACCAAGATCCTAGAAGGATTAAAAAGGAAACTAAAGCCACAAAAAAGAATTATGTAATAAAATAATCTTAAACTAGGTTGTGTTTAAATGCTGTGAACCCAATAAGCAGCTGGCCACAGTTGAGGTGCAAAAACCATCAGGCTAGTGAACGCTATTAGTAACGCTTGGTTCACTCTTAGTGAATACTCTTAGCTGATTTAAAGGGGAAAGAAATGGGGATATTTTAAGCTACCATATCTCAGTTATTCTTTCTGCAGTGGAAAAATTGTAACTCTCAGGTAAGGGAAGATAGCTTCTTATAAACACTTTACACACTGTTGTCTGAAATCAGATGGACATAAAGTTGGGTAGGCAAGGGATACATTTGGAAAGTTTATATAAATTGTTGGGCATGAACAAATTTATACTTATGAAGAAGGAAGAAAAATCTATGGTCAATTCACAATTCTCTTCATTCACTATCAAAAACATTTATTCCTATTAACATTACAAACAGGATATTAAAATAACTGGATAAGTGATCTAATCAGAGTAGCTCTAAATGTTTCTTTATAGTCCGTTGCTGTCTCTTTTTAGTAAATTTCTAAATTCTGGATTTGCAGACTAGAAACAGTTTCATCTTCCTATTCTGAAATCACAGTTTGTCACAGCTGTGCTGCTCCTTCAGTACACAGATCCCAAAGGAAGCAACAATACTGGTACTATGAGAAACATAAAGAAGAAATTGCAGAGAAGTAAACATCTGATTGTGATCTTGTTTAATAGTGGGTTACACACGGTTTTCCTAGAAGTAGATGATACAGGTAGTCAGAGCAAAGGTTATGGCTTCTGAGGCATACAGAAATTCTTACCTCAAATGTATGAATAAAGGATATTGGGTGGGAGGGCACAGATAAGACAAACTGTTTTAAGAATTGCCTTCAGTTGATCTGAAACAAAAACTTTTGGTACTTTTTGTCAATGAGATAAAAGGAAGTGAAAAGTGCAAGGCTGTTCAACCCACAAATATTCAAGTTGAGCAGGAGGAAACTTTTTTGGTGTATTTGCACTAAATAACTGAATGCTGAACCTAATGCCAGTCACAAAAAGTATGAGAGTCCTGCTTGAAAGGAAAATGCCATCTGAAAATGGAAAAGACCCAGAAATAAATTAAAATACATTGAAATGATGATTCTCCAAATTGAATCTGAGACTAAATCTGAGTTTCGTATTTCGGGGTTGCCTGTTTTTGATGAATGTGAAGGCATTTTGCCCAGTTCTTGTTCTTTGTTCAAACTATTTGTTGCTTAGGCTTTTGGTTTCCTCACTGGCTTCCTCAGCTTGCTTATTGTGCCTCTCCTTTTCCAGCCCACTTGCTGGGACTTCTTGCAGAAAGAGCTGCATTGTTTGCAGGCAAATCAGGTGTCAGTGCTTTTACTAGATGCAACTTCCTCCTGAACAAAAAACTGTACTTCCAGCAATACATCACTGCCATTGTACAGACTGGCTTGCAAAGAATTTTCTGAGGTCAGCATCCTTTGCTACACAAGGCCATACCTTCAGTTATTACTTAGTTTATTATGAGGGAAATGTACAGCTGGCTTTTGGATAATGGGTTTCTGCTGCTGGGAAAAGCTTCGGTCCAGTGGTAGGTAAGCTTAGAAGTATGGGATAGATGAGTCGGCAGTGAGGTGGATTGAGGAGTGGTTGACTGGAAGAGCTCAGAGAGTTGTGATCAGTGACGCAGAGTCTGGTTTGAGGCCTGTAACTAGTGGTGTTCCCCAGTGATCAGTTCTGGGTCCAGTCTTGTTCAACATCTTGTCATCAACATTCACCTCGAGTACTGTGTTCAGTTTTGGGCCCCTCACTATAAGAAAGACATTGAGGCCCTGGAGCAAGTCCAGAGAAGGGCAACGAAACTGGTGAGGGGCCTGGAGCACAAGCCTTATGAGGAGCGGCTGAGGGAGCTGGGATTGTTTAGTCTGGAGAAGAGGAGGCTCAGGGGAGACCTCATTGCACTTTACAACTTCCTGAAGGGAGGTTGTGATGAAAAAGGGTCTGGCCTCTTCTCCCAGGCAAATAATAGGACCCGAGGAAATGGCCAGAAGTTGTACCAAAGGAGGTTTAGGTTGGACATTAGGANGCTACAGGCTTGGGGATGAGTGGTTGGATGACTGTGAAGAGGAAAGGGACCTGGGGGTGTTGGTTGATGCTCGGCTGAACATGAGCTGACAGTGTGCCCAGGTGGCCAGGAGGGCCAATGGCATCCTGTCCTGCATTAGAAATAGTGTGGCCAGCAGGAGCAGGGAGGTAATCGTCCCCCTGTACTCAGCACTAGTGAGGCCGCACCTCAAGTACTGTGTTCAGGTTTGGGCCCCTCACTACAAGAAAGACATTGAGGCCCTGGAACGTGTCCAGAGAAGGGCAACAAAACTAGTAAGGGGTCTGGAGCACAAGCCTTATGAGGAGCAGCTGAGGGAGCTGGGACTGTTTAGTCTGGAGAAGAGGAGGCTCAGGGGAGACCTCATTGCACTTTACAACTTCCTGAAGGGAGGTTGTGATGAAAAAGGGTCTGGCGTCTTCTCCCAGGCAAATAATAGGACCCGAGGAAATGGCCAGAAGTTGTACCAAAGGAGGTTTAGGTTGGACATTAGGAGAAACTTTTTCTCTCAGAGGGTGGTCAGGCACTGGAATGGCTGCCCAGGGAGGTGGTGGAGTCGCCGTCCCTGGCAGTGTTCAAGAGGCACCTGGATGAGGAGCTACGAGATATGGTTTAGTATCTTGTGGTGCTAATAGGAATTGGAAGGCGGTTGGACTAGATGATCTTGCAGGTCGTTTCCAACCTCGTGATTCTGTGATTCTGTGATTCTGTGTGATCTTCATCAGTGACCTGGATGAAGGGAGAAAGTGCACCCTCAGCAAGTTTGCTGATGATACCAAGATGTGAGGAGTGGCTGACACTCCAGAAGGAAGAGCTGCCATTCAGTAAGACCTGTACAGGCTGAGTTGGGCAGAGAGGAACTTTATGAGGTTCAACAGGGGCAATTGTAGAGAACTTCACCTAAGGAGGAATAACCATATGTTTGGGGCTGATCTACTGGAGAGGAGCTCTGCAGAGAAGGACCTGGTTGTCCTGGTGGACAACAGGTTCCCATGAGCCAGCAGTGTGCCTTTGTGACCAAGAAAGTCAGTGGTGGCCTGGAATGCATTAAAATGAGAGTGACCAGCAGAGCAAGAGAAGTTATCTTTTCCATCTGCCATAGCAGTGGGACCAAGGCAATTTAACACCTTAGAGACTGGATGAGAGCTTGCAAAGGTCAGCTTGTCACTAGCCCTGGTACCTCAGGGCAAGCACAGAAACCAAAAAGGGTCTAGGAGGCACTCTGAAGGTGGTCTCTCATGATCCAAGCAGTTCTCTCCAGGCAGCACAGTTTTCTCTCCACTCTCCAAATTGCAGTGGATTGATACAGATAATAATTTTATGTTTGATCATCTGAATTGGCTAGGTGAGACAGGAATTATGGTGTGATCCTGAGCTATATTTTTGTAGCACGTATCCATACAGCATCATCAGAAGTAACAGTACCAGTCCATGAATAAAGGCTGACCTGGTAGCTGTTACACATAACTCTGAATTGCTGCAAATATCATTTCAGATCTTCCCTAAAACCAAAATAAAAAGAAAGCTCATGCTGGAAGAGTTTAACTTCCACAGAAATTTTCCTGATGCGAAACTGGCTGCCATTGAAATGACAATTGGAGTGAAATACTGGAGAAATACTGGTTGACAAGATAGTTTTTCAGTTGGAGTTTAACAAATACCTCATCTCATTCTTTTTTTGCCACTGCTGTGCACTTTATGTTTTAGGCTACTGTTACATATTCCTCTCTTTCTTTGTTTATATTTGCAGTATATTTAGACATTCCTAGACATTGTGATGTGTTTAAAGTAAAGCAGATGAGGAAATAAAAAGCAAAACTCTATTAAACCTGCATGCTATAAAGGGCTCGGAAAAGGGAATGGGTGTGTTCATCATCTCAGCCTCACATAAATCCTGTTTTAATTCTTTGAGGAGGAAAGTGTGGGAAATTTGGCCTGGCAGCAAGGACTGGAAATAAATTCAGCCCATTCAGAAAGTGATATTATTCTCAAAGCAGAGATGAATCCGAACCTTTACTTTCTTGGACTGGAACAGGAACCAACCAGAACAGATTCTTTCAGAAGTGATTTAAACTGGAAAATCTACTGATCTAACAGTAAAAGCAGGGTGAGGACCTCTTTTTTTTTCCTCTTCTTTCTTCTTCATTCCATATTTCTGAACGTTCAAAGTTCCCACCTCCACCATTCTCTCATCACCACTGTGCCTGAGTTAGAAACTGAACTGATGGACAGCATCTAATCCAACAAATCACCTTTTCCCCACTTTTAAAGCCGGAAGGGTTGTAGCAGCAGCAGAGGACATTGTCAGACCTGAGCAAAGCCATAGCAAAGAGGATGTGTAAAACTGGTAGAACGGGTAGGAGAGAGGAAGAATGAGTTAGCCTTTTTCACTCATGTGGGTGGGAGAAAGGTAGTGCTATTAAACACCGTTCAGCTCCACAGTAATGAAAAAATGTACATGACAAGCTGTGAAACTTCCTGTCAATTTGACTCATTGCTTGAGCTAACATTACCTTTCAGTGACTGGAGTGGCAATATGTAGTCAGCTAACAACATGCTGCCAGAAAGGGCAGCGAGGGAGCTGTATCATGAATGTTCATCTTACTATTAGGATATCTTATCTATCTGTGGTTGCAGAAACAATATACTAAGTGTGCAGCAGTGAGAGCACACGCTGTTCAGAGCACTGTCTGTCCTCTCTCTTTGTGATAGGAAGCCAAGGGCTGCTCTGAACACAATCATGTTGCTGGTTGCCACAGCTGGCAAAAAATATGGGTTTTGCCATGGGTTTGCAAACTGCTTTGCCTATGCAAAAGCAGGCTGGCAAGGGAAGGACAAGAATACACGAACAAGAATATAAGCCCTGTGAAAGACAGCAAGCCCAAGCAGTTATGGGAACTGCAAGGCTAACCCCAGGGCTCTCCTTCTGCAATTTGTTCCAGTCATGCTCCTTTCTTACCATGAGGAACTCTTTCTCCTCAGGCTTCCTGGGGAGAAACTCTATTTGCCTCGGCAAATAGAAATCAAGAAAGGGAGTAATAGAGCACTCTGTTTCTATATCTGTAAGATTGATCATAGGCTTGCTTCCAAAGTGCTTTGGTCAATGGAAATCCCTGTTTCCTTCAAGAAGGACTCCAGGGAGATCTTCATAGGAGTAGATTTTAAGGAATATCTTTAAGAATGTGAGATAATAATGTGTTTGCTAGCACATGAAGATGGAAATATGTTTTGGAGATAGATCATCGTATCATAATGACAACATTTCCCTCAAAGCTGAAAGTGTGGTGCCTATTGAGCATGTGTTAATCAGTTTAGATCAGTTTTTCATGGAGATCTCTGCTGGAACCAAAAGGCCAGGCATGGATATGACCTGGTGGTGGGAGCATGTTGTGGGGCTTCAGCTGTGGGTTGATGGTTGGACTAATCGATATTATTGGTCTATCCAACCTTAATGAGTTTGTAATTCTATGATTCTATGATTCATACAGCACAAGAGCCCTGAGCCCAACTCAAGCAGCCCATGCTTTGAACAAGGTAAGTGTCTAGTAAGTTATTTTGGTTTTGAATACAATTTTTTTTGCAGATATTTGAAAAAAAATTCTAACCCCTTAGATACAAGTGGATGATAATCACTAAGAAGCACCATGCAAGGGTTAAATTTACAAACTTATGTCTTCTTTCCTACCTGGGTCAGTAGGAAGTTCCATACTCAGAAGGTAACATCCTTCATAAGCATCGTAGAATCATAGATTCATAGAATCATTAAGGTTGGAAAAGACCACTAAGATCATTTAGTCCAACCACCAACCCATCCCCACCATGCTACTAAATCACGTCCCTCAGTGCCACATCTGCTCTTTTCTTGAACACCTACAGGGACGGTGACTCCACCACCTCCCTGGGCAGTTTGTGCTGATCCTCCTCTTAAAGTCAGCAACAAGACAAATGTTTTCTTTATGGTTGGGCTTTGGCTCTTGCCATTCTAACAAGAGCATGGAGGAAATACAGTCATTCTGCTTTCCCTATCTGGATGATGCCTGTGTTGTAGGTGTCTCCTCCACTAGCAGGGATGCCACATTCAGGTCTTGGTAGTTTTGGGATGGACTATGCAGGATACAGTCTGCATTATTTATGATACAGGGGCTGGAGCACCTTCCCTATGAAGACAGGCTGAGGGAGCTGGGCTTGTTTGGCCTGGAGAAGAGAAGGGTGCAGGGTGACCTCATTGCAGCCTTCCAGTATCTAAAGGGAGCCTATAAACAGGAGGGGAGCCAACTCTTTGAAAGGGTAGATAATAGCAGGACAAGGGGAAATGGTTTTAAGTTGAAAGAGGAAGATTTAGGTTGGATATCAGGAGGAAGTTCTTTACTATGAGAGTGGCGAGGTGTTGGAACAGGCTGCCCAGAAAGGCTGTGGATGCCCCGTCCCTGGAAGTGTTCAAGGCCAGGTTGGATGGGGCCCTGGGCAGCCTGGTCTAGTGTTAAATGTGGAAGTTGGCAGCCCTGCCTGTGGTAGGGGGGTTGGAGCTTGCTGATCCTTGTGGTTTCTTCCAACCCAAGCCATTCTATGATTCTACGATTCTACGATTCTACAATTCTACGATTCTACGATTCTATGATACAGACACCTGGCCACTAGGATGTGTGCTGAGGCCACCATATGGATTTCATCTCCGCTACCATTCAGCTAGGAGAAGCTCTGAGTTTCTTGCTTTAGGCTGAGTGCTCTGAACTGTGTTACTTTTGAAATCATACACTGCTTTCCTCCTCCCCTCCCTGTCCTACACATACATCCTCTCCTTCCCTCAGAGGGAAGTACTGCTGCATAATGCTGTGGGGAAGAAAACAGGGATGACTGACATCAGATTTATTTGAAAGGTGCTTTTAAGGCATAACTAGGGACGCCGTGGGATGTCTGGCTCCAGGAGGTGAGAGGTAGCCTGGGAGTCAGAAGATGAAGGTGGAACAGAGCCAGCTAAAGCCAGGTCAAGCCAACCCTTCTGTTCTTAGCTTTCAAGGTTGAAATCCTGCTGCCCTCAGCTAATCTAACATCTGCTTGTCAAATAACTATTGATTTTACATGCAAGTAAGATTGTGCTGTGGTGCAACATATTTATAAGCATGTACACATAAAATGATAAGTAGATTAAAGAATAGGTAGATAGATGAATTGATATTTTGCACTTGCATACTGTACTGAATGCTGGCTTGAATGGAAATCAATAAATAACAAATAATATGATGGAGGAGTTGGAGGAAGCGCTTTGTACCTATCTGTCTTCCTACCAAGCTGCCTAATTTCCATCTTGTCACAGAGAGCCCCTGAAGCATATAAAAATCACCTTATTGATTTTTGGGCAATTAAATTAATATTATATATACCTACAAAAGGCTTTTTCTGCCCAGTATCAACACGTGTCTGTTTGACTCCATGCCCAGTGAAACAAATGGGGTCTTGGACGGTCTTTTATCCTGGCTATTTGCAAAGTTTCTGTCTAAACCACACTTGAAGAATAACAGAAGAATAAAAGTAAGAATAAAAAGTAAGAATATATCTGTAGCAGATTTTTATTACTGTGTGATGTTTAGTATACACAGGTAGTACTCACAGATACCTCTCGTAGGTCACATAGACAAAGTCCCTGCTATCAGAATTGTACTTTATAATTCTTTAGATCTATGTAGGTATTCAGTGGATAGATATGGATGTCTAAGTAATTTGGCTGTTTAACTATTATGGATATACATTATAGAGATATATCTGTAATATATCTCTAGATCATAGAATCATAGAATCATAGAATGGCTTGGCATGGAAAGGACCTTAAAGATCATCTAGTTTCAACACCCCTGCTGCAGTCTGGGTTGCTGGCTGCTAGATCAAGCACTGTATACCTATACCTATACCTATACTTACCTGTGTCTATATTACAAATGTGAGTGTGTATGCACATCTGTGTGGTGTGTATATGCTGGAAAGGTCTGTGCATATTTGGAAAAATCCTCTGTATTGTGCAAAGCAGACAGGCAGTCAAGCATTCGGCAAGGATTCCAGGCGCTGTGAAGGTAAGTTTAGTGAAAATGTTTATGTGCATGTTCAAAGCTGGGGAAGTTTGAATCTTGTACAATACAATTAAAATGTGTATTTTAGTGATAACTGAATCAGAAATAAACACAAAGAAAATATGAGAGAAGAAAGGAGGAAAAAATTACGCACTGCCGACATGCTCTGAATTAATTTGCTAGGTAGAAACCATGATGTCGATGTAGATACTGTATCTGCAGCTAGCTCCACAGTGAGAGGAATAACCTCTATCTAATATGGTGTTGATATGAAGGACTTTGACACAGTTTGAAAACACAAGTGATACATTAGTTAGAAAATAGCATTTCTGCATTATAGGGTCCAAAGCAAATAATTTATGCTGCAGGCTTTTTTGTTCTAGTGATGATTATTTTATGAGAAATAGGTTTTGATTTCTAAACTTAGCCATGCTGCCCACAGATGGTACTTTCTGGGGATTAACGATTGATCTTTCTATTTCTCAGCTTTTCTTGATTCTCTTCACATCTTCTGCTTCCCAATGTGTGTGTGTAAGCTCTGTAGGCAAATGAAGAATAGTCATCTGGAAGAAGCAGCAAGCCACTGGGGTACAGACATATTTATCTCTCCTATTTTTAGCATGTCTTCAGTTTGAATACCAAGGATGGCTGAAAGATTAAAGTTTGACATTCATTTATGATTTGCATTGAAGGGATAAAGGAATTCCCTTTCTTCGGTGTTTTGAACCCATGTTGGCTGAAGTCAATATCCAGTCAAAACCTTTGCTGATTTGAAAGAGTGGTGAGAGCAAAGATTTCAGAATTACAAGGGCAGCTCAGAGGAGTGCTCGTGCATACGCTGAAATATGTCCTTCATGATGGAGCTGTTGATCTTTGTAATTTAGGGTGGGAACTTGCATGTATTTGATTTCTCTCCAGCTCAAGTACACTTCCTAGATTTCTAGCAAGCCATCAATAAATCTTTCAGGTGGGCAAAACTGGTCATGCAATTATTGGTGAATGGCTAGAGAGTTACTGTTCCCAATTCTCCAATAGTGGATTGTACCCTTATATATTTATTTTCCCACCTTCACTGTTTCAACCCACCTGTGCATCTCCTGAAGGGAAAATGCTCATCTGATAGAAGTCCTGTCTGACTGTCTTTGAAGGATGGCTACTATGTTACGTTGAAATAGAAGAAGTCTAGATGATCCTTTGCTGGACCTGGTTGGACACAGCAGAAGAACTGTTATAAAAATTGCTTTTCTGAAGCCTTCTAGAGGTTAATTTACTTCTTCAACCTTCATATTTGTATTAGAAATGCATAATTGGCAGCATGTCCCATGGTCATCTTATGCTTCCTCTACTGTCAACTGAGCTCAGTAGTAAGCTGCTGAGGGTGATTCACCCTATCTCATATCTGAATTGTTCTGTGGTTATCGTTATCTTCCCTCAAGAGCAACTAACCATCTAAATTAGGTGATCCTGTTAGTGCCTTAGGTGGGATAAATTGCTGCTGGGATTGAATATGCAGGATACCTCAAAGTATTTTTAGAACAAAACCCAAAAAGAGTAGCTGCTGTACCTCTGGCTCCTCATGCATTGGGCCAGGCAAGAGCACTTGAAGTAAGTGAATGTATTTCCCATTCCCAATCTCTCTCTTTTTTTTAAAAGCATCATCATGTGCTCTGTAGCATCATCATGTGCTCAGCTGACACAGAAAATATCACTTGGCCCAGTTGGTCTATCAAATAGTGGCAAATAATCCAACTGAGCAGCTAATAACGACTACCAATAGGTTAAAATCTACTAACATAAACTGTTGGGCTAAATTAATTAGAATAACATATCCGTTCTCAGAAATCACATAGATTCAGATGATTCAAAGTATCACCAAGACTTTAGATGGCCTATATTGCCAATGCCATCTCTGAGGAATGTTTTGCAACCAGTGACCATGCAGAGGACTAAGGCACCTAGAACCATATCCAGCCCTTTGCAGTGAGCTGGATCACTGAACACCTGCCTGGATCTGAGAAGGGTGTGGGTGGCCTTTGTTACAAATCTAGAGTGAAACCTAATCTTACATAACATGCTTCCAGGTAGGCACTTTTCTTGTTCAGCAAATAATAAATGCTTGTAAAACTGTACCAATACAAAAAAACATGATCAATAGCACAATAAGATATTCTTTATAGGAGCACTCCCATCTAAGACTTTCCTTCTGTTAGAGACTGGAGAAATACAAATAGTCCGAGTTTTTATGACTTGTTCCTACTTCCATTTCACAACCTGCTTTTCCTTGCTGACTGTTGCTAGAAAGTTCTTTTTAAGCCCTGATTACCCCTGCACCTTAAACTCCATGCTAATCTTGGTGTACTCCATTGCATTTCAGTTTGCTGCATACTTTAAGGTGAAACTGGCATGTTTTGCATTGCGGAAAGGAATTTTGGGCTCAAAACCATGTCCTGCTAGTGGAAGCACCAGTAGTTCAGGCATATCTTACTTTTTGACATTGAGGAAAATAAATGTTGGGGTGAGGCCAATTGATTCTTTTCTCCAATTGTAAATTCTTTGGGAAAGAAAGAGAAATGAGGAAGCTAGTGGTTGGGAGAAAGCATCCATTTCTTTTGTATTATTTACGACTAAATAGCAGCATTCAAGGGGCAATTTTGGATTTTTGGGCAGCTGCCTGGCCTTTGTTGCTGCTCGTTTTGGCTATGCCTGTTTTGAATCTCAGGAGATAAGTCAGAGAGCAAACCTCCACTACCTAGCTTTGTGGAGTCAAGGTGCCCTTATGCAATGCAGCACAGCAAGCTGTTCAGTGCTCCTGCAGACTCCATCTGCACATGATCTTGAGTCATTCCTGAAAAAGATCTCAGAGCTTTTGTTTTTTATGCCCTCACTTGTGTGACTTTGCAATGGTAGACCTGGATCAATTTATACCCGTCATGTCTCTAATACAGATGTGTACTCCTGAGGCTCAGTGTTCCTCTTGAGTCTGTTTTTCAGCATGGTCTTATGATCAGACTTTGGCCATGAATCATGTCTAGGTTTAACATAGGCTCAGACTCCAGGTATTTGTTGTGAAAGAGATTTGACTTCAGGTTCAGACACATTTATATACAAACAGACTTCGTAGAGTGACTCAGCTGTACTTGCCATGCAGTGATGGCACTCACTACAGCTTTTTTTCTTTATCTAAAACTATAGCACTGTGAAGTCCCTGTGTGGGCCCTCAAAATATTGAATCAATCAAAGTTCCTGTGTATCTTTGTTTTGTTGGGTAAGGAATAATAGGAATAAAAACGACAGGGAATGGACACCTCGGCATCCTTAGATGTCAATCAGAACACCAATTATCCAAAGATTTACAGCATCCTTAAAGAGGTTTTCCATTGACTTTGTAAAGGAAGGAAGGAAGGAAGAGAGAGAGGGAGGGAAGAAGATATAAATAAAGAAAGAAAAGGAGCAGAAAAAGAAAGAAAACAGAACAGCAAGCAATTCTCCTCAGATAAGTAGTTGTAGTTCATTGAACCTTGTCTTCCTTTTGCCTCCCTGATCTTAGGTAAACATCTGAGTGAAGTCCAAACCAAACACACACACCAAAATAGCATGGGGTGTAACTGATACAATCTCCAGCACTAGTAGAAAAAGCTTCTTAAAAGGGGGAGGAGAGAGAACTCTTTCTAGAACAACCACTGCTTGGGTGAAGATTATCATTCTTTTGACTGTACAGTGGGAATTTAGTACTTCCCAAAGCAAACATAAGAAAATGTCCTTTTCTATAGATGTGGCAGCTGCTGAGATGATGGAGGAGCGCTAAACGTTCAGTGCTCTTTTACAGTCGTTCTATGAAATTGCCCTGAAGTCCCTCATACACGTTTTGACCTCACATGTTGAAGTCAGTAACCAGGCCATCTTTCCTATGCAGTAGCAACTTCTCTAACTTTGTGTGAATAGTGTGTTGTGAGGTGAGGATGAACAGTAATATAAAACAGAGAGGAGAAATTCAAGACACCGTAGCCAGTAACTTTGGCCCATTTGCAGAACCAAGGTCACTGTGAAATGCTATGCACACAGCTGAGTTGAAGGCTTGGGCTCTCACCTTCTTGGTTAGGTGACGGATGAGACAGGTAGGATCAGAGGAGCATTTGGATATTAAGCAGGCCAAGATAGCCTAGCTCATTTGAATGCCTTAAGTTAGCAATGAGGAGGCTCAAAGCTCATAATTTCATGTCAAACTCAACTGCTTTGAGAAGCATCACACCTAATCCAAACTGAAGATGTCCTCATATGCCTAATGTGTCTAGACATACGAGATTTTAATATCCTACAACTTGCAGGAATCTAGAAGTGATGGAGACACAAATGTGGTCAAAGCATGTGCTGCATTTTTACCAGTGTAAATCAGAAAAACACCACCCATGGTTGGAGCTGCATAGATTTACACCAGGTATGTGGCTTCTTGCCAGTGTTGGCTGTTACAGAAGATATAAAAGGCTTTTAGATGAGGAGGAGGTTATGGAAGGGAGTGGTGGCTTATTGTGAAGATAGGGCTAAGTCTGCCTTTGGGACAAGTCCATGTAGCTGTTTAGGAGACAGCAAAACCCATGCCCAATGCATCTGACACACCTGATCATTTTTTCTGGGGATTAAAAAGGATCTTGAACTTCTTTTGCAGTTCTACATATGGGCTGCCCCTCGTGCTTTTATGCTGTGCCGTGCACTGTTCTCATCGTTGCTATGCGTGGGGTACAAAACGTTCCTCTCTGGAGGAACTGTGATGTTCTGGGAGTGTTGCTGCTGGCTGTTAAAAGGCTTCTGCATTTGCCCCAGAGGAGAGGAGGGGTATGGATGCACATCAGATTTCCACATTGTGTGAAAGAAGCCTTATAATTATCTTATACATTACAGTTGGGAGCCTTAGGCAAAGGGTAGGCTCCTATGCTTTCTCCTGACCCATTGTATGAAGTTTCATGTGATGCAGGGTGGGGATGCGGCTGCCTCTAGACATCTTGGTCGTGTAATGATAGTCATTATGTGTCCAATGGAGCTAAGCCAGCCTGCCTGGGCACAGGTCAAGGTTGGACAGCATGGCTGCGGGACACACTGTGGGCTGCATTGTGGTGTTGGAATACTACCAGGTGCTGGGCATCATGGCATTGTTGGAAGGCTCCAGAGGGTAGACCGTACCCTAGAATGTACAGCATTCTGACATCTCTTCTGAACATGAGGTCCACATGCAGTGTTGGTAAATCCTGAACTGTCTGCCCATCACTGCTCATCCCAAGGAAGATAGCTGCTCCCGCCGCTGCTTCCTTACACATCCTATGATGAGGTCCCATCCACCTTTTGTCCCTTTATTTCTAGAGAGAAGTCATCTCTGCACCTTTCTCCACCTTCCAGCTTTGCCTCCATGATGGTGAGCCAGCAAGATCTGGTGTGCCACACAGAAACACTTTCTCCACACTTGAAGGCAGCTATTATAATAGAATCATAGAATCATAGGGGTTGCAAGAAGCCTCTGGAGATCACCAAGTCCAGCCCCCAAGGTCTTTCAGGATAAGCCAAGACGGGTTAAAATAGGAAACACAGCACCTCTGTATGAGCAGATTGTGCTTATCTATTGTTGCTATGGTATAGTATGAGAGGATTTGCTCTTATAAGGAGGGACAGATGATGCACTGTAATCCCCCTTAGCCTGGTCCAGAGCACCATGTGTGGTCTGGGTGCTGAGGTACTGTTGCAGATGAACTGGCTTCCAGCTGCACCCAGACAAAATTAATTCCAGGATTAATTCTTTAGCTGGCTGCAGCGGGATGTTCATCCCATTGAAATGCCATGATTTTTGAACCAGTGGTGTAGTTGGTCCCTTTGTGTCCAGCTTTCTTATTTGAATGACTACTTTTATTTTTGTGAGCCTGTGTTTCCCACCAAGGAGTCAGTTCTGATGGCAAAAGCATGATGCTGATCTTTGAACATACCGAAGTGAAACCTTGCTAGGTTCTTGTGTTCTTGAAGACCACCAGCTTGCTCAAATGGACCTTGGGCCATGGGATGGGGCAGATTCCAAGAGATGACAGAATCAAAGTTTTACAAAAGAATTCCTTGTCTGCGGCACACCCCACCACCCCACCCAGGGGAGAGTAACAGAACAGAGCTATTATGGGAACTCATATCACTGAAAGATCAAGCTTCAGTTTAATCACCTCTTGTTAATTCCTTTCTTATATTGGATTTTAATACATTTTTAATCTGTTTTTCATTCTTCGTGCATTATCACCTGGATGATCTGAGTGAGCAGGAACCAACCTGGTACTGGGACTGAAAGGCAGCAGGGGTGGTGTAAAAGCAGAAGGCAAAATTCCCAGGAAGTTATGGAGGAGGAACAAAAGATGAGGACTTGGTTTGCTAGCAGAGCTTTAAACTGAGACTGCAGCAAGATGGTCCTGTTTTGTGACCTTAAGTCACTCCAGCCTGTGTGCCTCCAGCCTCTCAGTTGTCTGCTTAAATACAGTATCCTTGAATTTAGGATTTTTTACTGAGTGTATACAGAACCAAACACACCAAACCTTCTTCCGAGTTAGATCTTCATGTGTAAAAAAGAAAAATCTTGAGAACTTCAACTAATGAGAGAGAGAACCTGTCAAATACCCCTTTGGAGGGACTTCTCCCATCCCCCTCCATGCTTTTCCTTCAGTTCGAAAAGACCCTTATCAACGTTTCAATCTTTCCATGTAAATACACTGACAAGTGTCAGGCCTTGGCAAACCTATAATTAAGGCTGAACACAATTTGCTAATAAAAGCTAAGAAACTGAATTGAGTTTACTTACGTTATCCCCACTGGGCACTTTCCATCAGAATCTTTTATCTGCCTCTGCAAATGCCACTTTGACATTATTTTTACTGAATCAATCAAACGGAGACACTATGACACATTCTCCTTGCCGAGAAGATGCTCCGGCTTCAGCAATGAAAATTTGTTGTTGTTGTCATTGCAGCTCCTCTGACTCACAAAGAACAGTGAGCTTTTGGAAGGAGAGAAAGAATGAGGAAAATAGAGTGGGGGGAGAGGAAGAGAGAGAATTGGAGAGAGAGAGAGAAAACGTGAGCCAGAGATTGTGGCAGGCTTTACAAATTGGCACAGTCTTATCAACAGCATTTCATGGTTTTCTGGAACTCTTTCAAAGGGAACTTGCCTTTGTGTGCACTGGCTTAAGCTTTACTAATATTTAAAGCTATATTTAAAAGTTTATGAAAATTACTTCTGAGTTCCTCTGTCTCTTAAAAATCACCGAGGCCAATGTTTGCTTCTCGCTGTTATCCCTCTCACCCCCTCCCCCCAAAGTTTCTGTGGTTTTCCCGTCCTCTTCGTCCTTCCTCAGCAGTCTATCTGCCTTTCCCTCCCCCTCTGCTGCTCTCCCTTCTTCCAGCTTTGTTTCTGGGGTGGCTGGGAGAGAGGTTTTGTTTGATGGGTCTATTTGTAATGGGTGAGGTCCACCTTTCAGCAGTGCCACTCTCTACTCTGTCAGTAAGTACATAAGTAAATATGTCTCTCATGTGCTCTTTCTCTTGGATCTCTGCTTTGTCAGAGGGTCATCTGGCTTTTTCCGTTGCTTCTCCCTCTCAGTAATTACAGGTTGGTCAGTGTAGCATTTGACACCTCTTACAACCCACTGTAACATCCTAAAGCAGATTTTGAAATAGCTCAGGTGGTCTTTAGTGCCAGCATGCACTGTTTTTAATCAAATTAAAAGGGAGAAATCATAGAGTCACAGGGTCATAGAATAGTTTGACTTGGAAGGGACCCTTAAAGATCATCTGGTCCAACTCCCCCACAATGAACAGGGACACTTATAGCTAGATCAGGTTGATCAGAGCTCCGTCCAGCCTGACCTTGAATGTCTCCAAGGTCAGGGCATCCATCCCCTCTCTGGGCAACCTGTGTCAGTGCCTCACCACTCTTATTGTAAAAAAACCTTCTTCGTTATATCCAGTCTAAATCTCCCCTCTTTTAGTTTAAATATAGTTCCATCTCTTGGATCATTTTTGTGGCCCTATCATCCCAGTTTTCCACAGATTGGTAAAGGAATGAGGAAACTCCAGCTTCTGTAACCAATTTTATCTGTGTATAGGTAGGCACTCAGATGCATAATTTGCATGAGCACCATAGTTGTTTGGAGGAGGAAAGTCTGAAGAGATTAAGTGTCTTGGCATGGAGATGTACTTTTGTTCTGGGCATAGATGGAAAGAAATGAGGAGGGGAGGGTGATCAGGCCATCAGCAGCCTACTCTTGAGTTTAGCTATTCTGAAGGACTGTGGTAACATTTGGGGTAGAGTCTGCCCAACTCCTTCTAATAGAATCATAGAACCATTAAGGCTAGGAAAGACCACTAAGATCATCTAATCCAACCATCAACCAGCTCCACCATACTCACTAAACCATGCCCTTCAGTGCCACATCTGCCCTTTTCTTGAACTCCTGCAGGGATGGTGACTCCACCACCTCCCTGGGCAGCCTGTGCCAATGTCGCCACTCTTTCTGAGAATAAATTTTTCCTAATATCCAACAGATTATGGCTGTCTGTGAGCTACTCACACTTTTTTATCATCATGCTGATGTATATCTGCAGAAGAATAGCATCCTAAAAATATTCACTGCTCTTCCGTGCTGTTGATGGAACTGGAGGTTGCTCTCTCAGCTATGCAAATAGCTCCTTTTCATAGGTCTAAACAAAAGAAAGATTAATCCTTTCTAGTACTATCTGTTGATTTTTTTTTTTAAGTTTATACCTTGGGTATATCCAGTGGCAATATCCTGCTTTCTTGGTTTAGACCCAGCTGATGAAGCCATGGCTGATTCTCTCCCTTCACAATGTCTACTCTGCACCTGGGGTTATTTGGTGGAGCTACGCTGCCTTCAGAAAAGGTGATCGTCTTTGACTTTGTTGACTTCAAAAGAGCTAGGCAAATGTGCCCTATCTGAGGAAGTGACCCCTTACTTTACCTTATTGTACGGCATTAAAAAGAGCAGCTTTGGTGTAGGAGAATATCAGGCAACACTCCCATCTCTCAAAGCTTAAAAGTGCATAGAAATGAACCACAAACAAAAGCTGAAAATGTCTTCTGTATCCCGTAGTGCATCAGTATAAGCAAATCCTTTATATAAATGAACCCGAGATCCTTTAGATTCCCTTTGAAGAAATCTTGTCCTCTGGCAGCTGGAACTGCAGTGATGGGAGTGACAGAGGTAGTGGCTGGGAGACATGGCTGTCTGCTAGAGATAAGATCAACGTTCCTGCGAGGGACAACTGCAAATTTGGTGTTACAGTGAGATTATAAATCCCCTTAGATTTTAGTGGTGGTTTTGGAGAGAGAAGGAAAATAGAGCTAGAAAATTATGATATATATATATAGAGAGAGTTGCGTACATAAAATATTTATAATGTCTGTGTACTGATGGTAACATCGTGTTATGTTGGAGAATATATATTATGCTTTAATGCATTAATCAGTACAGGACCAATGAAGTGCATGTGACCACCACTATTTTACAAGGCAGGGGAAGGTTAAGTGATTTGCCTGAGGCCAGAGAATAAATCATTGTCACGGATGGGATGAGAAAGGGAGAGGCTCCAGTTCAGGTGCGACTCTAGATAGAACAGGCAATACCAGAACGAAAGAAGGCCTAAGCAAAGGGCAGTGGTAGCTTGTCACTTTGGTGTCCATCACTTTGCTAAGAGGTGTTGCTGGAGGGAAGCTCCTCTGCCCCCTCTTCTATTTTCTCATCAGATGAAATTGAAGCCAAATGTCTCTTTGCTTTCTAACCCCAAGACTCATCTTTGTCTCCTTTTCATGCTTCTTGTGTCTTGGAAAATGATTTTACTTTCTAGAGGTCGGATAGCTCAGTGTAAGGAAGTCCATACCCCATGCTCAATTTCCCTGCAACAGTGAGATCCCGTCATAGGAGCTCACACATTATAGAAAACAACAGTGCCTATTAAAAAAAAGCAGTGATCATGCACACCAAATAATTAGTGTCATTAATTATTAGTACTGTGGCATAACCTGCAGGGCCCAATTAAGATCCGAACCTTATCACGCTAGGTTAGGGAAGCACATTAACACACAGCTTTGGCTTTGAAGATTTTGCATTTTTAATGGACAGAATTAAGAAGAGGAAAAAGGAACTTATTCTTCTTGTTTTGCAGGTGAAGCACTGGGACCTGGAGGTATTGAGTTGCCCAGGGTCATATGGGTTATGGTAAAGATGTGAGCTGAACCTGTGGTGCTGATCAAGGAGAGCTCAGAAATGGAGTTTTATAAATATGGTGAGGCTTCAATTTAACATAAAAACTAATAAACTGAAAAAAAAAGAGCTTGGGAATGAAGGAGGAGGGAGAAGGATGTGTACAACTGTGCCTCTCACAGTCAGGCTGTTCAATGACTAATAACAACTGGCCTTCACTGGAATGCTTCAGGGAATGTCTTATTTCATCTCAAGCCACTTAAAGAGCTAGTTAATCTTAGAAAACCCTGAGCCTATAATCTAATGCCCAAATAACAACATTTGGCATTAAGTGACTGTGAGGGGAACACATATGTATATGCGTGTATATTTACAAATATATACATATATAGTGTTTTACTTCTTTAACCTACATCTATATGTATATTTAATAACTCATGCACACACACACCCTGCCCTGTCTTAAAATAATATGACTGAGTTAGGAGTGGGGGCCTACCATTGCAACCTGGAAACAGCTGATTTAGAAGGTGTCATTAACATTTTAAACAACAAAAAAAAAGTTTCATTTAGATTAATATTTTGAAAAGCTGTGCTCAAGTAGAAAGAGTCAAAGAAAAGCACTTAAACATTGGCAGAATGTCCTATTTTTATCATATGCAGAATAAAATACTGTTTTCTTTTGATTTCATGCTTTTTTTCCACCCAAAAATGAAATAACTTTTCTACATAAACTTTAGAAAAGAATAGAGGTTGATATCAAATTTAAAGTATTTGGAAGTTGGCTAGTTTTCACTTTTAGACTGTGGGAAGAAAAAAGACAAAAGAGTTTGCATGCAAAAAGTTATAAAAGAGGGGTACACAAAAGGAAAATTTGATTCCCCTAGATGAGAAATATATTTCCCTTTGCCCCTATGATTCAGCTTCCTGGGATAAAAGCATTCTGACAGATATAATACATTTTCCATTCCACAAATCACGTTATTCAAAGCACAGAAGGACCTGCAGCAGAGGTGAGCAGAGCAAGGATGTGGAGATCTTGTTACAGCCTATGGGAGGAGAGTTTCACTTAAAGACCTTGCAGGTATGCTGGTGTGCATCAGTTTGGTAGAAATAGTTGGTTATTGCATGTTCCCCACTATGGAGGGACCCTGAAGAAGCTGAAACTCTTCCACTGAACAGCATGGTGGTGTCCTGTGAAAGGACACTGGAAAATGGCCATAGATTGAGGAACCCAAATTGGCTACCACTTTTCAACACAACCATTCGATCTTCCTGTGGGGGAAAATGTGAGAACCCTCTCACAGAAGTGTTACAGGGAGAAAGACATAAACATTTTCAGCGCCTTCAGGGGCAGGAGTGATGGGCATTGAGGTAATGCCCATTTGGAAATGAATCTTTCTGTCTGGAGGCAAAACTGGGATAACACACAAAAAAAAGTTGTCCTGAGGGTGATGCATTGCATGGGGAAGAAAGAACAAAATCCAGAACTGTTGACTACTGAGAGCTCTGTCGAGCCTCTGCACAGCTTACTTCAGGCCTTATGAGAAGAAAAATGATGGAGTGCATATTTGCATTTCTTTTGCGGAGTGGATATGTGCAGAACAGCAGCTTTAATCCTGGAACTTCCAAAGTGTTGAATGCTTGACTTGGAGATCTGAGTTACAGTTGTTTGATGTATTTATTACTTTTTTTTTTTTTTTTTTTTTTTTTTTTTTTTTTTTTTTTTTTTTTTTTTTTGCATCTCCTTACACAAACACATGAGATAGGCAGCATATATTTACATAGTGGATTTATGAAGTTTTGCTAAATTACTGTGAAAGTAACACTTTTCAGATCCCGTTCACTCTTTCTGGGCCCACAAAGTGAACATCCTGCTTCGCACTTCTGCTGCTGCAGTTGCAGGTTTCTCTTCATTTCTCTCTTCCTGCAGCTTTGGCGGCTCTTTCCTGTTTTCATATATTTCCATCTTTCTCTTGAGCTGCCATTTAAATGACCTTTCCCATTCACCCTTAAAATTCCACCATTCCGAAAAGGAGTCCTGCCTCCAGGCCTGTGACTGTGGCCTCTGTATCCTTGGACAATGGGATGAGGAAGGAAAAAAAAGGGACATTCCTGCAGGTCCTCGGTGTGTGGATAACAAACAGGGCACAAGAGGCGAGCATGTAAATCAGAAATCATTCCATTAGCTTGTTAAGCATTTTGGAGTGACACCACATACATTAGGAGCTGGTGGCCACAATGGAGGGATCCCGGCCATTTGATATTCATGAGATGGAAGAAGGTTTAAGAAGAGAAAAAGGAAGGGGGAGAGAGGGATGTGGGCTTTCTAATGTAAACACCATTATCATTTGAAAATCAATTAGCTCCTTGCACTGAGGGAATGAGGAGACTTAAGGCCCTTTCTGAACTGCTATTGTGAGCCTGGGTTATTTACTTTAATTAAGAGGAGACAGAGTGGATTATTGTCTCAAACCAAAGAGTTGGGAAGAGTCAGAAAATTACACTCTACCTCACTGCACAACAAAGCCGGGGTAAGAGACAGGCTCCAAACTCAGCAAAGTCAGAAAGAAATTAGCCTTTAATCTGGATTTGTCCTACATAAGGCACAATCAAAAAGAAGTGAGGTTCGTAGCCTTCTTGCTAAGCACGGGGCTAGATATTGCAGTTGCTGTCACTGCCAGTGCTTCTGTTGAACTTTAACATTTGGTCTGGAAGAGGCTTTTGCCCCTGGAAAGGTTAGAGTTTGAGAACATACTCTATTTTGGCCTAAAATTTGACAGAATGAAGTGTCAGGTGTCGGGCTGCATTTCCTCCTGCCTGCTCCAACCCACCGATGGAGAAATATTTTGCTTTAGAAACAAATATATTAAATTGTTGATGCAAAGATGTTTCCTGGATGAAGATGCTTATATTTTTTTGGCTCTTATTTAATTTAAACAGCTTGGATTAAAAGAAAAGGAGAAAAAAAAAAGGCGAAGAAGGAGGAAAAAAAAGAAAAGGAATTTGGCAAGTGACTAATCCACAATATTGTCTAATTTGGCATATGGAGAAACACCCCCCCGAGGTATCTAATACTGAGATGTTTCAGCACTGCTTTGCATTGCCCACTCTTACTCTGCATACTCTAAATGTGTATTAAGTCAGTCGAGCATGGCAGCTGCTGAAGGAGTTGCCACAGCTTACTGGGTAAATAATGATCGCTTTATAAATCACCTAAATGCGTATCTACCCCAAAGACCATGGCAGTGGCTTATGGGAATGCTGATTTGCATTTTTAAAATTTCCTTGGATATATTTGCAATTGCTGTGCCTCCCGCTGATTGCTGCATGCTCTAGTTTTAAGTTCAGGGCCCAGTTCTCTCAGTTATGAATGGATGAATCTGGAGTGTCATCACTGAAATGAGCAACACAAAGTCAAACTGAGGAAGCAGTCCACTTGACAAGATTCCGCAAGGAATACCCTGCAAACACAATTTGGCTCTGACATCTCTTGTTGGTTTTGCATTTGGAATAACTTTATAAATAAATCCTTCAGAGCTGAGAAGTGCCATTTTTAGGATGAGCTGCTGTCCAGATGTGAGATTGAGGGAAGGTAGAGCCAGACCACAGCTAAAAGATCCCAGTCCGGCCCTGCACCCCTCTGGAAAATATCTTCCCTACATCAGTATTTGGGGCCCAGATATGCCCTTTTGTTGGCCCATGGAAGAAAAAAATACTGTTTTTTCCTATCTTCTTGACACACATCCAAGCTCACTGACTCTTAGCCCTTCACAGAACTGAGACCATCCCCTGTGTTTTATCATCAGAGACATCTTGGCCTGCAGTGAACTCCAAAACACATGACTTCTAGAAGCAAATGGATGAGAAGGCTTTTCAGAGGGCCCTTGGGAATGAAACACTCATTATTTCAGGCAACAAGAATAAAATACATTTTCGTATATGGCTGGTCAGAGTTCTCCCAGGCATTCAGGGTTCTTTTGTCTGCCTTTCTCTTGCAGTTGGTTCCCTTCTTTCTCATTTGGCCTTGTGATTAAACCAGATCCTTTTTTCTGTGATAGTCATTCCCTCTCTTCTTCAGGGCAGGTGTGTCCACCTGCATGCTATATTGTCTTGTAGAAATACCTACCCTGCCTCTGGAGCTTAGAAAAGCACAAACGTTTCCCAGTTAAGTTAATGCTTTTTGCATTTTCGCCTGTCTCTTGAGTTTTTACCTTTTCCAAGCTGGGTCGCTGTCTTAGTTTCATTGGGAGAGAACTGTTTTCTTCAGAGTGTCTGGTACCATGCTATGTTTTGGTTCTAGGAGAAAAGCAATGTTGATAACAGACCAATGTTATAGTTGCTGCTAAGCAGCATTATACAGAGCCAAGGCCGCTCACTGTGAAGGGCCCAAGTAGCTGGGAGGGAACAGAATTAGGACAGCTGACTTAAACTGGCCAAAGGGATATTCCATACCATATGACATCATGCAGAAGGAGTTTTGAAGGGGGGTTCATCTCTCTCTCTTCTGCTGCCTGGAGGGCTAGCTGGGCATTCACTGGGGAGTGGTCCTTGTGCATCACTTGTTATATACATTCATGTGTATATGTATATATATACCTGTGGAGGTGTAATCACAGAATGTTGGGCAGAAGTTCAGTTGTTGCTCTCTTTTCTTCTGGTAGGGTGTAGCTTTTAATACAAAGCCACAGTGGGTTCAGATAGTGCATTAATTCCATTCATAGCTCCTTATGTGTTGGATTAAAGTGAGTTCTTTATATGTATATTATCTGGCTATCATCATATTATTTTGTGATCTTGAATATACTTAATTGTATTAGAAATGGTGCAGTGTTGTCTTATTCCCCTGGAATAAACCTAATCCTCAACTGGAATGTGAGTTCAACAGACCCACAGGGCTGAGCTGCTGGCTGCAGATAGCCTGTGTGTGTGTATAGACGACTACACACAACTGTGCCACCTATATTTGCATTCTTACAGCTGTTCGTTATTTGTATCTATTATACAGCAGAGAGAGCACAAATGTATGCAATTGAGACACAATAATGAAGAAATATGAAAAGACCAATCCATCAGTTCAAGTGTGTTTGGGTTTAAGCGAAGGGGACACACCGATAAATTCACTGATTTATTCTCACTAACTCTTGCTGTATTCTGAGGCAAGGCCTGGGCCACTGAAGCTGCTGCAGCTGACAATGATTTATATCAGCTGCAAGATCTGCCCTGGAGCTTTTAAGTGTATGTCAAGGACCTTCAGCACTTTATGAATCTTTCTGGATGGAGTTTTTCAAATCAAAATCTGAAGGAAAGGCAAATCCATTAAGAAAAAGCACACATGCTCGACAGTTTTGTGTTTACAGTTTCCTATCTTGTTTGCTGAGATCCTGTTCAGTTTTGACCAGCCAGCTGTTCAGAGTCATGGCCTACAGCCTTGAATAATAACCCTGGTCTCATTCCAGAAAAAACAAAAAGTCTCTAAACACTTGTTGAGTTAAATTGAGTCCAGTGGGGACATGTCAGGAGTGTCTGTTGATTGCTTGCTCTTAATCCTACAGTTAAGGTGCAGAGATGTCTCGATGTCTTTTACCTCTGTGGAGCTACATCTTCCTTCTTACTTTGGTGTTGCTACATAGCAGAGTACTAGACAGCCCAACTGAAGAGCCAAAATGACTCGACTGTAACCTTTTTGGGTTGCGTTGCCATGGGTTGTTATGGGTTATAACATACAGATATGTGAAATATGGCACCCTTAGGGATACAACCCAGGCTGAAGGTAAAAGAGGTGGGGGTGGAAACACCAGTGATGAGGTAGAGGGTACCCAGGGGCTGGTATCGCATTCCTGGCTGTGCTGGTGGCCTGGGGTAATTTCCTTCTCTTCTGTTTTCCATCTATCTTTTGTGAAGATAATTATAATCTCACTATAGCAGAGGGTAGGGGCTTTTTGAGGACCCATAAAGACAGCTGACCCTATTTGCTAGGATAAGTAGGCAAAAGTAATGGGAATGAGCCTGAGGGAAGGTAGGAACTAAAAGAGGTGGGGGAGAGGGGCTAGTTCCCAGATCACAGATTTAAAAGGTTTCCAGCTCAGGAAGGTGAAGGAGGGCTCAGACAGGAGCTACTTGGCTGGGGGATCCATCTGCCTAATTTGCAGGAGGGCAGGACAGTTTTCTTTTAGGTGGAGTTGTCCCAGACCCTAATTCTTATGAGAAAATAAAGCTAATTTTTGGGCTTAAACTTAAGCTACTCTGTCCAATGGGGGGGAGGGGGTGGATGCCAGAGGGAAGGCATCATCAGCCTACAGCATGCATTATCTAAGTGCAACATCCTGTACCATGAGTACTACAAAGAGCCTGTAGGAAAAATGGGGAGGGACTCTTTATGAGGGTAGTGATAGGACAGGGGGCAGTGACTATAAAATAAAAGAGGGTAGATTTAGATTAGATATTAGGAAGAAATTCTTCAGTGTGAGGGTGATGAGGCACTGGAACAGGCTGCCCAGAGAGGCTGAGAATGCCTCATCCATGGGTGTTCAAAACCAGGTTGGATGGAGCTTTGGGCAACCTGGTCTAGTGGGAAGTGTTCCTGCCCATGGTAAGGGATTAGATCCAGATGATCTTTATGGTGAAATTAAAACAGCAAAGAACTTCTCTTTGGGCAAAGACAGAGCTTACCAGTATATGATTCTCTATAAGTTTAATTCTAACCTATTAGCTCTATAAGCAGGGAATCTTTAAGAAAATTTTAATTGTCCCTAACTATTCAATTATTTCCAACCGGAAGCAGTATATCTCGAGAGTAGACCTTGCCTAAATTGTCTGCAGAGCTAGTAAAGAAGTGCCCTCCAGGATGTCCCAGAAGCAGAAAGCTCCTGCCACTGTTTGTGGCTTCAGTTTGCTACCTAAAAGCAATATCTCTTTATTAGCTGTGAATGAGCCTCCCCTCCTCATGCACCTGTTTTATTCTCCCACCTCTTTCAGAGCACCTGAGAGGATTACAGATCCTGGGGCCCAGATTTACTCCTGACAGAGACCACCTGAGGAAAACATTGTCAAATGCAAACAGGGGTGAACTCGCACTGTCTCTGATACAAATGTTGCAAGGATGGTCTTAGCTCAGCACTAAACATGTGAGTAACAAGGGAAAACGTGGGGGGTTACAGGAGCAATTGGGTGGTGATGTTGATAGGGTCGTGGCAAGTTGCCTTTTGCTCAAATTCTTGTTGGTCTAGTTTCAGAGACAATTCTTACTCAATTTGTATCTCAGAAAAGCTCATCTATGAACTAAGGAGCTTGTACGCACATGCTTATCTCGTTATTGCCTTGCCAGTGGAATAGACTCTTTCTGTCATTGACCCCATTGAAAGCCATTCCTTGGTGGGGTTGGTGGGATGAACTTCCATAAACATTCTCTTACTTGCAGCTCTCAATGCAAACCAAAAAGCCTCTCATGGAAAAAGTTAAACGTGACTGGGAGTGCTCCAGCTGAGGTGGGCTGGGGGCTGTTCACACTGGCAACAGAGTTGGCAAACTGGTGAGAGATAAGCGAATAACATCCAATCCCAGAGCTGTGTGAAGCTGCTTGGGGTGAGGGGTTGGCTGGAAGAAGGCATATGATTAAGTGTGATATTAAAGCTGAATAGAAGTGAAAGATCTGACTGCTGATTCTGCAGAAGCACTGATGAAAGAGTGAATTCTCTATAAGATTTCCTGAGAGGTTTTTTGTTCCCCAGCAGGAAGGCTGCAAGACATCCCAGTTAAAGGCTGGCCTATCTGCAGAGACCTTGTGCTTCTGCAGTGATGGCTTTCCCGGAGCCAACTCCTGTTTCCAGCCCACTCCTCAGTAGCTTCCTGCCAGAGCTCCTTGCCTCCAAGGATGTTGGCTTGGCAGGTTGCCTTGGTACTCTCTGGATCACAGGATCACTGGATGAGTCAGTTCAGAAAGGTCTTCCGGACGTCTCTGTCCAGCCTCCTGCTTCACACATGGCCAGCCTTGAGCTCAGGCTGGGTTGCTCAGGGCTGTACCTGGATTGTTGGATATTTGCATGTATTACACAGGGACTGCTGCTCTCCTGGACTGTTCTTTGACTTGTGCTCTCTGGTTCCTTGGTTGGCCAAAGCCAGAGCTGGCTGGTCGTCAAATGCAGCATCTTCCAGATTGCTCAGGTTGGAGAAACTGTGCTACCAAAGTAAGCTGCCCCCAAGTTTCATGTTCATACTCCCTAACACGAGCTGATCCTCCCTCCTCCTTTCCCCTTTAACAAAGCTTTCTGTTTCTGTCTTATTGGCTTTGTGTATAGCTGAAATAAAATCATATCAAAATGTAATCACAGTAAGTTGTTTTCTGTTGGTTGAAATATTCAGGGCACATGTGGCTTAGGGCCTGATACTAAGGCCTGATACTTTTAGGATGTGGAGAAGATGGTGGTGTGGATTCAAGGTCAGATATCACAGAAAAAGACCAAGCTTAACCACTGAATTCTTCTGAAATAAGGGGGAAAGTCACTTAAACTGTGGAATTCCTTGTTGTAGGATTTTATGGATATTAATCGTTTCCTTTTATTCAGAGTATGGTAGGATAGATTCATGGGAGAAAAAAACATTGAGGTCCTTCACATGATAGTAATCACTCATGGCTTATGAAATTCACAAATTGAAAATTCCCTGGGGGAAAATGACAAGGTTTCAATTTTATTACACTTTACTCAGAATAATGGGTTGTCACTGACAGGACTCTGGGCTGGGGGAACAGTGTTTTGTTCTCTTATTGGCTTTATCTATATTTTCCTGGTGGGATGAGTCATCATAAACCCTGGAACATTGTTTGTCCAGCTGCCCATGCATGGTGTGGTTGTCTCCTGAATTCAGACATCATCTTCTTTCCTATGGAAATGACTGTATTGGGGGCGCATCCCTGATAAGGTGCATGTGCTGCTATGCATGGCTGAAAGGTGGGTGTGTATAGACCCAGCATCTCAGAATCACGCCCTTGTCCATATTTTCTTTATATTTGTATACTGCTGTCAAGAACAATGCTTTGTCACTGATATTTTCTGTCTAGCTACACTATGGGCTGTGTGCTTAACGTTGATCCCTTGAGATACACTTTGCACGCACTGCTAGATGGGCCTTCCAGGAGCCTCAGTTGCTCCAAAATAGTGATGATCAGGTTTGTTTGGTAAAAAAAGGAAACCAACAAACCAAAAAAACAACAACATGATGAGCTGCTCTATTTCCTTTAGCAGAGTAGCAATACTTGCCACCATAGATCTTCACAGCATTTTACGTTCTGTTGATCAGTCACTGACTTTGGAGTAGGAAATATCCATGTGTGGTTGTGCTGTAAGTCTGAGTTTATTCAGAATGGGTTCACACAGAAGCCTCTTTCATGCCATATCACAGATTTCCACCCAGCCCCTTTTTTTTTGATTTACTACTTGTGCATTTCCTCCTCCCTCTCTTTTTTACCTTCAGGGAAACCTTTAAATAAAACCTTTCCCAGACTGTCATTTGCCTCTACGGTGCTGCTGAAAAGCAGCAGTAGCATTGCTCTAACAGTGAGTAGGTCACCCTATGCTGCTCACCAGAGCATTTGGTCTCTGTCCACTCACACTGATCCATGGAAAGAGGAAACAAAAAACTAAAGCACATGCCATGCCAGGGAGCCCGGCTCAAGATCCACAGGATTGGCTCTGTTAGCAGTGCTATATGTGGCCTTGACATGCAATCAGCAAAGCAAAATATTCATTATTGCCTGACTGTCAGCTGAAGACAATTTCAATTATTCTGGCATTTCAATGGATGAAGAAGCCCTTTAGGCTGGCTCATGAGATTAGACTTAAAGACTCCGTAAATTAAGAAAGTTGCAATCAGTATATTATCTGGAAGGCAGCTGTGGAATATACTACAACAGGGAGGGGAAGGAAGAAAGAAAAAAGACAAATTGTTATATTCAGGTTGTGGTTTTGATATATCAATTTACAGTTCTAACATATGCATTTGTGAAATAATTGTTTTGCATTTCTTAAATCACCTTTAACAACATCAGTGTGAAGTTTCCAACTCCTATAGCTTGAAAGGTCAGTTCTTCTTTTGCCTTGCACCTTGTTTTAAGGACCAGTTTTGGTTAGTGGAGGGAAAATATGAGCATTGCCAGAAGAACAAATCTTTCTGAAAGTTATTCAAATATTAATCTGTCTGTTGATCATAAAACTCCATTAGGAGATACATTTGTAATGTCCTCTAGGTTAATTTTTATAATATCAGATTCTTCTTGCTAGATATGTACGGATGTGGTAATTACTACCATATATGGCCTTTACAGCTCCTGTCTGATGTGTTAAGTATGAGGATCACTTGCATCACTGTATGTTGCACTTCTAGAGCTTTTATCTCTGAGATTCCCAAACTGTTTCAGCACCTTTACAAATAACAGTGCAGAACCTGTTTAGTTCCTGCAGTTATGTGACTTCTTCTAGGCAGAAGTGCTGAGATAGGAGGGCTGAAAAATGGGCAATATTGAGGCACTTCTTTTGGCAAAGAAAAAGTATAGTTCAGTAGTAAATCACGCTCATTCTTGTGGGGTGGGATTTTGTGTTATACCCTTGGGTAACTATATAGAGAAGACAGGTTTGCCTCAAGGAGCTGATGAGTTGCAACTTAGAGAAGTTGGTGAAAAATCGTGGTTGATTTATGGCAACAAAGTCTTCATGAGAGTTGATGGGTGGGAAATCTTGCTGAAGGCACTGACAGTGTCTTCATATTTGCTGTCATCCCAGCTAGCTGGCTGAAGAGGTGAATAAAACATGGAGCTCCCTGCTGCCACACTATGTAGATAGAATATCTTTACAGCACAGTCAGATGGATCATATACCTCTAAGCTGCCTCTAGTGATGTCCACACTGTATTTTAAGGCCAAGTGCTCAACTGTTGACCCCTGACTTTGCTAACAAGTTTTAGGATGACTTGTGTTATAAATCTGAAGGGGACAGTGTCTCTCAATTGTCTTGCTTCAGTCTAATGCTGCACAGAATTCATCATGCTTATGTTTAGATGTTTGCAACATGGAGGAGAATGGACTGGGATTCTCTATGTAGTCACTGAGGAGAAAGAGACACTCAGTGAATACAGTTTGTCTCTACTAGTACCTGAATGGTGGGGGTTGGCCTCTTCTCCCAGTTAACTTGTGATAGGGTAAGAGGTGATGGCCTTAAGTTGTGCCAGAGGAGGTTCAAGTTGGATTTTAGGAAAAAATTATTCTCAGAAAGAGTGATGATGCATTAGAACAGGTTGCCCAGAAAGGTGGTGGAGCCACTGTCTCTGGAAGTGTTCAAGAAATGTGTAGATGCAGCACAGAGAGACATGGTTTAGTGGGCATGGTTAGTTGTTGGTTGGACTAGATGATCTTAGTGGTCTCTCCAAGCTTAATGATTCTATGATTCTATGATTGTTTTATCCTAAGGTAGACATCTCACTTTGAACAGAGGAATCATGATCTAAAAGTTCATATTATCTCTCCAGTATCTATAAAGGGAACCTTGGCTACTAGCTAATGGACCAATGTCTAAAGTTATATGAGCTAAGGACCGCTCACTTCTTTGTCTGTAGAGGGATTAGACTACACAGTCTTCAGTATAGATCTTGTATCTTGCCATAAATGTGTAGAACAGCTAATGAAATATTGTCAGGTCTTGGCTTGAATTGCTAGAGATGATGACAACAGCAATAACCATGATAACAGCTGCAACAACAGCCATAGACCTGATGCAGTGACCTATCAAACATAAGCATTTGCACTATCCATCATCCTTAACAACCTTCTCTTATCAAACTAATTTTAATCTCATTGACTTTAATGCAGACCTATTTTCAAATGATGGCAATATAACTTTGATCTTTCTATTGTGTACTACCAAGAAGATTGTCATCTGCAGGGTTTTTCTTTCAGTTTGTGACCTGTTCCTGGATTAATAAAATGGTATGATTAACTTATTGGAATTTGGAATATAAAGATCTGAATTTCTAAACACAACTACTGATTGTCAGAATCTCTGGAAGGCTTGAACTTAGATGTCTCTAATTTGATTTCTGAGATTTGAGTGCCCCCTTTCTGAAATCCATGTTCTGATAAAAAAATGTAAGATAGGAACTTGCAAGCAGGCACCCCAAGACACCTCAAATCTCTGACTACTTTAAAAAATTGTGATCAGGGATAATTTAAAGCACCTCAAATATAAAATCAGCATATTGCATATTGCACACTTTTTTTCCCCTCAAGTGAAATTTTTTGACCTATATTTGAAAACCAAGTAGTTTTGGAAGTTGAGACCCAGTATTTTTCACACATGAATCTTTTTAAATATTCAACATTCCTGCTGCCTTCCCCCTCCCCCCGAAGTTTGGCTAGGAAAGCTGTAAACAGGTCCTTAAAAAAATAAAAACCTCACTCACAATTTACCCCACAGTTACGCATCTTTCTGCTTTGGAGAACATTTAGCTAAAATTAGATGACAGCTCCATACCCTTAGAACCAGTGTTGTGTTTTTCCTCCATTTCTGATCTACATAATTCAAAACAAGGAAATGTTAGCAGGTAAAACTGCAGGGTAAAACCTTTTGCTGCTGGAAATATTTGCATTTATTAGGCTAACAACTGTAAAGCAGATATGCACATCTTTAGACTTCCTCATTCTTTCCTTATTAAAAAAAGATCTTTGAAATTCAAAAGCTTCCATGTAAATGTTGTGGAGATTTTTTCCTTCTCCTGATGCAGACGGTTGTACTTATGTGGCTTAAAAAAAGCAGAACCCGGAACCAAGCACCTCAGTACATCAATGCTTGTTAAAATCCAGATCTGGTGTGTATGTAATATTTGGAGACAGCTGTCTGAAATGAAGCTCCCCGCTCTCCTTGAGACTCATGGGTTTGAACTTCTCCATGGCCTTGCTTATCTTGGTGTATTTGCACAGGTAGGTGAGCATGACATGTGCTTGCATACATTTCTAGGTCCTTTTCCAGCTCTATGATGTTGAGTGCTGCAGAAGCAGCGTTTGATCTGCTGACCCTATCCACTCAATGCAGGTTTATTTTTAAGGGATGGACCATTTCATCCAACCCAGAATGCATGAGAAGAAAGATTTGCCCAGCTGCAGGCTAACATGGCTGCTCCTGAGATCTGATGAGCATCTCTTGCTTTGGCAGGAAGGACGTGTAAAGGATGTCTAAATCAGATTCCAAATCTGGATCTTGCCTTGACACTTTCTCCAAGAAGAGTGCCATTAGAAACGTATGGATTCAGACTACCAGATCTGCAACAGTGACCTCCTAGTGCGTATTTTCCCAGCTGAGAAGCTCAGAGACATGAGCAAGTCAGGGATTTAAAAATAGTTACCCTGTGTTAGCTGCTGAAACCAGGGCAAATGTCAGCAATGCAAAGGACAGACAAGATTTCACACCTCTGTCTGTAATTTTCCATATTGCATACATCTGTATCATGCAAGATCACCCCTAAATCACAACTGCAGTGCTTTATCAGTAACACTAACTAATAAAGTATCCCTTGCGGCCTTTTCAAGAAGGTATCAATCGATAACAGGGAATTAAACAAAACAAAACACAAAAGAAACATTCCTTTCCTATTTACAGAACAAAAATGACTCACAAGGGACAGTTTCTTGTCTGTTCACAATACGAGGGTAATGCCCTTCATGGCAAACACTGGAGTTTGAGCCCAGAGTTTTATAGACTTTGTGTTGATATATTTTCTCATGGGAAAGATTGGACTAGTCCAGACAAGCATCTGCAATTTTTAAGTGGACCAAGGCAAGGCTGAGGAATTTAGAATTACATCCAAACAGAGTTTTAGTGTTGCATGGGATAACAGAAAGTGGGAGTTTTCAAAAGACTTACAAAAAATTATTCTTATGTTGAAGATGAAGGGAACTCATTCCAAAAATTGATAATAGACAGCTAACTTTTCTAATCCAACTTAAGGCCTCATTTTCCTTACTTTATTCTTTCACTTGGTTTCACTGAAGCAGTTAAATTGCAGGAGCTTACTTCAATATGGCTAATGCTCTAAATCAATGTTTGAATTTTGAACTAATTGAGGCCAATCCACTGACATTTTTTTCTATAATGTGAAGACTAGTGCCCGGAGTAACTTACTGAAATTTAACATAAAAGCAAGATAAAACTATTAAAGTGGAAGAATATTTGATTAAGTGGCTCAGTGATTTACAGTGTAGTAAATTGAAATAGAAGGGACAGAGATTTTTTTTTAAATGACAACCATATTTTATGTTCATTATCAGTCTCTCTGGGCTCTTTGTGCATTTGTAATTAAAAATACAAGTTTATGGATAGTAATTTTGGGATTTATTACTCTGGTCTTCTTTTTGAGGACTTCTTTTTTTTTTTTTCCTTTTCTGCTTCCTCTGGTAAAATATTAAGGTCCCATTGAAAAGTTGAATGGAATAAATGTGGTGCTAACCAACCAGTGGCTATTTGACAAAGAATTCTAGAATTCTAGAATCACAGAATCATAGAATTATATAATTGTTCGAGTTGGAAAAGACCATTAAAGGTCACCTAGTCCAACTCTCCTGCAATGAACAGGGACACCTTCAGCAAGATCAAGTTGCTCAGAGCCCCATCCAGCCTGACCTTGAATGTCTCCAGGGATGGGACATCCACCACCTCTCTGGGCAACCTGTTTCTGTGCCTCACCCTTAACATCATTACATTATTCAAACAACAGTTTCACTGAAAAAACAACAACAACAAGAGTTATCTTTTGATGATAGGGATTAAATCTCTCCTGGGGGGACTTTGGCACTGAACTGGAGCTCACATAGAAGGATGTCTCATGCACTGGAGGCATCACTGCATGCTGTGGGCTGGGAAGACAGAGGCTCTGTCCATAGGTTCAGACTTAAGTTTAGGTTCAGGTTAGATATTAGGAGTGGTGATGCATTGGAACAGGCTGCCCAGGAAAGTGGTGGTCAATATCCCTGATGGTGTTCAAGAAAAGGGTGGATGTGACACTGAGGGATATTGTTAGTGCTCATGGTGGGGATGGATTGTTGGTTGGACTAAATGGCCTTAGTGCTCTTTCCAGTCTTAATGACTCTATGATTGTATGATTCACAGGGCATCATCAGAGAAAGAAGCACTCCCTACACTGCAGAGTCCCATGCTTCTGGTTTGCCCACCAGATTGCAGGTATGATTCACCTAACAGGGATGAGCTGAAGAATGGGATTCCCCCTCTGTCCATTCCTTGCTTTCTCTCAGCTAAACCACTAGTTGCACAAGCTAGCCTGGCTTCAGGGGCCTCCCCTCAACATCTATATCTTAATATAGCAATAAATTAGCCCTTCCATGATACCAGAGAAGCAAGAATGCTTTCCATCCCTCCCTATGTTTGCAACAGAAGAGAAAGCAAATCTCAAGTGCATGAAAATTTTCAGGTATTGTCTGGTAAAATGTAAATATTAAGAGATTTGCTCAACGACACAGAGAAAACCAGTAGCAGAGCAGACTAGAAAGGTGAACAGTGAAGAATAAGCAGCACCCTGAAAGAGCAAACCACAGGTGCATGCATCCTACTGACATGGCCCGTGCACTCATGATATGTCTGCCTAAGGCTTCCTTGCAGCCTTTTCATGTGGCTGAAAAAACCTGGAGCAGAGGGAGAAAATAACACTTCTAGTCTCTTGTAAATGTTTAACCATTTGAAAAAGGGAGCGGTGTCTTTATCAGCCTCCACGTGCACTGATACATATGCACATTCTCACTCCCAGACATGCACACGCTCTCCTGTGGGATGATTTCTAAAAGAATATGTGCAGAGGTCCAGGACAGTGTCTTGCAGCTGATTACCCTGGCAAGGCAAAAGTAGGCCTGGAGAAAAAAGAAATATAGGTATTAGGCTTCCTGATTGATGAGTGTAAGCCTATGAAAGGGCTTTGTCTGTGGGAGGTTGTTTAAAGAGCTATTGCGCTTTCCAGGAAAAGAGGTGGTAAAAGCAGAAACCCAAGGCAAAGTTACATGGCCCTAACAGAGCAGCCAATGAAATCAGCTCCTTTTTTTTTTTTCTCAGCGTTCGTTCTGCTGCCAAGCGTCCTCACCATGGAGTTGGGAGGCTCCAGGGCCATCTGTTCGGCCTTTCAGAGACCTGCTTTTCAATAGTGGGGCTCTGTTTTGTGACATTTCTTCCCAGACTTACCTTTTTCCAGGGACATCTGCTTGAAGGTCAGCTCAAACAAAAGTCTTGCCTCTCAAAAGAGAGGTTAACTCGTGCCAGGAGTGGGGCTGAATTGGGAAGCAGAAAGGCAGAGAAGAGACATTTCTCACTTGCATCCTGCCCTTCAGTTTGTGCCCTGCCTGTTCCCTCCCATTTCCTCGGGGCATCCTTCAGAACTGTGACATCCAGAGGGACTTGAATACACCTCCTACTTTCAGCACTGCTCACCCCAGTGGTCTAGAAATCACAAGTCAAGCCCTTAAAAATTACAAGACTGGGTTAAAAGCCTTGAAACTGCTGTAAAATTACATTCAGGGGTCTTTCTCTTTGCCTCCTATCTTCAGAAATGTAAGTTCACATCCAGCTCATTTCAGGATTTCTTTGCAGAAAAAGAAGTTTAAAACATGCATCATTATTTAAAAAAAAAACATGATGCATTTAAAAGGAAAGGAGAGATTAAGCTTTATGGGAAACACTGCTACAGCAAGGTGTGTTGTGGTGGCTGGCAACCCAGTTTTTGCTCCGCATGAGGAATGAGATGAGTTTAGCATTCAGCCTTGGAAGGTGTTGAGGATATCCTGCAAATGCCAACTGGAGATGCTTAGCATCCCACAGAATGGGAACTGAAGATACTTGGAATGCTGGTGTGTCACCCCATTGGATTACCATATTCACAGCATCAGCGGGACCAGGGAGAGGATCGCCTCTCTGTACTCAGCACTAGTGAGGCCACACCTCTAGTACTGGGTTCATTTTAGGCCCCTCACTACATGAAAGACATCGAGGCCTTCAGGCATCTCCAGAGAAGGGCAACAATGCAGTGGCGGGTCTGGAGCACAGGTCTTTGGGGAGATGCTGAGGGAACTGGGATTGTTCAGTCTGGAGTAGAGGAGGCTCAGGAGAGACCTTATTGCTCTCTGCAACTCCTTGAAAGGAGGTTGTGGTGAGATGAGGGTCGGCCTCTGCTCCCAGGTGACAGTTACAGGGTAAGTGATAACAGCCTTAAGTTGCATCAGAGGACGTTCAGGTTGGATATTAGGAAAAATTTATTCTCAAAAAGAGTGGTAATACATTGGCACAGGCTGCCCAGGGAGGTGATGGAGTCAATATTCCTGGGGTGTTCAAGAAAGGGGTAGATATGGCACTGAAGGACATGGTTAGTGGGCATGGTGAGAATAGGTTGATGGTTGAACTAGATGATCTCAGTGGTCTTTTTCAATGTTAATCATTCTATGACTCTGATTCACAGAGAGATGAATATCTTCAGAGAGTGCTTCCAGCCTTGTTAGACACCAGCACTGACACACAATGGATTTCCCTACAAATGTTTTTCTCCTTCAGTCAATCACAGAGAAAAACTCAAAACTACTTACTTTTAGACTCACTTTTATGTGGTTAAAATTAAGGGTGACAGCTTGTGTTCTCTCCAGTCTGAGTCCTTGGAGTCAACATGGACCTAAAGCTTTGTCTGGACACAATGACCATCTTGTTCTTATGACTCTGTGCCTGTATTGACCTTTCCTTGAAATACCACAGGTGCTAGTGCCAGAGCTACCCTGGGACTGGAGAAAGACTGCCACTGTCTGTAGGCTATTGGCAGTTTCTGGATGCAAAGAGAACAGGAAGGCAATAACAATGGGGACTTGATCAGATCTTGAAAGGAATCAGGACTATTTTTATTATTATGGTTGAAAAATAACATATAGATATAATTCTGACCATAGAGCTGTATGTATATGACTGCATGTATACACACAGGCAAGCATACACACACAAAAACACATGAAACCTCAATACATGTATCTCTGCAGTTAAAAATAAAATTGATGTCATTGTAGTACTCTCCTTATATGCACACACACACAAACAGAAAAGTTCAGCCACACTAGCATGTCTTTGGTTTAGGACGAATAGAAAATGATAATATTGAGACCTTGCTATACCAAGGGAATTATAATCCCCTTCTGCAGTCATGGTTGGGAAACGATTAATGCACTGGTAGCATGTTTCCAGCCCTCTGCTTCTCAGCCAAGGCGTAGGGGGATCTGGAAGCTGGGGAGGGATTACTGCTGCCCAGTAGAGGGAATGGGATATGTGGAGGCAGGCTTTCAGCACAGCCTTGAAGTACTTAATCCAGTGCTAGCAGCTGGAGAATGGTGGTGATTATCACTGGCGGGGTGTACCTAGGGGGGTCCGCAGCACTGATTGAACCTCAGTGAGGTAGGAGACTGGGAGAGTTTGGGGAATGGAGGGGAAAGCACTGGTGCTTTGAGGCTGAAGAGAGAATAAGGAGCCCCATGGCATATTGCAGGCAAGGGAAATTGTTAAATTCAAGAATTGGATCTTAAGTACAGCACTGTTTGTAGTATTTGTCCATGCAGTAAGCTGAGAACTTCTTTGAAACCACTGAACAGGCCAGACACATCCATGCTGTCTCAGCAAACTCAGATTTTTCCTGAAGTCCAAAGGTCTCTGCAGAAGGGAAGAATGAAGTGGTGGTGTTAAAAAAAAGGTCAAGCACACAACCAGTGGAGACCTGGCTCTGTGATGGCCCACCAGCTTCTGCCTTGAGGTCAGCCCTTTCTAAGGCTAAGCTCTAGCCCTACATTCTAAAGCGGCAAAGAACACAGCATTTAGGACCTCTTAATCTCATAATTGGTATTTATGATCACTGAACGATAACCCAAGCAAGGACAGCTTCCTGCACCTTCTAGGGAATGGTGGTATGCCCTTGCTGTGCCCTGGAAACAGATGCCAGCTGAGTTGGTGCCTAGGAATCATATGGCTCTGTTGTCTCAAGGTGTGATTTTATCACAGTCCAAAGAAGTGATGGGCAAGACTGTGTGTGATTGGGATGACAGGCCACTAAGGAAGCAGAAATGGCATGTTTCAAGAAAAAGAACTGGTTGCTGAGTCTATTGCAGACTTTTTATCCAATAAGATGCTATATATATGTAGAGAGAAAAAAGTACATATTTGTGGTCTTCACTTTTGGGGCAGATATGCTTCAGATTACTCTGCTTTCTACCAGCCTCGTCACCAGGTTAAAAATATCTAAATCATGAAGTCCTGCCCTAGAGTAGGTATACTTACACTCTATTTTCCTTGCCATGAAAGTATAGAAATAGCAGGTAAAAATTTCCCACATTAGCAGTGTTTATTTCACTGTTGACCCAATGCCCTGGAAGAGAAGAAGAGAAGGAGATTTCCTGCTGAAATCCTCACTGTCTTTATTGGGCAAGGTTTCTGCTTTCCAACCTAGACTCTTTGCAAACCTTTGCAAACTTAGCTATGCTCTGTATTCGGGAGTATGTGACGTTTGCCAATGCAAATCCTGTTGTTTGTATGCACAAGTCACAGTGGGCTTGTTTAAGGAGATTTTTTTTAAAGAGAAATGTTACTAGTGAGCTGGCTTTGTTTCAAATGCTGAATGATCCCTTTCTGATTCCTTCTTCTTTCTTCTTCCCTGAGGGATCAAGCTATTCTGTTTTCCCAAGACCTGTTCTAAATCACTGCTGTACAGTGTGGTGATACACATTATCTTCCAAGACCTTATTATTATTTATGTTTTCCAAGCTTGCTGATGATGAGGCAGAAGATAAGGAGCTAGAGAGAGAAGGAAAGAAGTAAAAGAATGGTCAGCAGAGGAAGGTAAAGAAAGGCAGTAGTAGGAATAAACCTCAGTAGTAAGAAAGAATGCGTGCATAGACTGAGATCAGGATGCATGGACTTCAGGAATCTGCGGTCTTTCCATCATAAAATTGTTATGCTGCCTCTTGACACTATTGAGCTCTGCCAATTGCCATCATGTGATATGGACAAGTCCATGTTACAAAGCAAAAGTGCAAAAGTCTTGCTCTAGTCAACACTGTCTTGGAAGTGGCCATATAAGACTTGAGGTTTTCATTGTTTTTGGGTTCTCTTTCCCTTTTGCAAACACCAACTTAGCATGACATACTTGTCACTTCCAGACCAGAAATGTACACCTTGCTAGATCTGTCAAGAAAATGGAGGGGTCAGCTTTCTTCCAAACTACATCCTTGACATCAAAATGGCCGAGAGAAACCTCCATGGTCTCAGTAAAAAGATTATGACATATCATGGTTCTCTTGATACAAATAAGAAAGGAATGCAAGAGGAAGAGGAAAAATAAATAATTGTTTCATGTTGGAGTGATATCCTCAGAAAGGGCATTGGCTCAAGATTGACTGTAGATATTTCAAGGATGGATAAGAGTGTGACTTATATCATTAATTTCTGTATATGTATATGGACTAGATCTTCTTGGGGGTTGGAGACTGGCATTTTTAACATAAATGTCTCTTAAAACACCTCCTGCCTCAGCCTTGAGAAGAGCTATCACACCCACATGTGTGATAGCTCTAAATTCCAGGTCTTTCTGGGTTCCAAGAGAGCAGGAACTAATAGGAGTAAATAGGGAGCTTTGAGATCCACTGTTCAAAAGTTACATGCGGAGTTAATTTCTTCTAAATTTAAAGACTTGAAGAGCAGAAATGACTTTTTCTGTCCACGGGCTCTAAAGAAATCCTAGGGAGATAAATTGTAACCATGTAGACACCTTCTGGTGAGATAAATCCCATTCCTGAAGATTATAATGAACAAATCACTGCTTGTTTAAGGCAAGAAAATCTATATTTCTGTAGGTACAGTGTTTCTGTTGTGCTCCAAATGAGTCTCTGGGCATAGATTGGAACCCTCTCAGGACCACGGACATCTTTAGTGTCTACTCATCTTTTCTGGGATGAGTGATGATGAAAGCGAAGAAACAGACAAGGCACCAAAGGCTTTGAAGAACATCTCACTGAATTTAAACTACTAGAATATATGGTTGAGATAAGGAACACAACCTTTATTACTCATTCTTAACTCTCTTGTGTTGTCCAGGGGTTATGCCAAAGCCCAACAAGGAGATCATGATCTATCTTCCTACAAACAGAATTTTTTCGTTGCAATCCCTATTCTGACCTGAATTCTACTTTCTCATGTGTTGATGACCAGAGACTCCTAATGGGCTCAAATAGATGTCTATCAGGAATACATTCTTTAGTTCCCTATAGTTCAGAGTCAAAGCACTGTTTTCCCTCAGGAGGTGGCTGCTCTGTTGTCCATATATCCCACTTGAATGGAGTGTCATGTAGGTCTTCTTTGCCTGTGCCAGATTTTTTTTTTCTGGCACCTCTTGCAGGCTATGGCTCAAAATAGCCAGGAAAACAAATATCCAAGCAGAATTTTCAATCAGAGACAGAGACACAGAGTCCTTGTGGCTTTGCCAAATTTACCACATACTGGAGGGTAGAATAAAAGATGATAGATCCGTGATATAGCCCTCTCTTTTCTCTCTGGCTCCCACTCCCTTCCTTTTAACTGTGTTTCCTCCCATTGTTTCATCCTGGCATGATGAACACCCCAGTATGTCTTTCACAAGGTACATTTTGTGAAGTGGACACCCTGGAAGTTAGATTAGGTCTTTTAGAAACCCCACATATAGTGTTAGTATCATGCTCTAGTAGGGCATTTCAAAACCAAGTAAACAAAAATATGAGAAGGTTTGTTTTTTTTTTTCACACTCTGACCTACAAAAGGCAGAGCCTGGTCTGAACAGTGTTACCTTTTAACCAGTCAAGCCTCATTGAACAGCTTAAGGCCGAGCCTAGGGACTGCCCCATTTTGCAAGAGTAGCCCTTGTAAAAGAGAAAGATCTCAGCCTGTGTTAACAAAGGTTGATTTGTCACTATACAAGAGTTTCTGCTTTTCAAATTCTGCAGGGTCTTAGGTCTGGATTTGGCTGCACTCTTTGGCTGGGTATCCCCTCCCTATGAAAAATATCCTGAAGGGTAAATTATCTTTCCTTGCAAGAGATATGGGGAGTAGAGAGCAGGAAGAGGTCTAAAAAATGATTCCCTTTGGTAGCACATGAGTGCCAAAACAATCCTCTAGGGATTCATGAGATCAGAACCCAGCTAGAGTAATCCTCACACAGCAAGTCCATCCCAAGCCAGTGGGTAGCACTGGACTGAGTGAGAGACCTGTAGCCATTTCCATGGTGGTCTCTGAGCTACAGGCTGGAAATTATACAGTTTGCTATGCCTTCTGATCTTAGCTCTGTTTTTCATTGATGTTAACAACCACATCAGAGCTAGTTGAGTTTTCAAATGACGTATCAGGCAATATTGTGACTGGTTTTTAACTTCTGTAGAATTCTGCTGAGCTGCATTTGTTCCCACCAAGGGGGAATTCAGAGCTCTCACTCACTCAGTGCTTCAGCCTTGGGGTCCAAACTTACCTCTGAAGTCAGCAGCTCTACAGTCTCTTCTTTGGCTGTTGAAGTTCATAGAGCACATCTGATTTACACCGATGTGGAGAATCTGGCATCTGTCTCCTGCTGGAGTGAATGTCATTAGCCTAAGTCTGCATTTGGCCTTTTCACTTTCTAAAATTGACTGCAAAATGAGGAATCCTTGTCAGCTTTAGGACTGATGCTGTATGTCTGCAAGCACGTTTGTCATCTGTTTGCAAAGTGAAAATAAGCCTACAACTGTTGACAGTAAATGAAATAATATTTACATAATGCAGTCATACCTGCTTCCTGGTAAAGAGATCAATGCATATTTCTTTTTGCAATAACACATTCGTGCCGTATATCTTCACAGAGACAACAACATTTGAAGTGAAACATTCATCTAGCTATATAATAACTTGTATGGTTTTCCATTTGCTTTTTGTTCTCTAATAGTTTATTACTAGTGGCCAATAGTCAAAAACAATCCAGAGGGCTGCAAAATATCCCCTTGTTCCAGGTCCATTCAAAGATACCTTGGTTATTAAAATTGCTGCCATTAATGTCAGTGTTCAGAAATGGCTCTCAAAACTGACCCAGTTGCTTTGGGTCATGGAAGCACTCATGATAGAAGGCATTGCCTGCCACAGTATATTAGAACTGGCAAAAACACAGCCACCACATCAGATCAGCACCAAAACTGCTGTGAGATGTCGTGCACCTTTCTCACCTTCCTTCTGGTTGCTCACTTCTGCATCCGCTTTTACAGCCAAATTAACTATGGTGATGTGGGTGACTGGGAGAAAGGATGGGGTGGTGTCCGGCGTAATTCACGTTACAGAAAACCTTTACCACAGCAGTTTGATTGGCTGTGTTGGTTGCTTGTTTGCAATTAGCTCTGGCACAGCACAAGCACTGCTGCACCTGCACTGGAATGTTAAGGAGTTAGCACTTGTGGATCAGAGGAATCATTTTCTGATGCTGTCTCTTTCTTTTCAGTGATTGTCTCTGCCCTGGAATTTAAGAGGTTGGAGAGTAGGTGAGATGGACCCATCCCTTCTGCTTCTCTCAATTCTGTTTACCTTTCAACTAAAGGTAAATATGTTTTATCTTTCTGTTACATAGTACCTTCCAAACCATATGTTTCCCAAATCACTTCTTACGTATCAATAACAATAAATAAATAAATAAATACCAAAGTGTCTCCACTATTAAGATGTGTGTGGCCCATCTTGCGTAAGTACTGAAGATAGCAACCATGATTTAATAATTACTTTCCCCTCTTTCTATCTCCATAGACCTCTATCAACACAGAGCTGCTGAAGAAAACCTTACAGCTTTTTTTTCCCCCACGCAAAGATATCTACATAACAAACTCATTCGTCAGGAAGTTCCTCTCTTGTCCCTCCAGCTGCCTTAGATTTTCACCCTAGTGCAGAACGCTGCTGAGTCAACTGGATACTTACCTCTGCCCACTCAAGTGTGGCTGCATTTCTTGCTGCCTCTGTTACTCCGGGTGTCATGCAAATGGAGAGCAGCACAGTTACATCACTGGCACAGAACAGCAATGCTGCTCTTTGCATACATGTGGCTTTATTTGTTCTCAGTACCAAGAGTTTTGTGTCTTCGTGTAAAAGTGTTTGATGTCAATCCTATATTTCCAATCTTGTCTGGACACTGATCAGGAGAAAAGGAAGAGAAGGATGGCTTTCTAAGTAGAAGCAAGGGTAGCAAAGTGGATTTCCTGGTAGGAAAGGCTAAAGGAAAAGCTAGGATTCAATTCCACCCAGAAGAACAGGTTTAAATGCCTTAGGCTGGCAATAAGGAAAAAGTGATTGCTGCATTGGCAGGATCTAACCATCCTGAGATGGTTGGAGTCATCCCAGCAGCCTTTATCTGAGTGTGGTCCCACAACCATTACAGGCATCTCATTGACTAACTCAAAGATGCTGAAGGAAGACTCTCAAGGTAGATTATTTATCAACCTTTTCTTGAGTCTGCTTCACTCACATGATCATGTATGAGTGGTGTTGTGTTTAAGGAGAGAATGGCATGAGGTTGTGCAGATGCTATGTTATGCAAGACTGGGAGGGGATCTAATCTCTTCTCTAGGAGACATCTCTGGCCTTTCCTTTCAAGGCTTCAAATGGCTTTTGGCTTTAGTAATGGAGAATCTGTCATGTGAATGGAATGTGAGATGTTGTTGATGCTCTGTTCCTGGAGGTGCTCAAGAGCAGGTTGGATGGAGCCCTGGGCAGCCTGGTCTAGTACCACATCTGAAGGTTAGTGGCCCTACCTGTGGCAGGGGTGTTGGAACTTACTTGATGATCCTTGAGGTCCCTTCCAGCCCAAGCTATTCTATGATTCTACGATTCTATGATGTGCAAGCCATACAAGGCTGCATATTTGAAGAGAAATCTGGAGAGTCAGCCTTTTTTCAAGTCCTGAGTCACAGATACCGGAATCGATGATCTCAGGCATCCTAAGACAGCTTGTCTTACACAGGGCTGTAAAAATAAGCAACCTTCTTTTGGGTGCTGCTGCTGAGCAGCAGTTCTACTTTTGCACTTATCTCTCTGCCCTCTTCCACCTCCCCTTTTACACCCCTCCCTATCCTTGATCCCTGAGGACCAAGTCAATCCCAACTCCTGTGCAGCTGAAGGAGTCATTTAGGATTTGCCTCCTTGCCTCCAGTAAATCTCAGAAGCTCCCTCCATTGGCCTTGTTTCTCTTCCAGGCCTTTGTAGGACTACCTACATCCACAGCACTGAGAGAGTGAAAATCTGGGCCACCTCTCCCCATCACATGAAGTGCAGCACATGTGGTGTGCTCTGAAACAACTGCCTGGCTCTCTAATAGGTTTGCGCAAACATTTCATAAACCAAGGGTGTTCCAGTCTCCCAGGAAGGTGGAGACTGAATAGAATAGGAAGGAATTCTCTTTCCATTCTCTGCTAGGAGAAATGATGTACAGAGAAGAAAAAGGACCTTCCTGAAGTTACATCCCAGCCCAAATCATTATGACACAGCCAGAAAACAAGCATTTGATATATTCTGCATTCATATTGACATATGAAATACCTTTGAGTCAGGCATGCTTGGTGTGTTTCTACAGCACCTGACACCAGTCATATCCTGAATGAATAGTGATAATACACAAGCAACACTCAGTGATGGTATTGAGGTTAATGTGGATCGTTTTTCAGCTCGTGACCTTGTTATCTATGAATGACTCCACTTGTCACATGTACTTATCTAATATTCGATATCAGTTAATTTCTGTCAAGGAGAAGGTTCATTCTTAGGGAGAATTCCCTTTCCAGTGCATCTCAGTGAGCTCTGTCCCACATCATTCTGGATGCTCTTGTCAATCTCCAGGAGTGGGTCATCCACACCTGTTAGGTTGGTAAATTCATTGTATGATTGACACGATCTTCCTGCAGAGAAGTGGCCCTCTGTTTCCTTTAACCATTGACTGTTTTTCTGGTTCATTTGTTACACTGTTAGTCATAACACTAGCAGGAAATAAAACGTCTCAGATAGCTAGTTGCACCACTTGTCAAGAAGGTGCTTTTTAAGAACAGCGTGACTCTCCACACATTTCCCTGAGCCTTTCTCTATACAGCATCCTTTTTTGAACTCTCTCATAATGTCCAAACTCACTATGCACACAACCCATATCACAGACTAATTGAAATTAAGCTTTAAATTATTATTTGCCATTTTGAGAAGCAGAGAAAAAATTCCAGGAGAAGGGGAGGAGACTGCAGTGGAGTCCCTGCAAACTTGTGTTTTAAATTTCCTTGCATTTGTGAAGCAAAAGTTCAGAACAAGTGTCAACTTTTCACCACCAGCTGGAAATGTTAGTAGCGATGGGTACTGTGGGCAATAAAATGCTGCCACCCAGGATTGAAGAGGGAACATCTGTGGCTGTTGGACTATTTCCATTCAGCCTTTAAACAGCCTTGCAGAGATTTGTGGATGTGTGTGTGAGGGCTCTTTCCTTATCAAAGACTATGCTTGTGATGTGTTTGGGGCTGGGTAATAATAGGCGCATCGGTGAATGCTGTTTCACATTTTTTTAAAGTGCATGTCTTCTAGTGGGTGATTCATCAGCTGCTGTTACAGAAAGTATGTTGGGAAGGTTGCAGCTGTGGGCTCAGACTGCAGTTTCTGTGTTGTTGCTAGGGATTTTGCATTAAATATCCCAATTCTCTGCACTCAAAACTAGGAAAAATTGACATTCTGACTTCCCATAAGAGAATGGAATACGTGATTCACAGTCCTTCTTCTGCAACATTAATCAGGCCCTGTTTACAGGGAAAAGTGCCAAGGGGGGGTAGAGCCAAAGAGGTATGCTCAGAAAGCCAAATGGTGATGTCATTTGGGGCAAAATAGTAACAGCAAGCCACTTAACTGGATGGAATGGCTTATAGTGGAAGCAAATCACACTTAAATGATGGAGAAACATTAAGATTTCTTGGCTATTCTATTGACTATGCTGGTTTTACTGTGGGTTGTTTATGGAGAAGGATAACAGAGCCATCAGCTGCAGTGGTGAGCACTGAAAGTTCAAGCTGGGCAATCTTGCAGATTTGCTGAGAGATGGAGGGCTAAAAAGTTCTGAGTTCATGTGCTGGGCTTTAAATTCCCAACAATTTCTGAGTTACATGGAGTTGGCTGGGGGGGGCCTTTCCAAGATGTGCAATGCCCTGATTTTCTTCTTGTGGTGGACCCTGTTTGGATGTGGGTGACCCTTTGGAGTGCTGTGGTGCAGGTACTGCATGTGTTAGGGATTGCTCCTCACACTGGGCATCTGCAACTCACATGGAAAAGGGGAGAGTTGTGATCAGCTTTTTACAGATTGAGAACCAAGAGTAACCACAAGGGATTTCCTTGAGGCCATACAGAATAACAAAATCAATGCATTTGGAAGAAGAACACAACTTTCTTTACCAAGTCCAAACAACTTCATGTAAAAACTCTTTTACACACAGGCAACACAAATCATTTTGCAAGCTGAACAGAATGGTCATTAGAATATTTTTTGCCCCCTTCTCCATTAGATGCGATTCTGAATCTGAGCTTGTCGATGTTTTAAAAAACATGGTAATACTCTCTGACACTTAGGCAGGAAAAATGTGAAGGCTGGTCCCCATCCACCCAGTTCAAGGGACTTTCAGGAAGTTATCTCCCTGACCTTCAGCTGTCTGCTGTCTTCTGGAGCACCTTTCTTGAAAAGTGGTTCCTATCCACATACAGACATTTAAAAAAGAGATTAAGAAAAGTGGTGTAGAAAATTTAAGAATCTCATCTACAGATGGCATGGAGATCTTAGAGCAAGCAAGGAGCAAAGTGTTACATTCATGGGTGTCAGCTTGCACCCAGAAAGATGAGGTTCCCTTCTCAAGCTCAGGATATATAGATTATTGCATCAGAAAACTGCAAGAATGACCATGGTCCCCCTGCCTCCTGGATGACACACCTTTCATAACAATTTCAGGTTTGTAGTTGGAATCAGAACTTATTGGTTCTTACAGCATCCCCTTACAGTTTGTACTGCTCTTTTTTTTTTTTTTTTTTTTTTGTCCTTTTTTGCAGTTATGACAGAATATCTTTCTCTTCCCAAGCAGTGTCTCCCCATGCCATTGATGTAATTTCAGGGTGTCAGACAAAAATATTACAAGCATAATTTAGCAGATGACAGAATATCATATTTCTGCCCTTAATCCAAGTAATGTTTTCAGACACTTGAGGCATTTTTAAACACCACACATTGTCTTGCTAAATACTACATTATCCTGAAACACTGTATCAAAATTATTAAGCTGTGGGAAACCCAGTCAGATAAAGAAGGGAAATTGGTTGATTGGCCAATCTGAAGTTCACTATTCTAAATCTGATCTGTGGTTTAATCTTGGTTGTATGGGAAGAGAGAACAAATAGCAAGCCAGCCAGAATTTGGGATGACATGATATTGTAAGTGATATATCTACTGTTTGTCTGCTTTGGTTCTGAGGACTGATTAGAACACAGAATCAAGAATCCAAAACAAACTATAGGGCTTTGCTGGGGAGAGAAAGATGTTAGCATACATCATCCACTACAAAGCTATGGCTCCAGTATCTAACCCAACGTGGGTATGTTTCTTCACATGATGAAGAGATTGACCACTGGTGGTGTAGTAGAAGTTGAAAATGCTGTGAATGGTGTGTTTAGTACTGCTTGTGGCAGATGGTTCTTTATACCTCAGTGGCTGATTAAGGATTTCCTCTGTGGTAAATCTGTAAGAAACGTATAGGCTCCTTATCAGGTAGACTAATAAGATTATAATTATAGAAATAATGAATAAATGAAAGAGAAGAATCCTGAAAAGGAGATAGTGTATGGGCTGTCAGAGTACACTGAATGCCTCAGGAGCACTCCTATGGGACACTTACAATGGGCCAGGAGGCCTGTGTCCTATCCAAACTCTGCCATGAACTCCTTATATTCTTTTGGTCTCATTATTTAATTTTATCTAACTTCAGTTTGTCCTTAACTCATGGCACAAGCAAATGGTGGATGAAGAAATCTAGGGCATTTTGAGCTCTTGGGTAGCACAACATGCCTTGATGAAGGCCTTCAGCTACTTAGCTTTACTTTGGTGAAGACAGTGATCTACAAAAGCTGATGAACTGGCTCCTCCTTTTCTAGTCAACACACAAGCATCCAGCAACATTCAAGTCTCTATTGCAAGCATTTCATAAGTTTAAGGAAGTTCCTGTTTTCATCTTTTGCTATAATCAGTGTTACGATGAATGCAAACAATAACCAGAACAATTGTGGTCATCAATGGAACTATTGGTGAAGAATACAGGGCTTTCCTGCTTAGACACAACTATCAAGAGGATTGTTTACTTAGCTTGACCGTCCTTTTATAGTTACCAACAGGAAATGTTTGCAATGTTTGTGTAAGAGGGAGACTTCAAATTATCCCACATGTTCTCTTCAAAGGGATGTGAGAACAGAATGTATGTTTTAAATCAAACCTCACAGCCCTTTTTTCACCTTATAAGAGCGAGAACATCTGGTTTTGATGGACTTGTCAACCTGTTCTCTATGCTTTTTTACAGCACCAGTTTGTCACATTTTTACTTTCAAATGGAAAAGCTTTGGATGAAAACCCACTTTTTGTTTTTGGTACCTCCTGAGTTGCTTTAAACATCATTAGACAGTGCGATAAAGCCAACTCGACTCAAATAACTTCCAATAATTGAATGCCATACTGAAGATTAATACACCTACACTTTTGCAGGAGTGGGTGAAGTGGGACTAACTGGATGGAGAAGATGCTCCTTGATTGTCCAGAAACAAGCACATGTGAAAACACGGTTTCGGTCAGCTGTAGGAGTGTAGTACAGAGAATACACTGAATTGCTGACAGTCTAATCTGGATGTCTTTTTTTAATCAATAAAGTACCCTCGCAAGCATAAATTAGGGACTAGTTTTGTGTGGGTCTTGTTTCTCATCATGGATAATTTTACCACAAATAAATCACAGTTCAAAAATTGTCCCAGTCTCCACCTTGGTAAACAAACAATGTACACAAAGCAAAGGAAATATCAGACCCATTTCAAACGACAGACTTTTATCATTTAAGGCTTCAGAATTACCTTTTAATGTCAATTAACACATGGTTGGTGAGGTGAAAGTTATTGCAATGTAGATAATGGATATTATTTATGAACAGTAAAGCTTTGAGTCCTTTTAGCTGATCACATATAAATAAGCAAGGATTGGTCCACACGTATAGCTATTCACTTGCTATATAAGGCAATTTAAGATCTGAATCCCACTAGGACTGAGAGCTATTTAATCCACAGAGGGAAGGGAGGCAGAGAGAGAGATTAGGGGACTTGCCCAAAGTCACACAGGAAGTCTGTGGTAGAACCAGGATATGAACATAGATTTCCTGAGCCTCCATTTGCTGCATTAACCACAAGCTCTTCCTTCCTCCCTTGTTTGGGAGAAATGACAAGTTTTCTTCAATATGAGAGGTGCCCTGCAGGGAACTCAGCTCCAAGGTGCTTCTTTGTGTATGGAGAGCAAATGATGTCCTTGCACAGCAGCACATTCCTGCGAATATGTATGTGTTTGTACCAAAAAAAAAAAAAAAAAAGCAATAAATCACCCATTAATCTACCCCTTTCTCCCTGGCACAGTATTTTGGTGGTGCAGGGTAGCTGCTTTGGGGTTCTGCAGCTGTGTGATTTGGACATGCCTATGAAGACCGTAGACACTGCTAGGTGGTTTTACCTATCTACCCGCAGATGGACATCTGTAGCGTGGGTCTGAGATGAATATCAGGGGGCCAGTTTAAGGAAGAGAGATAGGTTAAGTTGGAGTGTTACATAAATAACACAAGGTGAAGGTGCTGCTGTCTTCATCCCTGTTGTACCTGTTGCCAGGTATGGGACATGGAAAAATAAGTAAAATATTAACTTGTGATTTTGTGAAGAAATCCATTACTTGATCAGTGAATTCCTTTCTTTCCACATACGGCAGAAATTAGAATTTCTTCCAGTAAATCAGTAGAAAAGAGTTTGGCAGTATGGAAAAGAAGAGCTAGAAAATGGCCATGCTGGATGGGCACCTTGGATGTCAAAGGGTGCAGATGTCACTCCAGCACCTCATGGTGAAAAACTCTGCCTCCCTTATCAGAGACATAACAGGCAAAAATGGGCCAGAGTCAGCATTTCAACAGGTTAAGTAATGTTAGCAAGACCAGGTCTTCCTTTAGTTTATGTTGCTGATTGCTCTTCCATGCAACTACATTTCCAAGGAAGACATTCTTTTCCCCTGGGATTTAATGTTATAGCTTTATAGGATAAGCAGGAAGATATAATCAGCAACTTGTTCCTTCTCTCTACTTGTTTAATTAAACCACCATTCACAGGAGATGTCACAAATATGTATGCAAAAGTATTATGTTGCCAATGGTTTCAACTTCAATTATAAAGGACAATGAAGTCATATGGTATTTTCTTCTTCTGGTTAAAATAAAAGGGCACTCCCAAGGAAGCTTTTGTGGTTGTTTTTTGTGGTCATCTATTTCTCTTCCTACCGTATTGTCCCAACACTAGCGAAGGGATCAGAGAGAGCCCGCATGCCATTCATTCTCTAGGCATAGTGGTGATAATTGTCAACATCTCATCTCCAGATTAATACAGGCAAGGACCCAGCTGCTTTTGGACTATTGTTGTGCTGAGCATAGGATTTTTGGCTCATGGGGAAAACAGAACCTTCCCCATCTCACCACAGTATCAGTGTTCCCCATCTATCCCTGTCTGGAACAAGTGGGAGTGCATGTGGTAACCAACCATAGGGACTTTCCTTCAAGAGAAACATTGACTGAAGAAGAATGCAGTTTACTAGCAAAGAGGATAGTAAGATGCAATCACCCAGCCTAACCTCAGGCAGAATGAGAGCAAGGGAGATAGTCTAATGAGGCCTGAAAGATCCACTGCTTTTGTTTCATTGATCTACCATTAGCTGGTCCTGAATAAGATGCTTTTATCTGAAATTCTGAGACCAGTTTTTCTGCTCAGTTAATGATAATGTCCTTGATTCAGTCTTATATGCTTAGCATATTCTAAAAAGTGCAAGCAAGGAAGCTGTAGAGGGTGTTTGAAGAGATTTTGAGGGTGGGAAGATTATCAGGCATCCTGTTAAAAATTAATCTCTAGGGCTTTGGCAATAGAGCGTGAGCATAACTTCAGTGTTTTCCAGATAGTTATCTGTCTCACAGGCACACCCCATTATTATAATTCTTACTGAGCTAACAAAGATGAATCCGGATACCGGGAAAAATATTTTTGAAAGTGCATCCTCTTCCAGCCACAAGTTTGTCTTTCTTTGGTCAAAAGTAGTTTGCTGTATTTTTGCTTTCCTTATTTTTTCTTTTCTGGAAATACATTACAATTATTTCTTGAGAATTTTTATGTATTTAAGATCTTATTTGAGTCTGAAGTTTAATTTCAGTTTAAATTCCTTCAGGTTAAATCCTTGTGGTTGTGATTCTGTGGGGGTCAGGGGAGTAGAATCCTTCCCAGCGTAAGAGCGGAACAAGTCCAAGACCACTTCATGAGGCTGAATGTGTACAAGACTGTGGGTTTGGATGATATGCACCCCAGGATCCTGAAGGAGTTGGCTGATGTGGTTGCTGAGCTGCTCTCCACCATATTGAAAACGTCGTGGCTGTCAGGTGAAGTCCCTGGTGACTGGAAAAAGGGAAACATCACTCCCATTTTTAAGAATGGAAGAAAAGAAGACCCGGAGAACTACAGGACAGTGAGCCTCATGGCTGCACGTAGGAAGATCATAGTGCAGATTGCCCTGGAAGAGATGCTAAGGCATATTTGAGATGAGGAGGTGATCTGAGACAGCCAGCATGTCTTCACCAAGTGCAGATTGTGCCTCACCAATCTTGTGGCCTTCTATGATGGACTGATGGCATTGGTGGACCAAGGAAGGGCCACAGACTTGTGCAAGGCCTTTGAGATAGTCTAGCACCATATCCTTATCTCTAAATTGGAGTGATACAGATTTGAAAGGTAGACTGTTCAGTGGATAAAGAATTGGCTGGATTATCCAGTTAGGAAAACAAGGCGAAAATCTAAAAGCTCGTGTGTGTGTTGTGTCAGTATAGAACTAGCTTGGCTGTGGGTTGCATTTATGCAAATTCCCATGAATCCATCTGCACTAAGCACAATAGAAATCCTGATACCACACAGCATGAGAAACAGGGAATTTTACAGGTGAGGTATTTCACTTGAGACCTCAATGTCTCAGGCTTCCATTTAATTCTCCTGAAGTTCAAAGCAGGGCTGTAGCCAGAGAAAGGTCCTTTTTTTGTGTGAGTATGGTCAACTATTGGCTCTGAGACAGCATGCTGCTCATGAGTAGTTGAGAAGTCCCCTCATGAAGGGCTGTGATATTTGAGGGCAATTTGTAGTTGGATGGGAGTGGAATAAGGGCTGTTGAGTAATCTGAACCTTCAGGTTTGAAGGACACTAGATGATGGGCAGCTGAGCCCGGTGTTCATGGGCAAGCATTTTAGACATCTAAAAATGTCTTATTTAAGATGAGGGAGTCACACTGGATCAGTTGTCATTTTAGTTCAGATGAATCTTACTTGTTGAAATCATTTGTATTTTTAGCTAGAGCTACACAGCACAGTGTGGAAATGTATGAAAATAGATTATTATTGTTATTATTATTATTACTGGAACAGGCTCTCCAGGCCAATGGTCACGGCATCAAGCCTGTTGGAATTCAAAAAGCGTTTGGACAATGCTCTTTGAAATATAGTTTGATTTTTGGGTGGTCTAATGGCTCCTTGAGCCAGGAGCTAGACTCAGTGATCCTTGAGAATCCCTTCCAGCTCAGGATTTTCTATGATTCTATGACCATAGCTTGAGTTCTGGAAGCACTGCTCCTTTGCCAACATCTGACTCTTGACCTTTCCAAGGAGGAAAACAAGTGCATGGAGCTCTGCTCCTTTTACTACCTGACCTAGCACTATGCTATGTATATAGACATAAATGGTTGTACGTGATAGCCTAACAACATTAAATATGAAAGCATTTTCTATTCTTCCCACCTTCTTTAAAACCTTTGACCACAAGTCAGATTTTGCCTTTTGAAATGAGTATTTATTTTATTCAGGTTGCAAAAGTTTTTCCAAACTACACATATATTGTTATGTCTCTCAAATGCATTACATCACAGGACTCTTCTGAAAGGTGTCCAAATCCTGCATTAAAACACTTGTGGGAGAGGTTGAAAAAATAAATGGTTTGTTTTAAAGAGATTTGGGAAAGGGAATTAAATGTATTGCACTGATATGGTAAAAAGGTAATGTACTAATGGATGCATAAGTTTTGCATTGAGTTACACTCTCCTATTAAACTCTGTTCTGAAGTTATTCCTCTCTTTCCTTCTTTTGCACAGGATAGCATGTAACAGGAGAGTGGTAAACATGAACACTCTAAACATCATGACATGAAAAAGGTAACCAAAGCAGATGGTTTTGTGTTAAATTAAGAAAGAATCTGCTCTAATGGCTTGGAGAGCTCTAGAAATCAGCTAATTCAACCTACACCTTGTAGCTTGATGGGACCCAGAGCATACAGCCCCAGAAAACCATTGGTGTTACAGTTAAGGCTGATAGGAAGAACAGAGTTTATGTTTCCCTCAGCACATTCTTGCTGAGTGTGGTGGACTTTGGAAAGTGAAGTTTGGAAACTATGGACATAAAAATCTTTATTAATGAGACTTGTTCTATAAAAAGTTATCTACCTTGTTCTTTTACAGCGCTCCAAAGGGCTTCACAAGGCCAAATATTCTGACTATCTGCACTGGTCTGGGTTTGGTATACTTTGGAGACATCATGGAATATAACCTTGCTTGCATGCCACGAAGGGAACTTTAGGGCCTCTTGGCCTTCATAGTATCCTCAAGGATCTCCTAATGAGCTTTTCTGGATAAATCCAAATCAGGAAAGATACCTGTCTTGGAGCATCCAGAGTCTTTAAATACATATCCCTCAAAACATGTGTAGCTCCCTCAGCACTCTTCAGGGTCTTGCATTTCAAAGGGTTGGAAACAAATCTTGCATATATCCAGTTTTTATTCAGCATCAGCCAAGTCTGGAAGAGCATGAGATGACTGTATGACTCCACATCACATCCCAAAAAAGACATATGACATAAATATTCTGATGGCCTTTCTTGGATCATCTCTAAAGCCAAGCTCCTCATCCTGAAAGACTAAGCATTGTAAATACCTGCTGAGTAGGGATGGTGGCTGAGGAGAATCTTATGGGCCCCTAAGAGAAGTTTAGCTCTCAATTTATAGAGTTCTGTTTAACTGATTTTTTGCTGACTTTGACAAAGAAAGCATCGTGACTACATTTTATGAGGGGTCTGATGCAGCTGGCATGGTTTGTACAGTTGGAAGATTGTCATCATTCAGGGGATTCTCTCTTTGTTCTGTCTATTTTCAGAACTGGAAACATCCTAGGCAGAAGTTGGGCAACTCATGGCTCAGGCTGGGCAATTCTGATAATCTGGCTAGTTAAGAAAATTAAGATAAGGCATATTCTGAAGGTACCTATCTCCCAGGTGATGGTTGGATGGATAACGTCGATGAGATGCATAATTCAGGTGGGTAAAGTGAAGTGACATCCCACGCTTATCTTCCCTGCACTTAGTAGTTTGGGAATTCAAAGTATACAAGGATGAGTGACAAGCCTGCTGAATATTTTCCAGCTTCAAAAGGAGAGTCAGGATATAAATTTTAGCTGATAAAAGTAGTTAATGATAACAGGAAACTGACACTCTGCCAAAAAGCCTAAATCAATCTTTCTTTTTTCTTGGATTTTGAATACTTCATTGTTGGCCAAGTATTTAAAGAGAAGTCCTAAAAGAGAAAATGAAGAAGTTTGCAGTGGGAAAGCAGAAAAAGAAATTTGATTTTTTATTAATTTTTAACTGTGATTCAGAAAGAATCTTCTTAATGATAGGTGCATTCCTTAGTACTTGTTGACATCATTTGAAAAGTTTTATTGCTTTTATTGGAAATGAGGACTTCTTTTACATGCCAGTTATCTTAGGATGTACAACAAAGGAGTCCCATTGCATATCCCCATATTCAGGCAATCTAAAATTTAGGGAATTAATACAGTATGAGTGCACCTCTCACTTTTGTAAAGAGAGACTAATTTCAAAGCAATTTTAACTTGTCCTAAAATAATTGTCCTCCACTGGTTTCTAGATGTGCCTGGCTCTTTGCCATGACCCTCTGGGAGTAGAGTGTAGACTGCTGTTTTAGACTAGATGCCTAAAACTTAAAACAGTTGAAGCTATAATCCCATTTTTGATCTGAATTTTTATGTATATTAAGCTAGAGGAAGGAATACAGTACCCACTACTTATCACTACTCAGTTTGACCCCCAGGAAGATATCTTGCCTGGTTTCCATCATAACTTTGGATCCACTGGTGCATAATGAAACACCTGTTCAAAACTCTTCTTCAGTTGCTCCTTTGACCACTGTAGGATCCTCATTGTCTTATTCCTTTTTTGAGGAGGAGTAGTTCAAACTCATGCACACTGTTAAGTCTCTAATACTGCCCAAAGTGATGTTTTCTTCTTATGGTTCCATGTTCTCTGCTGAAGTTTGTGCTGTATTATGCTGTACGGATTGCACTTTTATTACTGTTACTTTTATTACTGTTGGTGTTGCTCATGCTAAGACTAGAGGCTGAGGATCAGGGCATCTGTATTGGAGTGTAACTGCCACCTGCCCTTATAACCATAAAATCATTAAGGTTGAAATGGCCACTAAGATCATCTAGTCCAACCAACAACCAACCATGCCTACTATACCACGTCCCTCAATGCCACATCTACATGTTTCTTGAACACCTGCAGGGACAGTGAGACTACCATCTCCCTGGGCAGCCTGTTCCAATGCATCACCACTCTTCTTTAGAAGAACTTTTTTCTAAAATCCAACCTGATCTCCCCTGGTGCAGCTTAAGGCCATCATCTCTTACCCTATCACTAGTTAACTGGGAGAAGAGGCCACCTCCCACCTCACCACAGCCTTCTTTCAGGTAGCTGTAGAGATCAATAAGGTCATGAGCCTCCTATTCTCCAGACTGAACAATCACAGTTCTGTCAGCTGCTCTCCATAAGACTTGTGCTCCAGATCCTGCACAGCTTCATTGCCTTTCTCTAGACACACTCCCTTCATGGTCTGTGATGATCTGACTGCTTTCAGGAGCCTGGAAAGGAGACAGGATTAAAAACAATCCTCAGAAAAATGTTGCAAATTTCCAAATGAATAAATTCTTACACAGTATGGTTGACTCTATCAGTAATGAGGGACATACTCTACAGGATACACAAAGCAGAATGGAGGTTACATGCAGGTGCTTTCCTATACCTTCTGGTTTTTTTTGGCAGGAGGGACTTAGAGGCAATACCAGAGAGGCAAGTTAGACTTACTAGAAAAGACTGAATTCCATTTTCAGAAACTGAAAGTACTCACTTGGATTTTTTTCCGTTTCTGTATTCAAGTTCACTTTGCATTCCAGAGCTATTTCCCAACATAGCAGCAGTTGGTACTGATAGACCTGTAGTCTATCAGAAGAAAGTCAAAAAGATGGACATTTTAAACAAAATAGACAACAATTTCCTTTTATTTTATCTTGTAAACACATTTGCAGTCTAGTTAAAGCAACAAAGCAAGACATTTCATGCACTCAGTTCCTTAATTGAATGACAGACCAGAGCCTCAGCTTGTATGATTCCGTATCCTTCCCCTGCAATCAATTTAGTGCCATGGGAAATTGACTTCCAAAACCCATTTTTCATGCTGAACATAGAAACTTTTCATGTAGTTTCTACCAACGTTTCTGCAGCTGCTAATGTCACCCCATCACTTGCAGAAAGTTGGGCTGCTACAGATTCCTCTGCCATCAAGTGACCCACCAGCAGTTTCACCATTACTGAGAACCACGCTGGCTATCTTCATTTGCTGTCTATCATGGAAAAAGTTCCGCCAAGCAGGCCTCAGCAAACTCTTTAGGTTGGCTGGCCACGTGGCTGGCATGCAAAATATGTTCACTTTCTTTTTAATGTGAAAAGACAATCACAACACTGTTTTTTTTTTTTTTTTTTTTTTTTTTTCCTGCCTTACAATGATTTTACAACATATCAGCTGAACCAATTATGTTTTTACCCTCTTTCAGAGAGAATTTAACTCACCTTTATGGGAAGTTAACACTGTTATTTGGGACAATCTTTTGCAAGTGTTTTAGTTATAGTTAATGAATGTACACATTTCCTTTAAGAAGATGCATGCCTAAGCCACAATGCCTGGGCATGAGTCAATAAAGGAAGCAATTCTTGTAAGCTTGTGTGCATCTATTCAACTTCTGGAGACCAGTCTATGACAGCAGTATTGCATGACAAGTTACTATCATATGACATGTGCAGCCATAAAACACCTTATGTAATGTTGGATCACTGAGGAAAGTGGAAAATCAAGTCTAAATGGACTGTCTGTACCTTTTAAACTTCAGAATGTCTAGAAAAGTATCACTGAGTTTTCAACGGTCAGTAAAAAATTTAAACAGAAACCCTCCTCTTTGTTTTTATAACCCAACACTTTCAAGCCAACAATGAAGGGTTGTTTTGGAGCTTTAAAATTTGAAGAATAAGAAAAGTGGGGGAAAAATGAAGCAAGCCTCTTGATTTTTTCACTCCTGCCTGTTGCAACTGTGAAAAATAAAGAAAAAAGAAACCCTAATTCAAAGCCTTAAATAGTGCCAAGGAGGAGGGCACGTTCTGCAGGCTGATAAGGCTGATATAGGACAGAGCAATCAGCAATGCTCGGGTACAGTAAGCGGAAAGTGGAGCAGCTGCACTGAGCTTTAATTCTTTGAACTGTTTAACAGGAAGCAGCCCTGACTCGGGGCAGGGAACCAACCAGCCCTTCAGATGCTCGAAGGCTCTCGGTGTTGTCAGCACTCAGCACTTTGCAGGAGGCACACACAGCTTCTCTGGGTCGGCAGCTAACTATGCTTTTGGAAACAAGCAGCATAGCCCGGGTCTCCCCTTTCACATAATTGATCCCAAACTATATGGTGCAATATGCAACTGTTTCACACATAGTGCTCCTGTCTACAACTGCCTTTGCAGGCCCAGATTTTCTTGGCTTGGTTTCCCCAGTGCTGGCCCTGAGGAGATGATTGCAGCTCCTGCTAAGCTTCCCCTTCTCCTGTGGTGGAGTCTCAGTGCAGTAAGCAAAGCAGATCGGCATTGGGCCAGTCTTAATGTACTTTTGAAATTGCACAGCAAAAAGAGCAAAAGGACATCATTGCCACACACACAGCAGCAATACTAATAATGCCAAGTCACAGCCTAGTGACAGAAAAAAACATTTATACATGCATGTGAAATCCAGAACAGCAAAATGAGTTTATAAGCATCCCAAAGGTCAAAATATGCAAGCTGCTGTAGCTGTATTTTTATGAAAACCAACTTTGCTGTGTGCAAACACACGTGTGCACAGACACCCGTACACACACAGCCTGCACACACAGAGAACTATTTTTTTTCTTCTTCTTCTTGATATGCATGTTGTGGAAAATGTGTGTCTCTGTGGGTCTAGTGACATGTAAATGTTTATGTGGGTGTTAAAAAAAAATGGAGAAGGTGTGAGGCATGTATTCAGAGAGCCAGAAAGCCGCACACATGCTTCTATTTATAGCACCTCGTGGTGAAATAGAGAAACCGAAGTGCAGCTTCTACCTGCTGTTCCCAACTGAAGTTTGACGAGAGCGGATAAAACCTTTCAGGGTCTCTTTGTAGTTTTAACTGACAAGCAAAAGTGATGAGTTAGCTGTTTCCTTTGCGACCCTCTTAAGCAGGTGAAGAAGTCAACCGCTGCATGAGAGGAGTGGAACAAGCTGATGCTGCCTCGGTGCCTGGAAATGCGCCTTTTAGAGCTCAGAATGAAAAATAGAAACAGCAGTTGGGCTGAGCACGGTGACCACACTGTGCTTCTCCACCTGGATTCCCAGCCTTGGGTGAAGATGTTGTGATATGTGCACTTCGGGGTGAATGGGCATTTCCAGTTCTTTCTAGTTCCATCTATCAGAAAGAGAAAAGTAGAGATCCAGTGTCCTGGTATCAGGCTTGAGATCTGAGGTTATGGTTTAAACCCACTGATGATTTCTTATACCGGTAATAGCATATGCACTTTTGCTCTCATGTTGTTCTTCGAAGGATTCTCCTAAAATGGAATCAAATTAATGTTCTCTTTTTTATATGATCCTGTTGGTGTAGAGTATCCATTATTGCAGTGCTCACTCATTTCTCTCCTGAGGGGACTAATTCAAATATTTTCCTCTTTGAAGATGAGATACTCAGCAATTCAGAGGTTGAGGTGAGCAAGCATCTCACCACCCACCTCCTCCCACCACAAAGCTTGGTCTGAGTCCCCAGCACTAGCCACCACTTTGGCTCCTGCACTGGTAGAGAATATTTCCTCTTGCTCAGCTCTTCACTTTATGACAGTGCAATCGTCCAGACCACACCACTTGTTCCACAAGGACTTTGGAGCTGTCTATTTTCTTTTTTTGTATGTGCGTGTGTATGAAGTGAATGTGGATGTGGCAGTCAGAAAATGACAGGGCTAGGTGCAAAACATTAAAATTCTGCTTTATGCCTGGAGTTTGGGACAGTGATAGTGAAACAAGCAACCTAAAGCTAAGAACTTCTCTTATTTTCTTTTTTTTCCATTATTTTTAATTTTATAAAATGTAAGGAAAGCAAGAAGATAAAATATTATGTGAGATGGTACCAACACATAGATTTATCAGAAAAAAGTGTTGGATTAACAGGTGCAGCATTCTTTTTNTTTTTTTTTTTTGTGGTGTATGATGGCATTTATATCTAAAAGAGTTTTGATTTGAAATTTGAATCAGTAAGGTTTTAAAAATCAATATCTGAACATTTGAGGAAGAAATTCACCTGTATTATGGTTGAATTAAGTCAGTATTTTTGGTACTAATCTTTGAACTCTGCTGACTCACCAAAAAATCAGAATATTTTCATTTTCAGTTGACCTGAATCCAATTTTTAGAAAACTGCATTTTAGAGGCTGCACTGAGCCAACAGATTAGTTACTTGCACAGTTAGTACTAGGGTAATAATAAGCAATGAGTTTTGCCTGCTTGTGACTCACAAAATTGCTGGCAAAGACATTATTCTGAATTTGTTTCATTCCAAAATTTCTTTGTTTCATTCATTAAGTATTAAAAATGTTCTGATTAAACTAACTGTTCATATGGCACATTGACTATTCCTTGACTAGAACAAAACATATCTCCTAAGGACGATCAACCTTGAAAGCTTTTGATATCACTCTACCTAGTTTTTCAGAAAGATGTGTTTGAAAACCATAGTCTTCTTATATGAACAATGACATACCAAACCAAAGGTACCACAATCCCTAACTGAAGCTATGGGATCAATATTGCAATTGTTAGAGAACTAATTTTGACCAGGCCTCCTAGTGCAACCATTAATAAATTCACTACCAACAAATTCTTACATTTTCGTTGGTGACCATTTCTTAGAATTCACTGGAATTTGCATATTTTCTTTCCAGTCAATAATAACTTTGATAGATATTGATGAGGAGAGATCATAGAGTGACAAAGGCTGTCAAGACGTATTCCTTTCAAACAATTGCTAACAAAGCATCAACTTTTTGACAAAATATTTCTTTATATACGATTTCTTTTTCCTCTGTCCTTACTGTGTTGCTTTTTCTGTGGCAAAATAAGATAACATGCTCCTACAGGAAAAAATGAACAAACAAACAACCCAACAGAAACTCAGAGCTTTCTTTAGAAGGTACTACATTGGAGATAAGTCCAACAATCAAAACTTAGACCTTAGCAAAATAACGAAGGTGGAACATGTTCCTCATTCCCACTTCACCCACATACCCAGATCAAAAGTCCCCACGATACTCTTGGGTTTTGCACTCATGTACAGGACGGCAAGGGCAAATGAGTTTAGTTGCTAAGGCATATCAAAGCACCGCTGTGGGTGTGATGCATGACGACACTGATTTGCACCATACTTCAAGAATGAGTCTTCTTGGGTAATCTGTTCCATTATGATGGCATGAGAGGCCTTGCTAAAGGTCTTGCCTTGGGATGAGACATTGTCCTTGTCTCAGAGAGCTTTCAGCTGTAGGGAAAAAGGCAACCATGAGGGAAAATAATGGGAAAACTGTTGCCCAGGGTCATAAGTCAGGCCAGTGCTGGAAAATATGCTTTTCTTGTTCCTTCTACTGGACCATCTACTGAGGGAGATGCTGTGAAGACATGCCTAGTCCTGGCATTTTTAGGCTCATTTCTGTATTTGTTATTTTAGCATAATTATGAAGTTCTAGGTCAAGCACTACTTAACAGTTGGTTCTCTGCCTAAGGTATAGCTCAGCTAGGTTTCATTAGGACTTTAGACTTGTGTAATGTAAAACACATTAAAGCACAGCCAAACCACTCCAGTTCACTAATCAGGGCAGAAGTAGGTGGAGGAGAGGTCCTTCAGTTTTGCCCAAAGGAATAATCAAGGAGGTCATGGCAGGGTAGAGTGAGGTGGATATCAGGGATTAAGAACTGATCTCAGCAAATTCACCCCAGTCTAAATAAAATGCTTTCTCTTCATTATAATTTTACCTCAGAACAACTCAGGCATGGCAATCATTAAGAAGTAAAGTCATTAAGAAATAAAACTCAAACCCAGCTTTTTTAGCAGTGAAGGCAAGCCCTAACTACAGACTAGTTTAAAGGCTCACCTTCACTAGGGATACTTGGTTGATTAGCACTGCCAATTAGTGAAATGCTTTAAAAACAATCATGGGTATTCCTTCAGAATCTCCCCATCTCTTCCTTTTCCTAACTAAGTTTGGGGCCTAGTGCTTTATCTAGAGGTCAGCAAACCTGCCCACAGCAGGGGAGTTGGAACTAGATGATCTCTGAGGTCTCTTCCAACCCAAGCCATTCTACGATTTTAAGTTCAACTTTGGTGTAAATCAGCAAGGACTTGGCTAGTGTACTGTGGGAGTTGAGGAGTTAGCAGTTACTGAAACAAACTGACAGTCACTAGGAGTACATCTTCTAGAGGTTCGCTTACATGTCGGTCTGCAAAGAGGAGCAAGAAGGATTAATCGGAAACAACAGCTCTTCAGGTGCAGCATTTTGACTTTTTTCTCTTTTTTTTCCAATACAAAAAGCCACCACCACCATCCCCCACCTTGTACTAGATTGAACCAGGCCTGAGTGAAAGCTGGGGCTGGCAAAGCTCCAGTCGAATGCTGAGGGTATGCTCAAAAGCAGGAAGCTGTGGCAAAGCTGAGTCGCTAAAAAGCTACTGGAGCCAATACATTGTGGTCATGAGGATAGGCAGCAGCTATGGGAAAACTCAAAAGCATCTTCAAAACAGGCTTGAAAAGTACTGCTGATCTTTGCACATTGACTGGGCTTTTGTGCGTACGGTTATGCTTGAAGCATTGAGGCCAACATTTGCGTTGACGCTCTGGCGCACTGCATATGATCTATCCCTACGCACGGTTTGCTACTCATGCACCTAAATGCAGAGGTACGCTTTGATGGTGAAAGGAATGCGTAGGAGCAGAGAACTGGGTTCATCTGGCAGCATTTGTGACAGCATTCGGGGCAAAGCAGGCTGTAAACATTTGCTGGTGAAGAGCTGCCTCTTTCTGTGGCTATGTGAAAAGCCAGACCCACAGTTGTGGATTGAGTAATTCTTTTACAGGATGGAAAAAAGGTATTGTCTGTGAAGCTAGCAAAAACACACCAGGTGGTCAATGTATCATGGATGTCCATTGTTCTAGGTGATTGTTTCATTCATTAATATGAACTTCAGTGATGAGAACAGGATGTACAATATTACTGCATGAGATAGGGAGAAAGGAGATGGAAGGGATGAGGTAAGGTGTCCCTTTTCTTCTCTGGTTGCCCCTGGGGGAGGAGTGGGAGTGGCTATGTTTCAGATCTGAACTGCTTGAAGTTGAGAAAAGGAGAGGACTTCCAGCATTTTCTCAGGGGAGAGGCAGCTGCTATCAAAAAGCACAGTTCCTTTTTGGGGGGGTACAGCCTGGGAGACTGCTTCTTGTGTTTCTCAGTGCCTGAAATGGCCACAAGAATCCACTTGTGCAAGATGGAGACACAGAGGTAACTTCTGCAAGCTCTACTCTACTGAGGATCAGAAAGCACATGAACATCCAAGATGCTGGTTGTTCCACTTGTCTCCCTCATACTGCCCTGTGGACCCTTGGTGAGCTGAGCAGGGATTTCTGACAACCTGCATGCTGTTTTTGTGTGTTTCATGGTTTTCAACAGTTCCCTGCTCTCAGGGGGAGGAATTTCACTATGTGTCAGCTGTGTTATCAGAGCTGTGTCAGAATCCTTTCTCAGATCTTGCTTGCTTCTTGCTCATCATCTGGGCTATAAACCCAAGGCCTAATCTGTCCAATGAAATAAGAAGTATCTGATCTAAGAACAGAGATGTGCACTTACAGAAGTGGCTTAATTAGAGCAGGATGATTATGGGCCTACAAGATGCCTCAGGGCTCTATGAAAGTCGTTGGTTTGGGCTTGCTTTGTGTCTTACTGGGGGTCTACGGAATTTGAGATGAAAGTGGTGTAGGTAGAGGAGGATGCCACCATCATCTTTGAACCGTCTTCTTTCTAGTTAGAGTAGACATTCTGTGCCAAATCTGCAGCCAGCAAGGTGGCCAAGGAGGATGTAGTGTTGGAGCTGGTGTGTTCAAGCTTGCTTTTACATCCCATCACAAGTAGTTTTGTACCAGCTACAAAACACACTGCCTGCTGCAAAGTATCTTCTATGCCATAGCTCCACTGTGGGATCACATTCAGGTTCAAACTCAGCATCACACTCTCATGGTGGGTGGAGAAGACATAGAAATGAAAAGTAAAAATTTTTCTTTCTTTTTCCTAGAGAGTATGCCTTAGAAACAGAGTTGAAAAGAAAAAGAAAAAAAAAAAAAAAAATAATTTACGTTGGCCTGAACTGTGGTTTGGAATGAGAAAAGGAGAAAAGAAACAAAACAAAAACACTGGCCCACAAAGAAGAGAAAACAGGAAAGGAAAAGAACAAAACATCCTGTACACAGCAGCCAGTCAGTCGAGGAGGGAGGGTCCTTGTCATCTGCATTCCTCTCCTAAAGTGGGCACAGAAAACCTTGATCAAAACCGTGTTGCTCAAACCTTCCCTTCCTTTCTTCAGGCTTTCTTCTCACCCCTTCGTGTGATGTCTTTTGTTTAGCTCCAAGCTTGGTCATCAGGACCAAAGGTGACTTCTGACCTTCCTTGCTCCAAAGTACAGCTCAGCTTGCCCTGCCCCAACATGGGACAACTTCTGACCCTGAGGCAGTGTTGTGCAGCTAGTGCCATTTTGTGACCAAGCTAACAAAACTAGTAGTCTAATCTGAATTGGTGCTCAGAGCCCAGGCAGAGAATTTTGGGTGTCTGCATCTGCCTGTGCAAAAATACCTCTTATTCTTCATTACAGTAGTTAACCTGAGAATAAAACCAGCATGGAGACATGGCTGATGTTTTAGCTCACGAAGGAGCTGGTCTGAAGGGTGGGGTGGCTAGGATGGATCACAGGAAGAGGCTGTTTTTTTCAGAGATAAGGAGGGAACATGATGCACTGGGGCTATTCATACAGCATCTTTAGTATACTTGAAAGATTGGTGCAAGCAGTAGTCTTTATGGGGGAAGTACCTCTCCTATAAGAAATCTTGCACTAAGGCCAGATAAACAGGAGTCAGGTTCCCCTCTCCTGGTCATCAGTTGTGTGGTCTTGCTGAAGTGGGTGTAATTTCCTCCAGAGCCCATAATTTTCATTTGTTAATCAGTTCCAGAGTTATTGTCTCCCCCTCGAGACAGGCTACATGCATGAATCTATCCCTGATCAACTGGAGTTAATCTCCTCCCCTGTCCTTTCTCCCAGAGAGGCCAAAAATAGTTTTTGAAATAGGAACACAGAACATTTCCAATGAGTGGAGAATATAGTCTTGTAGCTGGGAATTCTGGTTGCCCTAGTTCTGCCCCATCAGAGACACAAATGTAGAATAGACTCATGCATCAGCAAAGTAAAACCTGAATGAATTATCCCAAAACTGTTTCTCCTTAATAGCAGTGTCCTTGAAGTTAGCTTAACTGATGCGAAAGTGCACACAGGTTCTCCTTAGAGAGTTTCACTAAACTTGAAGGCAATCTAAAAAAGATGGTAACACATTTAGCTTCTTTCATCCATTTTGTCTTGATTCTCCCCCTAAAAGTATTTCAGGATTTTTTTTTCCCCTTCTGCTTTTACTGTTGAAATTCAGCTCACAAGCCACATTTGGGTGGCCTTGTAATTAGAGATAGAGCTCAGAAGAGAATGTGTGGGGGCCAACTGCAATAGAGTTTTTTATACTGAAAAGGCAGAAGAAACCTATTCAAGATGGCATAGGGCTAGTAGGTGAATTTTGAACTAGCTTCCTCATCTTTCCAGATACCTTAGACTTGGAGATTTTTTTTTCTGACATAGGGATAAATAAATGCCTTGGAGCATATGTTCTTTCCAATGATGCATCTATTATTTAGGCACTGCCTTCATACATTATCATCTACTATAAATCCCTACTCTCCTCTGTTGTGTCATTTCCACCCCCAGCCAACCTATACCTTCTCTATTCGAGTTCATTTTAGAGCACTGAGCTACTTAGAATTATTTATTCTAGGATCAGTTACTGATTCACTTAGTGACTAACTCATTTCATCACTCCATGCCTCAATTTACCTATACATTAAGAAGGATTAATAGTACCTGCTTTTCAGGGCTGTTAGCAGCCTAAATTAATTCATGCTTAGAATGTTTATAAAGAGATTTGAGATCCTTGGTTACTGGAGGGTAGGGAGCTGCAAAGTATCTTATTTTTACTCAATACTGTTTTTATTTTGGTGTAACTTTGCACTATAAAAGTAAAGGAAGCCTTGCAATTACTTGTCGAGTCTATTATTCCCGAGGCTTAATTTGTATTGCAATTCAGATACAAAGCATTTTGTCTGTATAATTTTTTTTCTTGATGTTTCAGTCAGAGTTAATGTCCTGATCTACTTTACTAAGAAATGTTATGTGGTCGGAAATGTGGCAATAAATACAGCAGTGTGAGTAACAGAGCCACTCAGTGTGATTAAAAATCTAATGTGAGCTTCTTCTGAGGTGAGTGCATTTTGTTGTGATTACTGCATAATATGTAGACAAAAAGCCAAGAAGTTAGACTTACCATTAGAATTCGTAACAGTATTGTGCAGTGGTCATGGTGGTGATGGGTGGATGGGTGGTGATGGGATTAAATGATTTTAACAGTCTTTTCCAACCTTAATGATTCTATGATTCATTGGGAAAATTTTATTGGCATTGTGGGTACTCTGAGTCTATCAGGAAGAGTGAAAGGACAGCAAACCAGGTGAAGGCCTGAGGGGAGTGTCTCAAATGAATCCTGAATTCATTTTGTAATAATTTCACTGTGCCAGTGATTGCAGTCTGTTTCTGATATCGCGTCACTGTGCAAATATTACTTACAGAAGGGTTATACTTGGACTTGAATAGGCATGTGTGGACAGACCATCAGTTTTGTTGTGGACAGTTGGACTAGATGATCTTGGAGGTGTTTTCCAACCTTAATGATTCTATGATTCTGTGAAAACTAGCTCCACTGAAATTATTAGACTTTTTATTCCATTGCTTCTTCTCTTATAAACGAACTTTGGTTTGTGTAATGCAGAAAATGAAGCAGAAAAGCAGAAGTTATGCAGAAAATAAGTGAATGAGATATCTCTCCCAGTGAAGTTATTGGCAGTTTTGCCTTTGATGCCAGTGGGAGTAGGCTTTAACCCCTTGTCTTGTTGCTACTAGACTGATGTCCACACCATTAGCACCATATATAAGAATCTCTCAGTGGAAGAGACAATCAGAGTGGCAAAAAAGTTGAAATATCATCAAGATAGAGCAGAGAGAGGGAAATGGCTTTTTTTGCTTTTTAATCCAAGGACAGCTGCACGCCTCTCTTCTAATATAATGTTGAAGAGCTGCAGAGTGTGAGATGAACCATTTGCTGACATTAACTAGAGATCACTGGCCCTGTCCTCAGCCTCATCTATGGGAATTGTGGGTGTTACTCCTACAATGGACACCCAAGATTCCCCCCTGAACCAAGGAGTTTTCTGAGCACAAGTATACAGTCATACAAAACACAGTAGTCAAAATGTGGCCCAAAACAAGGCCTCCCTTTGACAGGAACCTTGTTTTCAGGGCTTAGTCTGCTAGCTCCTACCCTTTTTCATCTTGTCAGACTGTAATAATTATCCAAATGACATATATAAAGAGGCCATGAATTATTAAAAATTAACCCAGCTCTCCAGCTCTGGAGTCACTGCCAAATATTTGTTGATTTGTAGAGGAAGTCTAAGTGAGTAAACCATGCTGAGTGACAATAGCTCTGCTTCCCAGCCAGACTGAACAGCCTGTAACGTAACTCAAACATTTCCTCTTTCCAAGCCTTCTTATAAAAGAGAAGACAAGGAAAGGACAAAAAGGACATTCAGAAGAACATAGAACTGGAAAAACAACCACTGATGTAATGTGCTTTCCAAATAAACATAAGGCATACACTGGTTCTGCCATTTAAATAGTGATTAAAAAGAAAACCAAACCAAATAGGCACATAACTTTGTCTGCTTAGCCCCGAACACTGAAATAAAAAGCGTGAGCAATTGCATGTTGAATGGCTAGGGAATATCTGCTTTGCAGTACACATATTTTGAGTCATTTCTACTTCCAGTAGAGAGAAAATTTGACCAAAAAACTGGGAAGTAGGATTAGGAAAGATTTATTCTCAGAAAGAGTGGTGAGGCACTGGAACAGGCTGCCCAGGGAGGTGGTGGAGTCATCGTTCCCAGAGGTTTTCAAGAAAAGGGTAGATGTGGCATTGAGGGACACGGTTAGTGGGCATGGTGGGGATGGGTTGATGGTTGGACTAGATGATCTTAGAGGCCTTTTCCAACCTAAATATTCTATGACTGCATGGCTTACAGGGCATAGAACTGTGAATGAGAAGCAGAGCATGCAAGGCAGAGGAGCAGTAGTAGTATCATGAACCTCCAGTGACTGTGTTATGTGGTCCTACGAGGCCCAGCTGGGATGATGTTTTCATTCTATAAACACACAGTAAACAGGTAGGTCTTTGGAAAGTACTTGGGAATTGAATCAATAAGATCGCAAAAGGAGGATTAATTTGCATCCTTATTTCACAGAAGGATAACTAAAGTATGGAGAGATCAAAGCCTCTTTGCTGCCTACTCTTTTCCATGTCTAATCTGGCCTATTCACAGACAGAACTTAAACCAGCAGAGTTAAGTACTGTTTTCAGGATTGGGACCTATACGACTTGCCCAAAATCACCAAGGAAGTGTGTAGGAATAATACCCTGATCTCTTGAGTCCTGCATCACTCTCTCAACCACAAAACCATCCTTCCTGTCTCTATATAAAGATAGATCTGAGATAAGTGATTTTATGCACATATGCATAAAGAGAGCCTTAAAAAGAATATAGACATAGTAAGGTGAAAGTCTTATTAGAAGTCACATTAATTCAGTAAGTCTCAGAGTGAACTTTGTTGTATAAAGGAGTCTTATTTCTATACACTCCTCCATCAACTTTCTCCCATTTCAGACATCACAACAGGACTCCATTATATGAAATTTCTGATTGCATTTTATGGAAAGAAAGAAAAAACACATGAATCTGAGCTGGAACAAAGCCATAGAACTTGATTTCATAATGCAAACAATTACAACTTTGGTGCATCTGGTATGAGTCACTGGTCTATTTCATTGAATTTCTTTATATGTGAATGAAGTGAATCTTTTCCTGTGGGAGGGTCCAAACAGAAACGATGAGAAAAGAAACTGGTCCTCCTTCTGTTCTGAGTATGAACAATGACAACTTTGATCAAGTTACTCTGCACATTTTAGCTAAAGTTAGTAAAGCAATTCTGTATTAAACTAGGAAACAACTGGGCTATATTTTCAATTTTTCTTTAATAAACTTCCTTATTAAATTGGTAGATGGCAAGTTCAAAACAAGCAAAAGAAAGGAGTTTCTCTTTTACCACGCCTCTGAGAAGCAGAAATCCTTGCTGCTAGAAATTTTCTGGATACTAATACACAGATCAATAAACAACATTTTTCTTTCAAAAATCTATGGCTTTGGATTGCAAAGATGTGTTTCTGCCTCATGAAGTCTTTGAGCCATGAGTTGCTTGTGAGGGAAAGTCTTCTGAGAAAAGGTCACTTCTAGCCAAGTTTTGTCATGCTTTGTTAATCTCACCTGAAAGGATGGGCAGATGTCAAAGTAGGAGTATGTAAATGTATGCTCCTCTGATTCCTAGAGAAGTCAGATTTTTATGCATTTGGAATGAGCTCCATGAGGAGCTGAACCCCATCTCTAGGTGGAAAGAAGCAGAAGGCTATGTTAGTAAACTTCACTAAGTAAAAGCTGATTCTAGTGAAAGTTGAGAGGATACGGTGGACTTCTCAGTCATCTAAAAAACAGACAAAGTATTTTATTAATTATATATACATATATATAATGTCTAGTTACATAGGCTTTCTTTTAATTCACTGGGGAGATCTAGGCATCTTTGGAATCTGATTCATCAAATCCTAAGGCAGAAGTCCAAGATAAGGAGAATCAATCAACTTGTCTCACTTTAGGGCTTTAATAGAAGTCGCAATAAATAATGTATTTGGGATATATATGGCAGGATTCAGTTAAAGACTGAAATTGTGGAAGTCCACTTGTGAAATATGTACTCTATTTCTCTTAAGAGGCAATGGAGATGTTGTAAAAGACAGACTGTGGAGCCTGGAGATCTGTTTCATAGTACTCTACAATGGACAAATTTGGTCAGGTGCATACCTCTAGACATGTAGAATAGTTGGTGTTTACTGCTATCTGAACTATCCTAGAGGGTCTTCTCTCACCTTCACTGGATACTCCAGGAGGACATAGGTTCCATGTCATGTGGAAATTTTTGATATATTAGATCATCTCAGATGACACAAGATGTCTATATTTTAGCAACTGAATCTCTATATTTTAGCAACTGAATCACATTCCTGCTCTCCATTTACTATAGTAGGACTATATTTACACGTGTTTCAATTCAGTTGCCCCTAAATGGTGTCTAGTACCTTTTCAAGTGCCCTATGGAATTTTTGGTTCTTGAGTACTTCTACATGTATGGATTCTACTCCATGTATGGATGGCTTGGATAGCCTGCAACTTCCAAAACTGTAGCAGATTTCAATGTTTAAATTACAATCATATAAGTTTAGATGCCTGTTTCCAGAACTATATCCCATTTCTACCTCTGGAAGTAAGATGAGTTCTACTAAAAATGATCTTGAAAAATTCCACCAGAACAGAAAGAGTACAACACTTCTAGAAGCACTCAGCAACTTCAGTAAACAGTTCTTTCTTTTTATCTCTTCTCAGTATTTCTTTCTCCAAAATGACAGCAGGAGTAGAGATCAAGCTCCTGAATGAGAGGCACATTATTTCTTGTTTGTTTGCTTGCTTATAATGTAGCATTTCATAATAATGAAAAAAAGGATTCTTGAATTCGTAACAGAATCAAAAATGCCAGCTGCTACTTTATGCTTGCTCTCAGTACAGTAAATGAAAAGTGGCTTTTAATCACTGATTGGCTATTAGTTTGACAGAGCCTCTTTGTCACAAACCACAAGTCACTCTTACACATGGAAGTAATTTTGATTTTTCTTAGGGAGAAAAAAGATCTTTGCTGTTTCCAAAGATCTGTGACAGTTAGGATGGCTTAGCTCAAAGCTTTTCATTTGGGGCACACTGACACAGATGGGCACAAATGGATAAAGCTCATTTTGCCTACACTCCACACTGGCTGGATGTAGGCCAGCTCTGAACTGGAAGCCAGAAATCATGTTAGGATGGAGCTCTGCCCAAGCTAATAAGATTCGTTGATGGCATGTGCTGAGAAGCAAGGCATATTTGTTTGGGTAATGCATCATTTTCATGTAGTTAAAAGCTTCTACATACTTCAGTTCACGGGGATTCATAGTCCTGTGTACCTATGTCCAGCTGCCTTCAGCTGCACTAATGGTAGCCTCGAAGGAAAAAACAGTATAATTTGTCCAAAACCCACCAAGAACTTCTGTTGACATATTAAATTTTGGATAAGGCCCATGTTAGACTGTTCTATCTATGAAAAAAAAAATACAAGCTAGTGTTTATAGGAAAATATTGTTCCAGACTTAATCATTTAGAGCGGATATAAGGAAAAAATTTTTTGCAATATGAGCAGTGAAGCGCTGGAACAGGTTGCCCAGAGAGGTGGTGGGTGCCCCATCACTGGAGACATTCGCAGTCAGGCTGGACAGGACTCTGAGTAACTTGATATAGCCGTAGTTGTCCCTGTTCATTGCAAGGGAGTTGGACTCTTTGGCCTTTAAAAGTTCCTTCCAACTCAAACAATTCTATGATCCTATGGTTCTAGAAATCCGCATCCAGTGGATTTTTCTTTTTCAGCTATTGACTAGCATGAGATGTAGGAGGCCACTAGTCATCAGGGCAACCTGCACTGCAGACACATCATGTACAGAGATAATACTAACATTTACCATGTGGTCATAAGAAGCAACAATTCAAGGATCGTTTGTTTCTCTCCATTGAATGATAACCCAGTATAAAGTCTATCAAGATTTCAACAAGCCTCACACTGTTGAAGTATGAATCTGAGAATGCTGCATGGCCTACTACATGAAAAGTGTTTGCTTAACCATAAAATCATCCAGATTAAAGTTAGAAAGACCAATAAGATAATCTATTCCAAACATCAGCCCATTAATGTGGCTGTCTAGACCATGTCCCTCAGTGCCAGGTCTACCCTTTTCTTGAACATCTCCACGGAGAGTAACTCCACCACCTCCATGGGCAGCCTGTTCCAATGCCTCACCAGTCATTAAGAGAAGAAATTTTTCCTAATATCCAAAATGTTTGTCTTCATTCTTTGTTCATTCTTTACAAAGTAGGTTGTGGAATTGTTTATTTTCTTATAATTCCCTTTGCACATTTGAATGTTTCAATACTGAAAAAATCAAAGTCTAGCTGTGTGAATAACCCTTCTGAGCTTATCAACTATTCTTACTCTGCCTGGTGTTCAACTTGACTCATAAGGTGGATCTTTGCAAGCTTAATAGAAGGTTTTAAACTGTATGTCAATTTGTAATAATGAAAATAATACAAGAATTGAAAGAAAGCATGAAATATTGCATATGAGGTACTTTTCTCTCTAAATATTGATCAAATCAAAAGCGGAGCTTTAAATGGAAGTGCCACTTTGATGGTAATTGTGGTCCTGGGGTCACAGTTAAGTAACAGGGCATCGACATGCAGTATCGCAGAACCTAGTTCTTCCTAAAGTGGTGTGAATGGATAGCAAAGCTAGAGATGTCAAATGCATGACACTGATGTGAAATCAGCATGAGTGAGAGTAGAATCAAGCCTCTTGTGCATTATCATTGCTCTGAATTGCTCTGATTTCTGACAGTTTTATGGCAAGGTCTTCACAATATTTTAACATTGCATTTTTGTGTATGTGTGTTTAATGTTCTGTCTATTTGAATCCTGCATAACCACAGTGGGTTCCCCAGAGGCATCCCTCCTACATATACATGAAGTTCTGCCTAATGTTTCACATCGATTTATTTGACTCTTGTATTATTACAGCACAGAATGAATACTTGAGTTAAAAACACTTTTCCCAGGAATTTCACCAAAACTTTTTCTTTTCTTTTTTCCCTTTTTTTAAATAAACGGCTTAATCACATGGAAGCATGGGAAAATGGGACTATGAATACAATTAATTATTGCAGAGGTTCTGAAAAACTAAAGGCTTTTAATAGTCTAATTAAATAAATAATCTAATTAAATAAAAAGTATTTTCATGTTCTATACGAACACTTAAAACTTTCAAAATAGCTTGTATTGATTAAATCTAGGAAAAAAAGTTTCTGGAAATATGCTTTATGATAGTTTGGTTTTCTGAATGGAAATTAAGAATGTTTCTTAAAAACCTGAACAAGATCAGAAGTTTTAAATCATTTCACAAACAGTGCTCTGACTTTTTATTTGGGGCACAATTATTTTTTTATATTTTGTTTTATTTTTCTTTATTTTATTTACATTTTTTTTTTCCTCCAGCATGGTAAAGAGAATATAACAATATTAATTCTCAGATCACTGTGGGGAATCTCGGGAAGGACTACATAACTGCTCTGAAGTTCCTAATTTCAATTGGTCAAATGTAGTTATTTTCGGCTATTCTATTCAGATAAGACCCATATGTGGAAGAGATGTGGAAGGGATATAGAAGCCTCCTGCTGGATCTCTGAAAACTCTTGGGAGGTCTTATCATAAGTATTGGCAGTTCCCATCAGTATCATCATGACTTGACTTCTTGATCCTGCTGCGAGACCCATTTGACTATCACAGATAGCTCAAGGCTGTATTTTCTGTTTTGCTGTAAAATGTAAGTATTATATACAGCTGACTGGGTAGCTGGACAGCTGTCTCTGGGGTTTTAGGTTCTGAGTAGTGCAGGAGAACTGCAAAGAGCCTAGAAGCTTGTTAATTCAGTTGGCATGCTTGAGTGGTTTCACTTTGCAAGCTGTGCTTCTCTTGTGTTATTTTGTCCTAGTTATTAGTCTTTTTTTTTAATACATATTTTTAAGTCTAATTTCATAAAAAAATAGAATTATTCAATTTCATTGTTGGTGAGACAATAATTTATTATCCATATAGTTTAAATTAAGCTGGGGGAAATGAGAACGTAAGAGGAGGCTTGGAGATTTGACTTTCCCACAGAATCTGAGAAAGAATTTGTGAAATCAGTGCCTCACTGAGACATTCTGCCAAAGAAAAAAGCATCAGTCCAAACTCGTCAGTGATATTAGGTGCTGGAGAACTCACTTAAAGAGTAGTAGTAGGAAACCCAGCAAACGTGTGTTTTGGTTTTCACTCAGCCTTGAAATATTCTTAGTCAAAAGGAGAGTTCATGAAGGGCAGTACTTTTGCAGCACCTTGAATACCTGTTTTTGTTCATGACTGGGGAGAAAAACAATGGTTTTGCCACAATCTCTTGGCAACATGAAGTCTTACTTCTGAGTGACACACTCTGCTCAGATAGAAGGTTAGGTTATTCTAAAATCAGAGCTTTCTATAACCAGTGGGGTTTAACAGACACTTCTCAGGAGTGATATATGACATTTTAAATGAAATGGCTGACATACATAGGCTGACTAACTATTTAGGGTTCACGTGTTCTCTGCTGAGTATGGAGAGATCCTGTGCTGATAACTCATCCTAAAGCTCAGCAAATTAGGGGAAGGACATGGTGATTAATTCAAGATCAATGACACTAAAAAAAGACTTAGCAAGAAGTGACCTGAGCCATTCACCCCCCCCCTTCACCTCTGCCACCATGGTAGGTGGGACAGCCAAATTAAGCATGGATTTTATCTGGGCTTTTTTTGTTTGGAACTAGGCAGAGTACCAGAGTCCTGGGAAGAAGGTGCTGTTCTAGTCCAGCTGAGTAAAGGTAAGAGTCCAAGGAGAAATTTCGCTCATAGGTAGAGGGAACCTGATGTACTTTTTGCAAAATTGGTTTTCCTCTCGAAGCTCCAGGTCTCCATTCAGCCCATCACTGGATTTCCCAGCTGCTCTACTAAAAGTAAATTGGCGAAAATTAAAACTTTCTCTTGGCAGGAATTTTAACAACTGTCTAATATAGACGTGCTGATGCAGTTAATGAGTAATAATGTCAACATAGCCAGCTATTTGAGAGGTTTGTATTATTCCTTTTTCTCTTTCCTTATGAAGGGGGATGGCTGCCCTGTAGCATGTTATTTACAGTACAACATGATTCAATTGCCAGAGCAGGGAAAAAAGTCAACCCATTGTTCAAGGACTACATACGGACTGAACATTAAGAAGTAAATTTTCCTGCTTGAAAATTGTAACCCCTCCTCTTTCCCTTTGGCATGGTTTCATTTGGAAGCTTTACTTCTGAAACTTGGTTTCAGAAGGCAGATCAAGTGATTGGTGTAAATAAATTAAAAAAAGCAAACAACCAAACAAAAACAAGACTAGGTGCAGCTGCAGTGAAGGTAGGAGGGTGCTCAGTTTCCTGCCTGCTATCAAGTCCTTCGTTAAGACCTCTGGGAGCTGCAGAGAGCTGCAGCCCCTACTGACTATTATAGAATCATAGAATTGTTTGAGTTGGAAGGCACCCTTAGAGGTCATCTAGTGCAACTACCCTGCAATAAACAGGGAAACCTACAGCTAGATCAGGTTGCTCAGAACTCTGTCCAGCTTGACCTTGAACATCTTCAAGGGCAGGGCATCCATCAAATTATTGAGACACACAGTTCAATAGGCTTTGGTTGTCAACTTTAAACTGTAAAAAAATAGAAATATAAATGTATAAATACAAAATTAGCTTTGAAAGCCTGGAAAATATTTAACAATCCACTCAATTCTCACTCTGTGAGAACATTTGTCAGCATGCACTGAGGACAGACAAAATGAAATCTCTTCTGAAACTCCTTTGAAAGACAAGGAAAGCGTCGGAAAACTTTTGTTATAAGGCTTTCAAAATCAAATGATGACTTTCCTGTACCATACTTCATTGTATAAAGTTGTATAATAGCTAATTATTTACTTGGAAGAAATTATTATTTCCACCAGTTTTCGAGAGTGGTGAGTGCTTCAGATGCAAATGAAATATATATTGCTAAAGTATAGATTGCTTAGGTTGGCTGTGAATTCCCAGAAAGTGATGATAAGTTATCTATATCCAGAATTATTCAGCCTATGCAGTAATAGTTCACTTGATATCGTGTGTCATACTGAATATTTGCAAAAAAGATGTGCAAATGACTGCATGTAGAAAGACTTCACTGTTTATATAGCTACTAATGAACATTTTCAGATTTATTTTTCTTAGAATGTTCCTTTCTCTAACTGAATTACAAGTGCAAAAACAAGATTGTGGTCATATCATGCTTAAACAGGCAAAGTTTCAAACATGAAGCCACATCTATTATTCAGCACCATCTTCTAAAAACATTAAAAGATACCCTTTTGAACTTTGTGGTTATTTTTGTCAAAAGACAAAGCTTTAGGTTGAATTCTACTCTGAAACTTGGGTGTGAGTAACAATTACATGGCTCTGTGCGTGGTGCAGTGCTACAGCTTGCTTATCTAACTGCTCAGTGCCAGCAGAAGTGGCAATGGCATTCTCTCTTTCCTTCTCTCCCTTTGCTTCCTTTCTCATGCCCCCGACAACATCAAATAACCCATGCCCACTAAACCATGCCCATCAGTGCTGAGTTACTGTTGTTCTGCAAAGGGCCGAAAACCACTCATATTTCTTGCCATGTTATTTTTCTGCCAGTTCAGAAAGGGATCTGAGGTCCCACAGGAGCAGATTGAGCTGTAGTGGTGAAAAGACTTTGGTAGAAGTGAACAAGGAGGAAGAGAGAGAGAAGTGAGACCAACACATCTACAACATTTAAATTCATTCTGCTGTATTACCTAACTGAATACAATGCAGAAGTTTGGCTCATTCAATCTTCTCTGTACTCACGCACTTAAAATATAGGTTAAAAGATTACATGGTTTGCATCCTTTATCAATCTGGCTAGATTCTATTAATTTCAGTTTTAGATTCATGTTTGACTTAAGTAGGAGCGTAGTCTCCCAAAGTCAAATGACTCTGCTAATCTGCTCCCATTTTAATGTATACTTATGTTCTTTGCTCAGAATGCATAGAGGAAAAGACTTGATAAAAAATTAATAAACACAGATTAGCTGTGTGCACCAATTCTTTTCTGTCTTCTATCAGCAGCGTTGGCTCAACATCTTCCTATCCATTATCAGGTGAAGTTTTCCTTGTACTATGAGATAGATGTGAATTCAGAGAGGGAACTGAAGGTTGTTAAAAGACCTGAAAGTAGCTTAGGGACTTGAAAGTATGCTGAATAATTATGTTTCTGTATATGGCCCAAAAAGATATAAATTTAGGAAAGTCACTATCCTTACCTGTAGGAACAAGAGTTTAGCTGATAAATATTTGAGCTGAGAATTGTGCAAGAGTAGAATAATCAGAAATGAGAATCAAGATTGTTACACAATGGCAGATTACAAATCATGATTTTTTTCGTCTCTCCTATTGGTAAAAAATATAGGTATTTTTACACCTATCTAGCCAAAATAGTCAAATTATGTTTAGGGATAAATGGAATTGACAATTTCTTTTGATATCACTGATTTTTCTTGTCTGTTTTGATGTATAATCTAATTCTAGACTAAAGTAGGAATGTTTTAAATATGGAAACAATACCCATTGCAAAACATTTTTATTATAACAATATATATATATAGGCATATCTATATATAGAAAGATTTTACTGAAATTAATTTTTGGAAAATATTAATGAGATGACTTCACGTATTTCTGAAAGAATAATGTTGATCATCCCAAGTGAAACATTCGGCTTGAATTGCCTCTGACTTGCTTTTATCTATTTCAGGAGTGGTGCCGCAAAGCCACCTGGGATAAAGACTTGAAACTAAGGAGAGGAGTATGAGTGGCAAACGGACCTCTTAACTGTACCTATGGTATTGATTGGCTGTGAGACTTCCAACAATGGCAGTAGAAATCTTGATCTAGGAGCAGCTATTTCTTGCCTGAATTTCTGAGCTGGTGGCTTTTTCACCATCCTGTATCTCCCAAAAGTCTTTCTGCTTGTTTATAAGGATTCTAATGCTTCTCCAGTCAGTGCAGTGAATGACAGAAGTAATAACTGCAGTTTCCAAGAATGCTGGAAAAACCTGGTTTCCATGACCATGGATTTTTTTGTTTGCTGAAAGTGTCATGTGGTCTGTAATAGACATTTCAGGGAATATTCAGGAGGTATATCATTCTGGGGGAAGGCACTGGACAGAGATCCCCAAGATCTGAATTCAGTTCCTAATGCCCATACTAACTTCTGAAGCCATGCACCTAGGAAGCTGAAAGAGTAATTGTAGGCTTTATTAGCTTTGTAAGTATGGACATATGGACTTTTGTCTTGCATACCCAACTCTACTCCATGGCAGAAAATAAATTCTCCTTCTTTCTCTCTCTCTCTCTATTTTTTGGAGGGGGAGGCAGGGGACTTTCTCTGCTTACAGTTCTGTCTACTACAGAATATTTTAAACTGTCTAGCTGTTAATCCATACAAATACAAAAAGTAAGAAAACATCAGAATGTTGTTTCCTTTGGCCAACTGTACTAGCGCACATGGAATGACCAGTTGCCAAGACTCCGGTCTTAACCCTCTCTGGCCAAGCCCAGAAGTGAAAAGGTATTAATTTCAACTGGCAGCAGCATCTGAGGCATTCCACCTCTAAAAATGAGGATTGTCTCAGTGTAGAGAAAGCAGCCAGATTCTACCCTCTACAAGGCAGACAGCCTAAGTACTTAATTTTGGAGACTTCATGGGACCATCCAGAAACTGTAGTAGAGAATTAACTAGGAGCATACAAAAAAAGTAAAGCAAAGTTCCTTCTCAGTGACTTTTTTCTGGTCTGTTTGATACATAAATCACTTTTATGAGCACTAAGATTAGCACCTCTGCAAGGCCATTGGTGGGGTGGCAGATTACATGATTTTTGCTGTTTTCTATTCAGAAAGAGATGGAATGAGCAGCACCTTCTTCATCGAACTCATTTTACTGCATCTCATTGGTCTTTCACAGCAGGTCTGTAAGTTCTTGTTTTAGAGGCTAGCTCACCTCTTCCTTCAAAAACAGAAAGATGATTGAAGGCTCTTTGTTTTCATTTTTTTAGTACTTCCTAAATTCCTTATAGTTACTATCAGAAATTTCCACATATTCACTTCGCCTGCATCCCCATCTGTACCCCTCAGTCCCTCTCTCCTCAGCATCTCCTTTTACCCAAGTTTATCCAAGTGGTTGAGCTCTCAGAATTAGCACATCTACAGCTTCAGAAACGCAAACAGCCACACCAGGGAAAAAGATCCACTGAGACTTTTCTCGTAAGATGAGCTCAACATTGTAAGACACCAGAGAATGCACGTTGTAAGAAATGTGTAACAAATAGCAAAGCCATACCAAAAGCCTTGGTCAAACTCTACATTTGGGGGTGTCGATGAGCCAGTAAGCCATCTTCTTGTCTCTATTCAGTCAGTGCAAGTAAAGTTAAATATTTCATGAAGGAATAGGACCTTGTCTATAGCAATACCTGAACCTGGTATGTCTGCAAAGGAAGTAAGTTTATCCAGTTAGAATCAGTAGTCATACCAATTTGACTGGGACAAATTTGGAATATCCACACCAGACCCATGCTCAGACCATAGCTCTTGGGCTATTTTTTCATAGGTTCAAGCAAAAACACCTTGCTCACTCCTAGAATGAAAAGTTTAATATGGAAACTCAGAATGAAGGAGAAACAAATGTGTGGACATTTATTTAGGTTTGTGGGGAAAAACCCCTTGCAATGCTTTGTTTAGCATTAAATTTTCATACTCACCATGACAGTCAGCTATCGTTGCCTCCATGAAGCTGAGTGAAGCCTTACTGGGTGAAGTTTGACAACTAAACAGTGGAGTAGGGTCTTAGGTATGGGAGGATATGCTGATGACATCTGACTTAACACCTCTGTGGGAGTCAAGTACCTGACTACATGTTTACACAAAGCTCTTTGTGTACAGCTTCACAAAGTTGCCACATGAAGTGCATGGGGCAGTCCTCCCTTCCTCTGCTGCTGTCAGATAGCTTAGTTTGCACTTCCTCCGGATATGTAAGTACATGGCCACGTTCCTTGTGAACAAGAGCTGAAGGAGCAGCACTGTTGACTGCCTAGGTATGCCAGCATAGCACATTCCTGGCAGCGTCACATTGCTATGGAATGGTGATTTTGAATTGAAAGCAGGAGAGCTGCATTTGCCCAAGGAGGCTCAAAGAGAGACAGTAACTGTATAGTACATGGGAGACTGGGAAATTACATTTGCAGACAATTAAAGGTCACATAGTTTAGCTAAGTCATAATCCATCACTATGAACAAGGCATTGATTACTGCTCTCACTACATTCATTTTTAATTCCATTAGTGGAATAAATGACAGTTTCTGTATTTGCCTCTTCTTTCAATACATAGCAATGAGAATGGCAAGTTACCTCTGAATTCAAGGTAACTGAACACATAAGCTTCTTTCCATGTTCTTTATAAAAAATATATGGTTTATAGCCTTAGCTACTCAGTAAACATCATGGCAATCTCCTGAAATGATACATTAATGGTCCAAAATAGGGTTATTATTATCTGATTACTGAATAATTCAAATTGCAGCTTCCCCATCAGTCCTTCTGTGTCTTTCTTATTTGGTGGAAAAAAGGAGTGAACTACTACATTAAGTTTTCTCTAACTTGTTTTCTAGTAATAAAAATCGTTTTTAACTCTTCGGATGTTGTACAAAAAACATCCATGCTCCTAGATTGTAGCCATAGGAAGCTTTCAAAAAGGCTTTTGCACTCCAGTTGTACTAATGCTGATGTTTGTGGGAGTCTGAAATCATTCAGGCTTAAGGAGAGAAGCACAGTTTGTTGCTTTTCACTGTTCATTAGTCAGTACTCCTTCCCTCCAGTCTGAAGGTAATTGAAAATTTGGGGTAAATCTGGTAAAAGAACTTGTTAATTTGTATTTAGCCCCTCATGTTTACTCTGTGGGCAGCCTGATCTAGTGCTTAAACTAGCAGCTGGCAGCCCTGACTGCAGCAGTGGAGTTGGAACCAGATTATCTTTGAGGTCCCTTCCAAACCAAGCCATTCTGTGATTCTATGTAGGAACAACAGTTTTTGATGGCCAAGCTATGTGAAATTAATTCCACACTAACTGATGTAGAGCTAATTACATAAGGGAGACAACTGCTCCATGGAGACACTACGCTTCATGCTGACCAAAGCTGTCTCATTAGTCCTGGGAGCTCCTTGCTATCTACTACCCTGTAGTCAGACTACAAGCTCATTGGGTTTTATAGCAGTGTGAGGCACATTACTACCTTCACTTGCATGCTGCAGAAATCTGTAAGTAATGAATCACCTCATATTAGTTGGTAGCTGCCTAGCAGGATTTGTAGATGGATTAAAGTGCTCTCTTGACTCTCAATGGCAGCTAAATGCCTGCAGGACTTCTTAAAAAAACATTAGTGCCTAGTGTCCCATTTAGTTGCATAAAGACCTCAGTAAGTATCTTTGTAAATTAGAAGAAAGTGATCATCAAAATCTTTAACATTTGCAAAATGCTTTATGACCAGTAGGTATATCAAGTATTATTAGCTCAAAGGCAGAGCTACTCTTATCACTGCCACCAATATCTAAGTGTGTTTTACTTGGCAAGGTTTAAATCTAACGGTTCTTATCATAAAAAGAGAAAGAAAGTGTCATCAGGGCTGATTGAACTATATATTGGCTTCATTATGTTGTAATGGCTGTCAAAGATAAACACGGGGTGGCTTATCTTGTTTCCTAATCATCTTCAGGTGTAATATTGTCATTCATTTTGTTAGCTCTCTTTTTTTATTTAAACCCAGGGGAGACCACAAACTGAAAAATACAAATTCAGTCTATTTCTGCTTTCTGTTGGTCTGTTTGTGGGAATAATCGTTTCAAACTCAGTGACCACAAATGAGCTTATGTTTATACAAAACTTCCTGAGAAAGTGCAGAGGGACCTGCCAACCTTTGCTGATGGGTTAACAAAGTTTCTTGCTGCATACCCTACTTGGATCTCCTCTTGCATAAGCCTGAGATGCTCTTGATTTTCCCAGATTTCTGCAGGTGTGTGGGAGCTTGTCCTGTAGATCTGCTTCATCTTAATCTCCATGGGTATCCAGCTAAAGTCCTCTCTGGCTCTTCCTTGTGTGTAGATAAGGAGAGACTCCTCTTCCTGTAATGGAGGCAAGTAATGTCCTCTAATTTGCTAACAGGAAGGGAAGGAGAAGGAACTATTCCAGCTTTGCTGCATCTGTGATCTCTAGCTCTGAGAAACAAGATGAGTCTGAAAAGAAGAAAGCAAAATAGTTGGGTTAAAACAAAACAAAGAAGGAAGACCCTCATATTCTTTGCTAGAGCAAAGCTTTTCCCAAAATCATTGCTGCTTCTTGATACTTTATAAGTCCATTCCAAGAGTCTGAAAGTAACTCTCACTAATGTTTATCCTAATAATAACCCATGATGGAAGGAAGTAATCTTAGTATTTTCATTTTATAAATAGGGAACTGAGACTCAAAAAGGGGGTGTATATCATTTAATTTTATGTACTTGAGCATTTAGTGTAAACCAGTTGTTTGGGCTCCCTATGTATTCAGTGGAAGAAGGTAGGCAATTCCATATAGTAAATATCCCTGCAGTGGCAGAGTTGCCCTTTGCTTAAGACCCACTGCAATGCAAGGTTAGGTAGAGAAACACTTCGGCTTTCTGACTGTGTGGATGTCCTCAGAGTTTGCCTAAAATACTCTAATAGGATCAGGGCCCTCACAAAGTACCATTTTAGCTGCTTTGCCTTCAAAACCCAGCCAGTGTCACAGTATCCTCCTTTCTTAATAGCCCACTGGTTTGAACAGTCATTTAGGAAGTGAAAGCTTTCTGTTCAGCCCTGAGAGAGCCTGGTTTTATCCTTCCTAGAAATGTGACCTAGATACTTTACAGTTCTGCTGGGTAAAGATATGCTACCAAATTGACCACAGATAACTTTGGAAATGGTGTCAGAGACCTGAGGGTATAGGGACCAATGTGGGACACTCCTGAATTAGTGTAGACAGGAGAAGCTGTGTATCTCCAAGCTAAGTGCTCACAACTACTTCCTGAGAGTAGGCCACTGGAGGTGGTTTTTAACAGCAGGGTCTTTCTCAGCCAGTACTGCTGCTCTGGAGAGCCTGGATAAGCCCTCAGAACTTTAAGAATGCTGGACACAATGCTGTCCAAATAGATTGCATTTGGGGATTAGTTTTTCTTACTCTTAAAAAAAGACCACAAAAACAAACAAACAAAAACCAACCAAACACGATACCTCACTTAGTTTCTCAGTCATATTTGGATGGTTAAATCAATTGTTCTAGTTTCATACAACATGGAAATATGCTTTTCAGCCTTCCCTAAATAGAAGCCTTCCTTAAATGTAAAATGAACTTGACTTATATAATTTCACGTTTGCCATTTAGACAAGAGAAACAAAGATTCTTTTTTCTGAGAAACAAGCACAATATTTCTGATTTTAAAGAGGGAAGGGAAGGGAAGGGAAGGGAAGGGAAGGGAAGGGAAGGGAAGGGGAAAAGAAAAGGAAATAAAGGGAAGAAGAAAAGAAAAGAAAGGAAAGGAAAGGAAAGGAAAGGAAAGGAAAGGAAAGGAAAGGAAAGGAAAGGAAAGGAAAGGAAAGGAAAGGAAAGAAAAGAAAAGAAAAGAAAAGAAAAGAAAAGAAAAGAAAAGAAAAGAAAAGAAAAGAAAAGAAAAGAAAAGAAAAGAAAAGAAAAAGAAATCTTTAGTTATTGAATGGAAGGTCATATAAAGAAAAGAATTGTAGCTGGACTGATAACTGTGTCCCTTAAATTAATACTGAATAATTGGAAATGATAATTTGCAAGTGACATTTCCTGCATGGTTAACCATGCTATAGACTTTATTGTTATATTGTTAAAAATGAATAAGTTACTGCACAATTGCTAATAACATTTGTAGCTGTTGAAGATAAGGCAACAGTAAGGAGTAATCAAACCACATTCTATCAAGTATAAAATGACTATGTAAAATGACATCTGTAAATCAAAGCTTAATTAGCCTCATGTAATTTACAATAACTGACCAGCCCAAAAGTTTCTCAGGTGAGCTGCCCTTATGGAGTGGATGATGGCATGATTAGATGGACCATCCTGGCTGTAGCTGGGCTGTGTGGCTGTTGCTCCTCACACCTTGGGCGACCATCATTGATTCTTACCATTGTTCTGCCCAATATATTTGATCTTATATGTTTTGTCTAAAAAACAAACAAACAAAAAAACAACAACAAAAAAAACCAACCAACCAACCAACCACCAAAAAAAACACCACCCCCAAATACCACCATAATTAGGCTAACCTAAAAGAATCCTTTGGAAGAATCCTTGACCAGGAGGTCTGTGTTGTGAGGTTTATGCTTTGAGTTGGGTGCAGTAGATGCACATGAGGCACAGAAGAAGGCCACTGAAAGGATAAGAAGGCTAGGAAAAATGCCTGACAGTGTAAGAAATGAAGAACTCAATTTATTTAGACTGTCAGAAAGAAGCCTGAGAAAAGCTTTGATTACAGAGTATAACAGAGAATGTAGGGATAGTCTAATCTGTCAGAAAAAAGACAGCAAGAGTCATGGAAATGAAAGCTAGACATGTTCATCTTAGAAGTAACATATCTTTTTAACAATGAGGCTAATTAAGAAACTACAGAATGGGTGATGGAGTTTCCATTTCCTGATGCATGCTACATGATTTAAATTGAGTTGGCTTCCAGGGAGAAATATGTTAGTTCAACATGAGTTGCTGGACTAGATATAGGCCTAACTGGATGGGATACCACAAGAAATCAAATCAGATAATTTTTAGTAATAGATTTTAAATGTAAGAATTAAAAACAGTATCTTGTGGTTACTGCTGAAAACTTACAGAGGATGGTATAAGTCTGTTTCATCTCATCTCATCATCATCTCATCATCATCTCATCTCATCTCATCTCATTTCATCATCCATTGCAATGTAATTGAGGATAAAAATATATGATTATATTAGGTAATCTATGTTTCCTCTACTATCTTACAGGTATACAATTGGAAGTGTTATTATCACAATTAAGGCTTAAGCATGTGCTTAATGTTCACTTAAACACTTTTTTTTGAACTTGTGGCATTAATCATCATAGTGCAATAACTGAATCATTACAGCACAGCAGGTTCTCAGTGTTTCTGTACCTTAGGCATTGATGAGAGTAAGTCATACAAACCAAGCTGCACTAGACCTGGAAGGTATTTGAAAGGGGGACCTCCAATGTGAATGAATGTTGTTGAAATTAACTTCCCTTGAAGCTACTCATGGACTTACTAAATGTCTGTTGCATTTTAAAATACACAGTATGAATGGATGCATGCAGGAAATCATGTGAGGTCTGAATCAGATTTCAAATGAGCATATGATGTAGATGCATCTATCCACAAATGCCTCAATCTTTCTGATGTTTCCATCATCTAAATACAGCATCCAGGAAGGTTTTGAAATCTCCAGAGAAGGAGACTCCACATCCTCTCTGGTGAGCCTGTTCCAGTTCTCTGTTACCCTCATCACGATGGAGTTTTTTCTCACGTGCAGATGGAACTTCCTGTGTTTCAGTTCAAGTCCATTGCCTCTTCTCCTGTTCCCAGGCACCAAAGAAAACAGCCTAGCCCCAATCTGTTGATATCCTCCTTTAAGATATTTGTACACATTATTAACATCCCCTCTCCAGGGGGGTCTTCTCCAGGCTAAACAGGCCCAGCTCTTTCAGCCTTTCCTCAAAAGAGGGATGCTCCAGCCCCTTAATCAGCTTTTTAGCTCTTTGGTGGACTCACTCTAGTAGCTCCCCGTCTTTCTTGAAATGGAGAGTCCAGAAATGGACACAGTACTCCAGATGTATCCTCCCCAGGGCTGGGTAGAGGGAGAGAAGAACCTTCCTCGACCTGCTGGAAACACTCTTCCTAATGCACTTTGGGATACCACTGGCCTTCTTGGCCACAGGGGCACACTGCTGGCTCACGGTCAGCTCTTTGTTCACTAGGACTCCCAGGTGCTTCTCTTCGGGGCTGCTCTTCAGTAGATCATCCCCTAGCCTGTCCTGGCGCATAGGGTTATTCCTCCTCAGATGCAGGACCATACATATGCTCTAGTTGAAATTCGTGATGTCCTTCTCTGCCTACCTCTCCAGCCTGTTGAGGTCTCTCTGAATGGCAGTGCAGTCCTCTGGTGTATGTGCCACTCTGCTCAATTTAGTATCATCAGCTAACTTGCTGAGGGTGCATTCTGTGCCTTCATCCATGTCAATGATGAATAAGCTGAACAAGGCTGGTCCCAGTACAGACCCCTTGGGGACACCAGTAGCTATAGGCCTCCAACCAGACTCAGTACTGCTGATCACAAACACTCCAAGCCCTGCCATTCAGCCAGTTCTCAATCCATCTCACTGTTCACTCATCTAACCCACAGTTTCTGAACTTACCTATGAGGATGTTATGGGAGACAGTGTCTAAAGCCTTGCTGAAGTCAAGGCAGATGATATCCACTGCTCTCCCTTCACCTACCCAGCCACTGTCATTGTGTCATAGAAGGCATTGGTTAATCATGATTTCCCCTTGGTGAAACCATGTCAACTGCCCCCAATCACACCTTCTTGTCCTCCACATGCTTGGAAATTTTCTCCAGGCTGAGCTGTTTTGTCACCTTTCCTGGGATGGAGGTGATGCTGTCAGGTCTATGGTTTCCTGAGTCCTCTTTTTAGAAGATTGGGGTGAAATTGGCCTTCCAGTCCTCAAGCACCTCTCCTGTTCTCCATGACCTCTCAAAGATGATGGAGAATGGCCTAGTAGTAACATCTGCCAGTTCCCTCAGCATTCATAGAGTACATTCCATTGGGACCCATGACTTGTGGGTTAAAGTTGTCCAAATTTCTAACTGAGGATTCTTCCACCAAGGGAAGAATTTTCCATTTTCTAGACTTTCTCTCTGATCTTCAGGGTCTGGGGTTCCAGAGAACTGATTTCAGAAATGAAGACGGAAGCAAAGAAGGCATTCAGTAACTCTGTCTTTTCTGAAACCTTTGTGGGTAGAGAGGCACTAAAGCACAGTGTCATCTTATGTACTTCATCCTCTAAGGAAATCAGATGAAGAAAGGGTTGGCTATTTATACAGATACAAAGGATAACAATACAAACCATAATTAAAGACAATAAAACTGTTGGAAACCATATTAAACCTTGTACTTCAGAGCTTAAGCTAAATTCTAGCTGCTAGAGAGGATTATAGTTCTATATTACAGCAAATAATTGATTTTCTGGGTCACTTCACATGCACTACCAAAAAAAAAAAAAAAAAAAAAAAAAAAAAAAAAGCAAAAGCATTGATTTATTTTTCTATTCATTTCTTTTGACTTTTTTTGGTCTTAGTAGAATGATTTGATGAAAGTAAGCAGAGTTTCCCAAAATCATTTGGTGAGTCCAAACTTGTTCTTCTGTGTAGTAAAAAGATCTAATAAAGAATTATTTCTTCCATCTTTTACCAAGAAGGAAAATGTGTGGAGAAGCAAAGCAGGAGTCGTAGAATATTTCACTGGTGACTACTGTGAAGATTTTCATTCCTTCCTCATGATGTCCCCATCTTCTGGCTTGGGATTTGGTTTGAGAGGATTATTGAGCTAGAAGGATTAGAATCTGGCTCAGGTTGATAATATCTATGGGCCAGGTGTAGGACACCATAGTCTGGAGGCCTTCCTTATCAATAAGTACCTACAGCCTGTTTGATTGAGATGTGACTATTTTTCTCCACTGACAGTAGGAGGAATGAGGGTCTGATAGTTAGTGGTAAGTGGTCTAGATTGCTCATCAGTCTCTTGACCTTACACTTGTTAAGAGGTGAGATACTTAAATAAGGCCCTGATAGTGGGCAGTGTGGGTACAAATTAGTGCATCTACAAACTGAAGTAACATTCTGTAAGTTTACACTTGCTGGAGGAAAGATTCCTGCTTTGGAAGTGACATCTATTTGGCAGTTTGCCAACATCTCCTTCCCCTGAGATTAAGGGTCCTGAGATAACTGTTTACTTACTTACAATTACATTTGATTTAATGATTTTGGTTGGAAATGGCTATGAGTTCTGTAGGACACGATTATGGGAGACTGGTGCCGTGTTTGCTTTGAGATCTTTCTTTAGAAGGATATCTTCTCTCATCCACCAGCCCTCAAAAAATGAGTGAAGCAGTTCAGATCCATGCAGAAATGCTTGGGTCAGCACTGAATTTCATTTCTTCTTCCACCAAGTTTCTGAGAGATATAGTTTGCTTTGTTTTGGTTGTGTTCATCTCTATGAAGCCAAAATGCAGACTAGAAAGGAAAAGTCAACGTCTTTTCAATACCCAAGAGCTCTTATTCCTTTGGCACAATCTGTACCAGAACCCAATGGTAACTCTGACATAAGACAGAAGTATATGGGTTAGAACCCATATAAGAGTGACTGTCGTGTGTGACATCTTGGCTACATCAATTAAATGCAAGCAACTAATGAAACCAGCTCACCAGTCAAGGATGTGTGGTAACTGGCCCAAGACCTCACTCAGGAAAGATGGGCTGGGATGTCAAGAGACACAGGGAAACCCATTAAATGCTAGACACTCCTTTTTTTCTCACTGTATACCTATCAGGGTTTTGTACTGAGTTGGGTAAAATGGACAGCCTTATTTACGAAAAACAAGATTTACATGTCTCTAGCATGAGAAGAGTCAATTTCCAAACAATCCAGATAGTAAATATTTACACAAAATCATATTTACCAGATTCAGGTATGTTAAGTACGCATTTCTTGATGGTCGTTTTTATCCCTCTTTTTCTATCCCTAAAACTATCAAATGAAAAACAATTGAAAGGAATAGTCATTTAGTAACAACAAGAACAACAGACTAATAGAGCTGTTGCTGTAGTTTTCACTTCTTTCTCCTTCCCTTCAGCACATCTGCCACCAAAGACTAGCAGAACATTTTGCAGCTCTAACCACAGCTAGTTAAGACATTGTCACCTCCACCCATCACTTTCATGAGAGACAGTCTGAACATGCTTTACCTCACTCAGATGCTTCACTTCAGTGTCCTAGGGGGATCTGTTTGGACCGTAGCAGGTCAGTGGCTCATCTGCATGGTATGGGCAATGAACCTTCTTGGCTGCCCTGTGATCCTGTTCTTTTACAAACTCCTATGAGATTTATCATTGAAGAAAAAGCATAAGCCATTTCTTTTGCAGGAAAATATATATGTAGAAATGCATATGGTTCAGTTCATCTGATGGAGTTTATCTGGCAGTTTAGCCAGGAGTTACTGCACTGAAGTCAGTTTTTTACTTTAAACAGGTAGGGAATAGGAAATGGCTCCTTCACTAGAAGCAACATTTTCTTAAATACGAGGGAGCAGACACTCAGTAATCCCTGTAAATTACTTCCTTGGCATCAGTAATGCCATATTGATTGATCCCAGCAGAGAATTTGGCTAACACTACGATCAGATCATATTACAGCAAATACTGTTCAGAGTGTCTTCATGCAAAACTGGAATATACCTGAGCAAAATAATCAAGAGGAACTACTTGAAGCAGGTTACAATTCTAACAGTAAAAAAATGGCCTTATAAAACAGGAGTTCGGGGTGTGGTATCACAGGAACTCCATTGATACAGAGCCAAGTCATGCTTTCTGCTGTGTTATGGCCTCTTGGCATTTCAGAAAAGCAGAGGCATTTGGTTCCTTGTATTCTGTTACTATAGATGTTTTGAATCTTCACTGTTAATCTATAATAATAATAAAATAATTTAAAAAAATCTGTCAAACCTTGAATTTATTATTATTTTTTTCTTGTGGAGGAGGAGGCACTACACAAAGGTTGGTTCGGCTACAGTTCTCAGTATTTGAAATCCAATGAGAGTCTTCTGTACAAGAGCTTAATTTGGACTTCATAGGAACCCAGTTTACCTGTTTAAGTCACTGCTGGATAATACAGCTTGAAGCTGTTCCACAATAAAGCACTACATTCAGCTGTGAGCCTTATCGCTAGGACTCATCTGACCTTTCCCAGGTAAGCTGGAATTGCTTAACACTGTGGCTATCCCAAAACTAATAGAACCTTTCAGCATGGCTTAGGCTATCACTTCACTTCCCTGACATCAATTTCTAAAATAAAATAGAGGGCTAATTGGTAAATCAAGTGAGTATTTCTTTCCTTCCTCGTGCAATATAATGGTCAAATGCATTTTCAAATCTAAACTTTCAACAATAAGAAGGTGCAACTTAAATGCACACATAAAAGGGAGCACCATAAGAGGATGAAAGTTCAACTAGAATTTACCAGGCCAAATTTGTCACAGTTGGTGGGGATTAGTACTGCAGTCACCAGGCCTAAGGTGGTGTGGTCGATTTTAATCAATTTAGTTGAAAACAATAGATTGTAATTCCCAGGTTTATAACAATCCAAACTTATTTTTGTGTCATCACTTCATGCTACTGTGCTGAAATGCTTTTAGAGCAATGCAAGTCCACATAAATAGACTAACGTGAATTCTTCAAAAACTACCCAGCATGCACTTTTGAAACTAAAATTAGCCACTAATAGGATGCTTAATGTATTTTGCATCAGATTTTAGGTTGTGTTTAAAGCCAAACCAGAAGGAACAATAGAAGCTGAGCAGCTGATCCAAGTGGGTTAAGGACTGAACCATGAACACTGTTCTAATGAACAGGAGAGTTTTGGATGAGGAGCAGCAGGTGATGTGAATGACAGGTGTGAAAAAAGATCTTCAAGCTGTCAGAGGAAAAGAAGAAAAAAAGGTTGGTAGATAAAGATTGAGAAAACTAACTAGACTCATGGATTTATACCTTTCCTAAATATCCTAAAGACAGGAACTCAATTCCAACCATAGAGTATTTACAGACTGTAACGTTTCAATAGCCAGTCTGTCTGAATATGTGGATGTCATCAGGAAGAGTAAAGAAAAGAGGGAAACAGTGTGAAGGGCTTAATCCCTTTTGTATTTATTTTGCAGTAGTTGGAAGTATGAGCACCAGCCATGAAACACAGTCCCATATTGCTGCTTTCTACACTAAATGTAGATGAAAAAAAAGAGAGTTCCTGCCACAAACCACTTCTAATCTAAGTATAAGGCACAAATATCCTCTAATCACCACCCACGACTTATGAGGTGGGGAACCTCCTGTCTACATTAGAGAAGTGCACCCCTTGGCAGTCTTGGCAGTGCTTGCCCATTGAAGCGTTCTCGTGACAACCATTCTCATTTCAGGTGCCTACAGAAGCCACCTGATTGTAGGAAAAAGGAGGAAGCCAGAAGCATCCAAGAGTGCTTATAATTGCTTGAGCAAGCAGCTCTCTAGCCTTGTCCCAGCAGTGGTGCCCATGATACACCCACTACCACTGCCACCACACATGGGGCTTCCTCCAGCACTTGGCCAGTGTGCAGGAATCTGATGTTTAGAAAGCCATTTTCCTGTCCGTATAAACAATCTGACTACAATAGCCTGATTCCTGGCTCCAAGGCTTCATTTAAATGTTGGTCAGTCGAGGCCTAAATTAACATTTAATTAGTAAACTCATTACAAAGGCAGGAAGTCTCAGACTTTCCCTTCATTCTCTTTCAAGCCTCCGAAGGGAAGGACCAGGCCCGTCTTTGGCTTTTGATTCAGCAGATGAGTTTGTTTTCTTTTTGTTCTCTCTCCTAGCTACCCTCCACCCCCCTCCACTTTCAGGACAATTTCTTTCCCCAGAGCAGACAGGTATGACCTGAATATGTTGAATATTTGGCTGGAAATAATCTACTTAACATAGGTATTTCTATCTAAATTTCACCCCTGGAAGGCTTCCTCCGTGTCGCTGAGGAAGTTAAAGAAGGGAGTTAAAAGAATGGCGGTTTTCAGGTATGCTGCATCACCTGCATTCACAAGCCTTTGTGGTAGAGAAATTTTAAAAATGGAATGATTTTTTGTGTGATGTTGGAGGATTAGGTCCATTTTCTGTGACAGTCAGGTGAAACACACGCTCTTGGGCAAGAAGGGCAAATGGTGAGAGTTATTATTATCAGGAGAAAGTTCCAAGGCAGAGGACAAGACCAGACTGTCCATGATGAGGTACCTTGCTGGAGACATGTGATGGGACTGAGAGTGCAGCCTTTTTCCAGCATGGGAGAGAGTCTATGAATTCAAACCGGAGATTATCTGCTAGGATATCGCTCATCAATCTGTAGGATTGGCTACCCAGTTTCTTTTCAAGAGATAATTTGGGAAATAAGAATTACAAGAAGAACTTATTTTTAGACAATTCTGAAAAAACTGAAAGTCACTGATGTGGAGCTGATAAGACAGACAATGTCATTAATGCTCTCCCAAACACTTATGCTATTCTTTGGTAGTTTATTCACTTGGTCATGCTCTGGAGTAGAAAAAAGCAAAGAACTCACAGAAAACAAAAACCAAAACAAGCTAATAATGGAAAAAATAGGTTTTAAAAAATGTTGATTGCTTTTCTCTCAGTATCAATTCTCCACTGCAGCACAAACTAGAATGTAAATAAGGTGCAGCTGATGAGATACATTTTGCATTTTGTCATATATGAGGAGAAATTCAGAAAGTAATCTTCGTATTTCTCAGAAAATGGAGATCTGTAGTGCTAGTTGTGCTACTAGACATGTAACAGTTACTCTTTGTAGAAAGTGCTGCCGGGGTGCACAAGATGCGTGATAGTGAGGCTTGTTGAATTGTCTCTCTTACCTACCTTGCCTGAAATCATAATGATCCCTTTCATGTAATTTGGCCATCTAAAGATCAAATTGGCTTTGGATTAGTTGTTTTATTGCATATGTCTTTAATTCATTGCTTTGTCAGTGCTACATCTGCAACATTTTTCCCCTTGTGTTTTCAGAATTGGAAGGAAATAGTTGACTGGTAATGATTTCTGTGAGTGTCTAGTCCTGGTTTGTTTTGGTTTTGCACAAGGGTTAAAAAGGTTTAAAAGACATTTATTATCAGGCAAAGAACTTCTGTGTGCTTGGACAAGGACTTGAGACAGCCTTCTCCTTCTGAGCCTTTCGCAGGTCTCTGAGTATGGACTAGTTAGTGAGGCCACAGTATTTGTGTTAGGTATCTAGATCAGTATTTAGCAGAATCCTGTTGGAACATCCTGTTTCCTCCGTATTTCAGTAGCAAAGAGAGATAAGCTACTTCACTCCTTTATACAAGGCGTTTACCCCTATCCTATTCCACACTAATTCCACTCAGACAGATCATAGGATAAGAAGAGCCATCACTTTGGTCCTTTTTGTGTCCCTCCCATTGCCGCTTAGAAATTTATTCTCTGATACCATGAGCAGTAGTTTTGGGAGCGATACAGAGGACGCAGAGAAAGAATAGGAGGAACTTATGGTCCTTTGCTACCTTCAGTGATTCCCTGTGGACTAATTTGACCAGTTGTGTTCATCTATAAAGTAGAAAATGATACTTTGGATATCTTGCTAGTAAATAGATCAGGGTCAGTAGAGACTAAGAGGAGGTTCATCTCCATCCAAAGCAGAGAATTCAGGTATTTTCTTCTCTTGACTACACAAACTATATCTCAGACTATACTGACATTCTAGTTTTGTAGATAGACAGTTACACTGCATTCAGCTCAACTTAGACAACTTGTTCTTCCAACATATGACCTGTCTGAATATATGTCATTTTGTTACTATCGTGTTGTATTGAATTTTGTGTTTGCTGTGATCCGGGCTTCAGCACTCACCACCAAATAAATAAATAAAATCATTAAACAGGCACTTCCTGATCAGGAGATTCTAAAATGTAAAGGTCTAATGCAAAAAATAGGAATTCTCAGTGACCTCTAATCTATTTATCTGTTAAGTACCACTGGAACTATACGTCACTTTAATATTTACCAATACACAATATAAGAAAGCTTATATTTATTTTTTCTTTCTTCATTATCTTCATTTTGAAGACCTTGTTCCAGAATTTCACTATACCAGGCATCTTGTATCAGAATGCTCTCAGTAAGTACTGAGCATTCTCTGCTGATGGGATGTGAAATAGAGGTTTGTATGTATGCTGGTGGTTGAACAAACAGCTTATATGAGAGCTCAGCTTTCCAGACCCATGCTTCATTTGTGAATCAGGCTGTATCAGACCCCAGAGAAGGAACTCAGGTCATATCATCTTAATTCTCCTTCCTGAAGCACTGATTTCTCCCTCATAGCTGTCAATAGTCTTATATAGTGAGCTCAGATGTAGATACAAGCATGAAGTAAGACCGGATGTATCCCACACCTCACCTAGGTGCCTGCATAGTCCAGAGATTTCTGCAAGCATCTGATTTATTGTACAAGCACTGACTGGAGATCCACATACATGCCATGAGACTGCGTCCCCAGTTTTGCATACGTGACCAGACCACAGTGTAACAGTTCAAAGGACAGGCATGAATGAACAATAGAAGAATGATCCAGCTTGCTGATGGTATCCCCAAGAGAATTTTCCACTGTGCTTTAGAGGTTAAAGCTCCTCTAAAACCAGTTTTCTTTCTAAATTTTATTTCTTATTGCCAGAAATAAATAAACTCTGGTGCAAGATTACTAGCTAATAGGCTGAGCCTGTTGGTTTGTGAATCACATGATTCTCTGAAACAGTAAATGTCTGGCCTCAAAACATATGCACTTCAAGAATAAGAATAAAATCTTAGAAGAATCAGTTCAGCTATTTTTTTTTAGCTTTTAATTAAAATTAAAATCAGGAATAGAAATAGAACAGCCCAGAGTTCACGACCTGTTCAGGAATGCAATTAGCCCATAAAAATCATGACTGGGATTTGTTGCAAGGTAGAAACACGATCCCTTAAAAAAAAAGTTGCCCCTTTGCAAAGTACCAAACGATGGAGAAGAACAAAATAAGGAGAGATGAGCTGTTTTTATTTTAACCCAATTTCCCTCCCTCCTCAACCAGAAAGAGCTGTAAAAGAACAGACCTATCACCTCCTGTAGTCAAGTTTCACAGCAAACAAGAAGTTCCGAGCAAGTCCATGATGACTTTTATCTCTGTAAGTCTAATCCCATGATAAACCTCTTGTTTCCTATACTTGATGTTCCACTATTTTACTAGTTGTGAATTGTGATGGCTCACGACGAGGGCTCACATTGTGGATGGCTCACAATGAACAAACAGAACCTGACAGTTTCCTTCCTTAAAGTAAACAGAAGTGGTACTTAGACACAGTTCAAAGAGTTTAGCATTCCCAGATTGGCTATTATTGCTCTTTTGGTGGGCAAAGAGACCCAGTACTTCATTCTAGTAAAGGCACCTTTTTTATTTTTCTCCTTTCCCATTTTTTTTCCTGGCAGTTAAATGGCTACATAGTCGCTTTTCTTTTACAGTCTTCCACTTTTTCATGCAAGGTGGTCTACACATTTACATCACTGCTTGTTTACTTCTTCCTTCTTTTCTGAGAAAAAGTCATGCCTTTTGTATTTCTCAGAAAGAGTTTTAGCAGTAGTCCCTTTGTCCTCAGAGCTGCGTGGTACTAGATTGTTACCAACAGAGCAAGGGATCATATGTTAATAATAGAGTGACCTCTGTGAGGCCTTTGCTCCAAAGATTTTTGAGAGTATGGAGTAAACCTACCTACAAATTCTCCTTTTTAATCATTAATAGTCACAGATTCTAGGATATCTACAATGGAAATAAGCTTTTTAAGAGACCTTAAGTACCATTGTCTCCAAAGATCTACAAAGAGTTCATAAAATAAATGCTATGAAGAAGAGTGTATATTAAAATACATTTGTCATTCTGAATTAAACTCTTGTTTGGAAACATCAAGATCTGTGTTCATTCTATGTGAGTGTAAGAATATGCCTATAGTGACGTAACCTTTGGTTATATACCAAGAGTATAGGTGGAAGGGAACTTATCTCTAACATTAAATATCAAATATAGGATTAATGTACTGGAACAAATCCAGTGGAGGGTTACCAAGATGGCTCCTACTGGAATATATGGCATAACAGGTGAGGTTGAGGGTCCTGGGTTTGCTCACTTTGAAAAGACTCAAGATCACTTATCTTATACCATTAGTTAATGCAGCTCCCTTATGGGGACATGCAGGATTGACAGCCACAATCTCCTCAGGGCTGCACAGCAAAAAGTCTAAGACAAAAGATGCAGGAAAATGCTAAGATATCAGGGTTTTCTCCTCGAGGATGGCCAAACAGTGGAATAGAGGCCCAATGAGGCTGTGAAATGTCCATCTTTAGAGATATCCAAAACTTGATCAGATGAGACTATTTAAGTTCAATGATGGCTCTGCTTTGATTGAGGAGTTGAACCTATAATCTCCATATAACGTTTCAAAGCCAAATTGTGATTGCATGATTTATCACAATAGGAAGATGGCTTTCTTGGCTCTCTGTAAAGGGTATTCCGCCATTCTAAAGGTATCTCAGTTAGCTGTGTGTAATAGTCCTGACTTGTCTGTCTATTTCTCTGTTGACTATAGGAGTACTCTAGGAAGTACCTTAGCCTAGTAGATGTGTAAACTCAATTGAGATAAAATATATTCATAGTCATCCAAGTCTCACTTGCCGATGCATAGGAATTTTGAGCTTATTGATACACTTTGAGTAGAAGCCAAAAGAAGCCATCTCCAGATGCTGGAAAATATGACACAGGGCTTCTCAAGGGACACTTGGCACCCAGTTGTGGGCAGTGATGTCAAGCCCATGCTGTTAGACTGAATAAATCCAGGTCCAAGTGTCTTCCCAGTAAGAATGCAAAGAAAAAATATTCAGCTCTACCTATTTTCCAGTGGCAATTTGGACTTCTTCTTTGGGCAGACAAGATTCTAAGCATCTGAATAAAGACAGACATTAATATATTAATAAACAATATTAATATTTTGTTAGGTACATTATACAATAGTAGTGCTCTGCAGCTCCCATTGCGATGTGTAATCAAATTTTTCCAGGAATTGAGTTGTTTATTATTGCTATGTCCTCTAATTAAAAACATGTTTCTATTATAAAAAATGAAAAAAAAAAAAAGTGGAAAACTGAAAATTCTATTTTTTAGATGGAATACTTTTAGAGGTTTACTTTGGAAATGTGAAGGTTTTCAAGTTCTTGACAAAAATTTCCTGTTTTGCACAGAAGGTACATGTCTATTCTGATAAAATACATGTAACTCTATAATTCTCAGCTTAGTGATGATAGGAGAGAAATGTTTTGAACACACCAAAGGAGGGATCTCTGTAATGGAACCAATTCACTTTTGGCATATAAATCTTTGTTATTTACAAAATGCTCTAGAAAGGCCAAAGATTCAGAGAGATGTAAATACTAAAGGTTTAAATTTGTAAGTCACAATGTGCTTGAAGGAGAAATAGAACATTTGCGGGTGCTTATGGACCTGTTGCAGGTAAGAATAAGGCTATGTGACACTGCTGAAGCTTGGTTGACAAACTAACTTTGCTGACACTGTGCTGAGGTTAGAACTTCAACAAATGTTTTTGATTATCTCTCTTGGTTAGAGGGTGTGAGCAAAAAAACACAACTAAAACAGCATTTCTAATCAAAAGAGATGTGATTGTGTTACTCTTACACCATTTCAAGGTTGTATTCATTTGTTCACATTGCTGTTACCATGATATGATGGTATCTTGAATGTGTGAAGTGGTGTTGGGTCAGGTTTGTTGACACTGATGACAAAACCAGGGAAGGGGCAAACTGGGATGCTGTGGTTATGAACATCTTAGTGGTCTTTTCCAACCTTAATGATTTTACAGTTTTGTGATACACTGTAATCATCCCCTTTCTATAGCTGAGTAAACTGAGGCACAAGGAGGAGATGCTAACCAAGGAGCTTTACAAAGACACAGCCTGCAAGAGAAGTGAGCTCTCCTGATTCCTCAGCATTTGCCTTTTAACCACCAGACCATGAATCCTGTTTGCTTTGTTTTCTTGGGTTTTGTGCATGTTTGTTTTCCTCTTTCATGTTCCTAATGGTGCTGGTCCATAGCAGGCAATGGACAGCTGACAGATTACAGGAGGTGCCTGGCTGAAATGGGAGGCAGGATGCTTCACCAGCTCTGGGGCTATTTAACATTTTCCTACCCTGTGGATCTGGGTCCCTCCCACTCGTGCTCATATAACATCCCCGGGGCAAGGACAGCAATCACCTAAATGGAAAAAGGAAACATTTCCTGTGCCTTTAACTACTTTTAGAGCAATTTGGCAGCTTCAAAGAAAGCAACGTGCTTAGTTAAGAGTCAGCCAGCACTTCATAAGTATTTAGAAACCTGTGATTTCCATGCACAAATCCATTAGAAGAAGCTGCACTGTAGGAGCTAGGAAATATTTGCTGACCTCCCCGAGGTACAAAATATCCAAAAGAAAGTGGTTTTAAACAGAACACCTGGGGTTGGTTTTTACCTTCACTTCACAAAACTTTATATTAGGCTCCTTCTGCTTCATTTGTTATAACGTAAGTGCACAGGCACCAGTGAATCATCTTCACTTTCATGCCTCTCTGTCCTTCCACAGAAAGCTCCTGTTAGCAGATCAGAGAAAAAGAGACAGAGCAGGACAAGGCCACCAGCACGAACGCTGGAGGAGCCTCTTACCCTTTCTCTTTACCTCACAGGTTCTGCAAAACTGTTAAACCACAGTCCTGACTAGTTTACTGGCAGGGAGGATTGGCCTAAGCCAGTGAGGCAAAGCTTTATGGCAACTGCCTAAAGTGTGTCTGTAGGCACTCTTATTTAATTGTTGCATTTTCCTCCCTTTTCTTTCCAGCTGCATATTCAGATCTTATTTTTGATGTTATGGTATCAGAAAAGAAAACAATTTCATGTGCATAGCAAAATGGCTTTGATAACACTGAGAGATGCTTTAAACCCTCGTGTAAGAGTAATTTCCTGATTTGATGTCAAATGCAGTTGCATATCCACAGCTGACCTTAGTGCAGATTTGATTTCAACCAATATTATGCTCCACTGAAAGTTAGTCTTGGAAATGCTCTTGGGTGCAAAAAGCTAAAATGCCTTGAGTGGTACTTAAATACACCAGCTCCATGAAGAGTCAGAGCCACAGAGGGAAACAGGAAAACTCCTCCAGAGCTTCCCTGATCCTTCCTCTGGACATTAATTTCTTTAATGTAGGCAGGGAGATACATACCCATGACCAGGACAATAGGTAATGGCCTCAAGCTGTTGCAGGGGAGGTTCAGGTTGAATGTTAGGAAAAACTTCATAGAAAAGGTTGTGAAGCATTCTAACAGACTGCTCAGAGAGGTGGTAGAGTCACTGTCCCTGGAGGTGTTCACAAAAAGGGAAAGGCACAGAGAGACATGGTTAGTGGGCATGGTAGTGGTGGGTTGATGGATAGACAGGTTGATCCTAGTGGTCTTTTCTACAACCTTAATGATTTTACGTTTCTATGACCCATGTCCTCTTCAGGACATCGAGAATATCTCATCATGCTTATTTGTGGGGCTATTTTCTCTCGGCTTTAGGGTCATGTAGCTGATGCTGCAAGATAAAAAATAATAATAAATGGATACAGACCAGAGAGCACCTGAAATGTCTGTATTATCTCTGGATGCCAGAGGCAAAGCTCTTGCTGGGATTATTCTCATATTATTTTGCCACTAGAGATTCTAATTAAAATACAAGCCCTGACTGAGCCGGGCATTGCTAACATAGAAACTCTGATCAAGAAAAGCCATGATTTTAGGTCCTGCTGTGTTAACAGGGGCTGTGCTGGTTTGGGAGGTCTTAGTGAAGTTAGGAGGATGAAAAAATGGAGAAAAACCGGGTATGAGTGCTGGAGACCCTTGCTCATCTGGCTCACCTTTTTCAAATGAAGCAAGATGCTGGATGAAACATTTTCACTCTTTTCTTTCCCTTTCCTGGAGAAGAAAAAGAGTCAAGCAGCACTTGGTGCTGAGAGATTTCATTGCCTCCAAAAGCAGGAAGATTTCTCTTGGCCCTGGGAAAGATACAGTGTCCCAGCATGCAGTGTGCAAGGGAAGATGCATGGTAAATATCACGGGAGCTTTGGATCAGCTTGGTGGTGGGTGTGAAAAAGCAAGAGTAACGACAGTTCTGCTGAAAGGAGATTCCATGAATGAGGTGTTACTGAAGGGCTGAGTGGCCTTTTGTCAGCCTCCTGCTGTTTAATGGGTGACTGGGGAGGTGCGTGTGGCTTTTAGCAGCATTAGTGGCATTTTAATTCTTCCACAAGCTCAAGAGGGAATGAGAAAGCTCTGGATTATTTTGTCTATTGAACGTTAGTGGTAAACACTTCTTCATGCTTTTGCTGACCTCACATAGCCATCATTCAGCCCTACTGGCCAATGTATTGGTCTGTTGGCCAATAGAGAGCTGATGTGTCCATCAACCACTGGGTTTATTTGGAGCTGTTCTTGGAGCATGTTCCATCAAAGTGTCAATCTGCTTTTTTTCCCCACTGTTACCAGTGGAAATTTCATGTTTGAAAGAGACAAATTTTGCCTCAGTGTTATACTTTCGCAGTGTAATGGGAAGTTAAGGAAAGTTAAGGAAATTAAGGAGCTTTTTTCCTACTGAAAATTTTCAATGGAAATCATTCTGATCTTTCTTTTTTTAAAGGAATGTTGAAACAAAAGTACTTTCCATTTGAGTTGTTTAACCTCAGTAGGTCCTGAACACCTCAGCCATTTCTGAAAATGAATCCAGATCCTTGAAAGGACACAAGTGCTTCTCTGCCTTTTAGGATGAGACTAAGACTGCTGACTTCTCTAAGACCTACTCAAACCCAGCAGAACCTTTTGTTACAAAGCAGGACCTAATATCACAGCTTTTATTTGTTAGAGTTTGTATGACAGCAGTGTTCAGCTCAGTCAGGACTTGTATTTTAATTAGAATCTCTAAGCGCAAAATAGTATGAGAATAATCCCACTAAGTGCATCAGGCTCTTGTCTAGCAGGGTTTCAGGGTTGTCCACCTATTCCAGGAGTTTATGGAAGTCACACCATGCTGGGTCCTCAACAAAGATGTGTTGCCTGTGTTGTGGGTTGCGTCTAACATGATCGGGTGGTGTGTGAGGTTTGATGGGGCTTCTTTTGGGCAAGAACACCCCAAAGCTGACACAAAATGATGCAGTATTTTCCAGAGCAAGAAATTCCATACTTGTTTTCAGGGAGCAGTCCTTGGTTGATTAGTGCTACTCTGCTCACCTACATCATGGGAACATGTCTGAGGTTTCTGTTCGTAATCTTTTTATTTTTATTTTTAATTTTGCTTTTCCAATTTAAGAAACGCAAGAAGAAAATCCAAAGCGCCACATTAAACTTTTACTCCATCTTATTAAAAACAAGACAAAACAAACCTAACAAATTGCTTATAGGAATAAGTAAAGCAGCTCTTTAGAAATGACTGAGAAAGGGTCAGTCTGCAGTCAGCCGTGGAAAGCACTGGTGGTGGGAGTGTATGACAAGGTGGAGCCTGGGGGTGGAAGCTGCAGTAGAAGAGAAGGTCATTTTGTTGACTGTAACTATTTACACCAGCTGAGGATCTGAGTGTCTATAAATGATGGCAATGGTAAAGGTCACAGAAGACACTCATGAGGACTGCTGGATGGAAATATTTTTCTTTCCACTACTCATAAAAGTAGAAAGTGAAAAAGAGAAATCAAGTGTGTCTTCTGTTGATACAATAAGTGCACTACACGCTCTGTCTTCTGGGAGCCCTGTGCTCTGACAATCCCTTCGTGAGCTGTGATCTCTCATTTCGCTCATGCTAAATGTACAAGGAGTGTGTCATGAGGAGCAATTTGAAATGGATACTCAGGGCACTGCATGTGATGGCTTACCTCTTAGATGGAGAAAACAGCATTTGGAAACTGTTTGGAAGAGCTGAGCTGCAGAAGGGAACTCAGTGCCCTCTCCTCTGCAGGTCTGAGGTGTTGCTGAGTGATGGGGAGGAAATATTTTAACTGTGAAAACTGGCAGGGTTTGTTAACTCAGGCTCAAATGCACTAATGCCAGTTGACTTTCCACTGCATGAGGCTGATTTTATCTGTGCATCGCTAAATATGCCAACCAGATGAGTGCTTTTGCTCATGTAAGAGAAAAGTCCCAGTCAAAATCCTGTCTGTGAGTGCAGCCGGGACTCACAGGTGCAGGTTTACAAGGAGAGAGGAAATAAGTGGGCTTTATGTTCTCATTAGCCTCCATCTCCTTTCCTTTTTGGCCAAAGCTCCCATCCTAGCTATGAGGCTTTTTTCCTCACATCAGCAAAGGATTGCTCACAGCGCTGCTGTGGGGAGATATGGACAGAGAGCAGAGCATGGACACGGGGACAGCCCCAGTGCACGAAGCAACCCTCTTTCACTGACCAGAGTCGTCTTCTTTCTCTTTGTATTAAAATACTAAGGCCCGACATCCGATCTCCCTCCCCATAATAATAATACTGCTTTCCTGGCTCCTGTCTAGGATGCTAGCTTTTTCTTTTTCTGTATAGACCCCATAAGCAGTTTGCTTCCCAATCTCCTGAAGGTAACAGCTATGATCATGTCCCTGACAACATTTCAACTCTGTTGGCTTGACATTTCTGCTGCTATTCAGGTTGGATGTTAGGAAAAATTTCTTCTCAGGAGTGGTGAGATATTGGAACAGGCTGCCCAGAGAGATGGTGGAGGTGTTCAAGAAAAGAGCAGATGTGGCACTGAGGGACATGGGTTAGTGGGTGTGGTGGGGATGGGTTCATGGCTGGACTAGATGATCTTAGTGGTCTTTTCCAACCTTAATGATTCTATGATTCTTTGATTCTATGATTCCATGATTCTATACTGGAAGCAACTGATACTGTACTGCCAACATATGCAGTCTATCCTTAAAGGAGAAATGCTTGACAGGCCTGTTTTTTTCTAACCCTTTTTTCCCTGCTGTGAGTAACATCTTCTCTCCTCTCCAACATGCACATCAGCTATTGGAAGTCAATACCTGGAGCTCTATGTACCTTTGTCAAAATAAGGTGCCATTTAAACGTTCTTCAATTCTCTTAGATGTTTCTGAACTACTGCCTGCTTTTCATTGCAGATGTGTATCACTGCAGCTTATTATGCCATAGAACTTGGACATATTTTCCTGTAATTCCTTAGAAAGATGCCTTTTTACATCTGGACATAATGTGGGGGACAGGATGAAGACTGGACCCCTTCTCCACTGAAATGAAGAGAAAGGCTATGGGTTACACCTGCTAACTGAACAGGCAGATAGCTTTTCCCTCTTCTGCCTTACGTAGCCATTCCCAATGAAGGACTGTTTTGTAGACAAAGGAGAAGGAGGCAGGGACCACAGGTGCTTTAGCCCAAATTCCTGTGACTATAGGACACACTCTCTTCCACAGTATCACAGAATCACAAAATGGCTGAGGTTGGAGGGCACATCTGGGACCATCCTGTCCAACATCTGCTCCAGCAGGGACACCCAGAGCAGAGTACCCAGGATCATGCCCAGATGTATTTTGAAGATCTCCAAAGAGGGGAACCCACAAATTTTCTGGGCAATCTTTTCCACTGCTACATTTCTTCTTGAGACCTTTATGCCAACCTCAGTGTACCTAACTGCTGCAGGTTACTCAAAGCACGAAGCTGAGGGAAGCTGAGCAGAAGAAGCTACTTGTGTTTGACCTTCTGCCTTCTTGTTCACAGGCTTTAGCAATACCTTGTGCCTGCAAAACAGGCTGTTCTCGGCTCTATTCATTTCTATGCTTTAACAGGGTGGCACCAAAAGAGAATTTCTGCTGTTCTTTAGTTGCATACTCCAGTGCTTTACTTCACACCAAAAAAACTGTCCATGCCTGTCTACTGTGTGCACAAGGACTTTTGGCCTGTTGCCCACTAGTATGGAAGAAAAAAGTTAGGCCATAAAATGCACTTCTTGTCTTCGGCTAGTATTATCACTGAAAAATATGCTTCTGCTTTTTTCTTTTTTCTTTTTTCTTTTTTCTTTTTTCTTTCTTTTTCTTTTTTCTTCTTTTTTTTTTTTTCCTTTTCCTTTTTAAGGTTACAGAGTGATTTCTGTGTTATGATGGAGTCAGTTCACAGTACTAATTGCCAGAATTGTGGTTAATTAGTAGCCAGTTTAGGAAATTATGTTATCATTACCTCATCCTTTCTTAGCTTAGCAGCTTTCTCCCCTTCCACATCCCCCTTTCTGTCCTCTGCAAAATTTTCTACCCAAGGATATAATTTTTCTTAATGACATCCATGTCACACATATAAACTCAATATATATATTTAGTACCTGATATATACCTCAGCACCTCAGCTCACCAGTAGTTTGAAATCCCACTTGAATTAACTTTTTTTTTGTCATGGATACTAACCAAGGAAAACCAACCTCTCCCCCTTCCCCCCCCCTCAAAATATGTTGCCGTATTATTTTCTTCACCATCCTGGTTTTACACTAGCTCTTGCCTATGCAGCTCCATACCAGGCTCTGGGGCTGACACTGGGTTGACCTCTGTGCAACCCGTGTTTGTTGATGATGTGCATGCTCACTTCCATCCTCTGCCGCTCTTCCACAGGTGGAAAGCAAAGGGGAAAACATACACAAGGGAGCAAACAGGCACGTCCCCACAACAACCTGTGGCAATGTATAGAGTTAGAAACTAGAAGAGAGAAAGGGATTTTCAACTGACATACTCTGTAATCAGAAATCTGCTATTCATGGCAGAGAAGGAAGAGGAATGAGAGTTCAGAAATGGACAGCTTGGATTTACTTGTCTTCTGTTCATTTTTTGCACTAATCTTGGCTTTGTCCAGACCTGTTAAGCACCTCAGGATAAAAACCCAGGGTAGATGCATGGGAGGAACAATTCTATACCGAGTTTTGGCCCAGAATGATTTGAGATTGGTCTTCTGTTACTATCCTTCAAGATAAAGTCAACTACCTCTGAATAACAGATCTATGAGGGATGAAGTTATTTTCCTTCTGTGTCCTCCCCAGACTCTTGGAACTCCTTGTGATGAGAGTTGGACCATCTTGAGGAAGGGTGGCTGATGTGGAAATCTCTGGAGCACAAAGCTCTGAGCAATGTCTGGAGCACAAAGCTGTGAGCTGCCAAAGCTGAACCCAAAGATCTGAACTGCTTTCATTGGTGTGAGACACATATTCTATAAACAGGAACAGAGAAACATCATGGGTTGCTCTTGCTGTGCAGTATTAAAACATTCAACCAAATGTGGATTTTGTTCTCTTTTTCTACCTCATTTTTTTTTCTGGTTCCCTTTATCTTGGTCTCTCATTCAGTGTTTGGCTAAAGTATCTCTGTTGCCTCATGTAAAACGAATTAGATCTGGATTGCAACTTTTAGGATAGCATCCCACATATTGCCTCTACTTCTTTTCTCCTCTAATATACAGTTTTCTCTTCTCCTCAGCTTTCACACCTTTCAGGCAGTTGCAGAATGGGTAGGGCTGGCTCACACTTTAGTCATTTCTTCACCAAACTGATCATATGTTTTTGCAGGTTTTGCCTGCCCTAAAAGCTTCTGCTGCTCTTCTCTGCACCCCTCCCACTCAACATGGATATGTGGGGCCTGGAAATGCATGTGATAATCCACGCACAGTTTTCCCACAGCTCAAGGAGAAGGACTTTTACTTCCCAACGGTTATCACAATATTGAGACTGGCCAAAATCACCCAGGCTTTTGCCATATCACATTTCAAGGCAGAACTATCTGTGGCCTCTCAGGCAGTCTTTAGGCTAGGGAAATAGGTTGTGTTTGAAAGTAAATAAATGCATTACTGAATTTTAAACAGGACTTTGCACTGGGGATAAATCAAGCTTCAATTCATATGAGCTGGCTGTAGTCAACACCAGCAGTGGGGTGTGTGGGAAACTTTAATGTATGAATTTCTTCCATACACTCACCACTAACTCCTGTTGAAAATTGCATGAGTTGAAACATGCTAAATTTTTTCTAGACCTGTTGTGTCTTTCACTGAACATCTCTTCTCCCCAGATCTGTTCTGACTAAACTGTATATTTTAAAGGTTCTTATTGGTAAATGTGTTTGTTTCTGTTTCATGAAGAGGAATCTCCTGTCCCTCTGCTGCTCAGATAATGCACCTCTCAGGGCAGTTTTCTGCTGTGTCTCTGCTGTCCCTTGTGATTCAGAGCTACAGTGGCCCCAAACAGAGGACCTGTGGAACACAGGAGCACAGGACAGTGTTTCCAGGAGTCTCACACCACTCTGCTTCTCCACAATGTTACCATCCATCCAGTTCCTGCAACCATCCATCCTCCTGTATATATTATCCCAGGCTGGATGTGGCTCTGGGTAGCCTGGTCTAGTGGTTGGCGACCTGGCCCGTGGCAGGGGGGTTGAAACTAGATGATCGTTGAGGTCCTTTTCAACCCAGGCCATTCTATGAGTATGTGATTCTATGATTATGCTTCTGGGGTCCCTTGGTGCCAGGGTTTCATCCTGGTGGTTTTCATAGTGGATTTTATCATTTCTCTATCATCAAGTAGGTAGCCACCACCAGAGCATGATGGTGGGAGCCAAAGGCAACACTTCAGCTCTATGGAAGAAGTGACTTTAACCAATGAGGGAAAGTCACTTCCCTTGTTTGCTGAGAAGAGAGAAACCATGGGAATCTCAGCCAGGCCAGAGGCACAGCAAGGTGCTGTGGGACCCAGGCTGGGAGTCAACTCCCAAGCATGACCAGAGCCGGCGGCAGTGTCATGGCATGTGGGCCTCTCCTCTGCTAACACACCCAGCTCTACTATGTCCAACATGCCCCGAGGACACAGCCGAATGCCATAATGAATTGCTGGTATAGATGCCCTGCGACTAGTCTAAGGTTTGTTTTAAAAATTCTAATTTGGTAGGTTAGGTTGCCCAATAAAATTCAGACGTTTGTTCCCATCTTAGTTTGTCCATAAAGAAAAAGAAATTGACACAGCTTTTTCACTGCATGTGAACTTTCATGTTTCCCTGCTTTTCTCTCTGCAGCCTCTCTCCACCAGAAGCTTCAAATGCTTCGAACTGGCATCCTGATGCAAAGCAGAGCTATTTCTTTTTTTCCTATTCAACACAGGGATTGCTTCTGACGGTAGCTATATTTTAAAACTTGTATTCAAGAGATGCTGCACTGTGGTCTCAGCTTATTTCTCACACAGCTGGATGTGTTTCAGGCGTGGTGTGCATCAGTGCTTTGAACAACACTTGACTCCTCAGATAGCCACGCTGAAGTCAAAGGCCATCTTTGCTGAGTGAGGTGTTATTTCTGGAGGGAAAGACACATCTGTACCCTTGCTCAAACTATTTTGTTTTGAATCCCTTATAAATATCCAGCTTCTGGGATGAGATTATTATCTGAGAATCTCCTCTTTTTTTTTTTTTTTTTCAGCGTAAGTTGTTTTTAATCTTCATGGTGGTATGCAACCTAGAAAAAAAATAACCGTAGCCACAGAAGGTAAATTAAAAGATCTTTGAATTTAGTATTTTGCCTTAAGACTTCTAGGTAAGCTTTCAATTTTTAACACCTGACATCTCCACCTTGCAGACATACAGCTCTAAGCACTGATGCCCAGTCACCTCTAAGTGAGTCTAAGGCCTGGGGTTTGCAATGCTTTGCTCTTTCCTACCCATGCTCTGAGGGCTGATTTTAAATGAGTAGAGTTAAATCAGAGAAAAATTTCCCCTGCTGGAGACATTCGTAATCTGAAGTAAATGTCTGGACTGTCTTCGTTTCATTCGTTTAATTGAACCTCTTGATAAGATGCCTGAGTTAGGCTAACATGGTACAAAGACCCTTAAGTTGCTTCTCACTGTTTTCTTCATGTCACCATTGGTCAAATGTAAATGTGACATAACTTACTTGCCTTTATCAGCTACTATTACTGCAAGACAGTAAAAAAAAAAAGAAAAAGAAAAAGAAAAAAAGAAGGTGACATTAAACCAGCTAAAAAAATCTCAGGAGACCTGTCAATCAAGAAAGATATTTACTGAAGCTTCTATTGACCCATATATGCTCTTATCTAGAAACCTTTATCTTCTAAGACAATGTTGACTAACAGCTTTTCCTTTACTCTTGTTTCTATCTTAAAAGAATAACAAATAAGCTTAATTCTTCACAAAATCTTTAGCAAATGCCTTTTAAGCCTAACACAATGGTGGTTATTTTAAGAAGGACAGCTAAGCGCTGCAACACTTTTCTATTTTTCTGTCTTCGTTTTTCATACTGGAGCACTTAATCATAGTTAATCTTTGCGCACAGGGAAGACACATTAACTTTGTTTGCACAGGACTGATATAAAAGCTTTCAACTCCTCTGTTCCCTTCTTCGTCTCCCTGGTAAGCTGCACCATTTTAAATAACAGATAAAGGAAATGCTGCAGATTCAATGATACAGTATATCCTTGCTCATGTAACTGCAGGGACTTGACTCTGCAAGCAAAGTTACAGCCTGACAGATGAGCCAGCCAAAGCTGAGCATCTGCAAATCCCATGCAAGGGTCTGAGCCAAGGAGAAAGGCCCATCTTATAAGGGTGTATGAAAATAGCTGCTGAAAAGATGCCAGTACAGGTATGAGGAGAGCACCTCCCTGTACAGTAGAGGTGTTCAGATGTCTCCATTCTATGCAGACACAAGCAAACTTCATTGTCAGTGTTGCAGCCACTTCCCAACATTTGTCTGAGTGTCAAAGAATCAATCATAGAATCAGAATTTTGAGTTGGAAGGGACCTGTAAAGGCCATCTGGTCCAACTCCCCTGCAATAAACAGGGACATCTACAGCTAGATAGGTTGCTCAGAGCCCTGTCCAGCCCGATCTGTTCCCTGCTCAGAGCCCTGTCCAGCCCGATCTGTTCCCTCTCTGTGTTTTTCTTCAAAGGCTACAGCAATGGTTTGCTTAAGAGTCTTGTTTTAATAAGGTTTTATTCTCCAAGGAGGTGAAATTAAGGGCTAAATCTCAGTTCCACTGAAGTCAGTGAGCCTGAAATGAATAGAATTTCTTTTGGACTGATTCCGAATCTCACTGTGGAGGGTAATGGTAATTTAAATGCTTTTTATGGCCTCTTTACTCTGTCAGAGCAATAAAAGGGGGCTTAGTCTTTGGCTACACCCAAAAGTTGTCCTGCTTAATTATCTTCAAATAGTTAAAGTAATAAAAACCTTTGCCTGCTCCTTGCCTCCTCCCTCACACCTACCAAAGCAGAATTGCTGGTACAGATGTACTGATGTGGGGCATGAAGGGAATTAGGCTACACTGGCTCAGGGGTGTTGGCTGGAAGAAGATTTCTGTATGTTAATTCATTAAGTTAGATCTTGCTCCTAGATTTTTTTTTTTTCTGTCTGATTATATGGGTACTATGAGATGAGGATGAATTCTGGCCTCTTGCAGCTGGATGTATGCTCTAGCCACGTTATGATCCCAAACTGGGAGCAGACAGAAATGTGTGTGGAGACGTGTGCATTTGTTTGCACAAGCAAAAAGTCTGGATATGTGGCCCAGAGGAAGTGTTATTGCAATAGGCCCTAATGAGGGCATGTGGGAATCTGGGCTCCAGGATACAGCATAATGCACATCCTTGACTTTCTCTAGGAAAATCAGTAGGAATAAAGAAGCAAGGATTGAAGACGAGACATCCCATGGCAACTTTTGTAGATGTTAAGACACAACTAGAGATCCTCCTTTGCTAACTCTTGCCAGTTCTGCATCCTGTTTTGTGTTTGCTAGAATCCAGTAAAACACAAAGAGTAGGTGTTCCAACGTTTTCCCTCTCTGTTCAGGCATTTCTGGGAGCTATTCTCAGAGAACAAACTGAAAAACACTGTGCATTCTTTGGCTAGAAACCATTTTGTTTCTCTATGAAGTGCTGTACTATAAATGAATGTGTATATATATGCAAACAAATACATAAAGAATATTTGTTTGGTGGTCAGAAGAAGCAAAGCTGCCCTTGCCCTTTCATCCTGAGATGAGAGGACATTAGATCAGGCTAATAACCAGCTAGACTTATTTTATTGTTATTATTTTAAATAAAAATAAAACAAAGAACACTTTTTCTTGTTGTTATGTTTCAGTTGTACTATTTTATCATAATAGTAATTAGGTACAGGAGTCTGGTGCAGCCAGTACACTAATCAGCCATCCAGTAGACTCAGAAGCCTGAAAGTAAAAAGATCACACTCAAAGTACTTCTCTATGGCAATAAATAGACCATGGCCCTGGTGGTGAGTGGTACAACATGACTCATATTTACAAAGACTCCCTCTGTTCCCTGTTACCAAACAGTTTCGCCTCCTCTGCAATGTTCACTTTCCGTATGTATGCATTTAGTGTTCTTTGAGGTCCTTCAGGGCACGTCTTGCCTCCTCATGCTGTTTCTCAAAGACAATAGGTCTTCCATAGATCCCTGCTTGTATCTGACAATCCGGTGCAAATATTAGGGATAGTCTATGGTGTCACTCGAATGTTGGTGTGTGGCCAAGGGAATGAAGCTCCTAGACAGTACAATCACCAGTGACAAGTCAGTTGATCAGTGGGCTAAATAAAAATGTCTTCTTTAAGGTGAGCTCAGTACATTTTTAGAGGTCATTCTAGCATTGCTAGATCCTCACCAATTACAGTCAGAGTTCGCAGGTTATCTAAAGTTAGATACCCTAATATGGGAACGAAATTTCATCCTGAATACTCCTCTTCCTACTCTCATCCTTCTCCCCCTCTCATCCTCCTACACGAATATCTAAATGCCACTTGAAATGCATAAGCTTGTTCGTGAATCTGACCCTAAGTACCTACAGTTCCCTTGTACTAATGAAAGAGTAAATATCAGGGAAAAAAAGAATTAAGCTTGTGAAGCATCTTCATGTATAGTACAGATAAGGCAGAGGAACCCTTTCTTGCTGTATTTCTTTTTATGAAGTGCCCTGTTCTGCTCCTTTAGGACAAGCAACTTTCTATCCTGGGGAAGTAAGTAGATGTAAGGAGATTGTTATTGCAGATATGCTCATTTCTAGCTCTGTGTCCTAATGACTGCACTGTGTGTGTCAATTGGTTCTCATTGCCTTGTTAAAGAACAACAACAAAAAAAAAACCCCAAAAAACAGGCTCCTTAGGTTCCTTCAGATTCCCAAAGGAAGTTTTAGTTCGTTGGCTCTGGGTATCATCCTACGGTGCCTGAATACTGGTGCTACTGGTTGGGTCTTGGAAGGGATTCAAAGGCAGTTCTGTACAAAAAAACTGCACAGGTCTTGGCATGTTAGATAGTGGTGGGTAGTGGGGTTGCTTAATAAAGGAGTTCAGTTCAAAGTGAAGGTAGAGGGAGTGTAGGCTCATAGATCATAGCACACATGCTAGCCCAGAAATGCCAGGGTATTTCAGTTGTCATTAAAACATGCAGGTACATGAACTATTGGTAGAACTAACCATCCTGGGATGCCTGAGCATGGAGCCAATAGAGGTAAAGCATTTCCAATTTTTAGCAAGTTTGAATGCTTTGGCAAATTGTTTATCTTGGAAGTTACTGAAAGTCATATTCATTTAATTAGCTTTCCAATGTACTGGCAACAGGTCTAGCAGTTTATCTGTGCTCAGACCCCCTCCATGGTAGATGTTTTTCAGGTCCCACACACTGAATTTTGGAAGCAACTTCAGGAATTATGAACATGAAGGATAGATGTTACTTGTCTCAGTGAGGCAAGACGTGGGTGGGCTCTTCCTCACCTAGCTTGCACAGCCAATACCTGCCAGTATCTCTTGCAACCCACCTGCCAGCCCAGGGCTGAGTTTTCCATAGAGCACGATAAGGATTTTGACATAGATCTGGATGCCTTGGATTCAGAATATTTTTGAAGGAGTCTGAGTTTTTTAGGGGATGAGCTGTTCAGCAAAGAACAGATAGAGGCTCTGGGGGCCGTATTCGAATCACCTCCTATATATTGCAGATGTAACTCAGGACAAGAAACCAGCGAGTGATTCACATTACTCCCGTCTCCTCAACCTGAACAATCAGAACTGTGAAATGTCTAAAATACCCAAATTAGGCACTCCATTATACAGTTTGGAGATAATTGGAACTATATTCCAGTTCTGTGGCACTTGAAAAACGAGGACAACGATTAAAAGAACTGATTTGTTTTTCAGAGGAAAGCAGGGAGGTCTTGACCTTTTCCCTGATGTTATAATCTTTCCGTACTTTTGGATGCTCATGAGATAGGAAATCTTTCTGATTTTTTTTTTTTTTTTTTTGTATATGGTAAAAAACTCCTTACACTGAAAAATATTTAATCTTTCATCATTTCTCATTTACATCTATCTCACTACTGACACAGGAATGCTGGTCTAAACAGCGACAATCTCAAAAAACAGACAATGAGACAGGGGGAGTAGAAATGTGAACTTCATTTAAGACATCAAAGCAGTTGTTAACTGAGCAGTCCAACTTATAATGTTGGTAAATTTTCAGTGCACTTTCACAGAGTGAGATACACAATTAAAGAGTGGAGGATTTATTTTGATGAGTAAGTAAAAGTTTCATTTCTAAAATGATTTGTTTTAAATAAATTGCTTAAGGTTCTGTTTATAGTCCTGGAGTGCTGGAGCACTGTCATACCTTGCTTGGGTAACATCTACCCTCGGGAGCTGTGAGGAACAACATCTGGGCCTGTCTTTTTTTTTTAATCCAATAACTTGTAGCACCCTTTGCTTCCCAAGGCAATGAAACACTTTCTCTGAAGTTCATGTTAAAAAGAGCTCCACAGAACACAATTCTGAATGACATAATGACACAAGTGATGATCCTTATAGGGTCCATCCAACTTGGGGTAGTCTATGATAATTAAACCTTTATTTATTTACTTCTTGTTCAGAGGACTTTCTTTTTGCTGAATGTTGAGTCTTGCGCTCATGGAGTATCTCAAGGTTGGAAGATCCTGGTGCAGGCACTACCAGAATAGGAAGATGGAGGAGGTAGAACATGATGGAGAGAGAGAGGATCTGCTTGTGGTAAGGGACCTGAATGCGGTTCTGGACAAAGGGGTTTTGTCACGGGATTTCCTATGTGGCACCTTCCACAACCAGGGGAATGTAACTAGCCTCATCTGGGACTAATTAGTCCAAGTGAAGGAAAATGGGAACTATAAACTTACTTAAGAGTCCTGGTCTCTCTTGCTGCAGTATTCGTCCAGTGATTACTTTAGTCCCAATGGGAAAACAGAAGAACTGCTTGCAAGAAACACTTTTGCCTTTGTTTACTCTTGCTGGCCTCAAGGAATGGATAAGGCTATCCTGGGAGAGCAATCCAGGCTGCCCTTTTCCTCACTGATGCTCCTGCCAATACAAGCATTCTGCACTTCTCAGGTCACTGAATTCCCCGAATGTCATATGAGTATCATCTTCTATGATCCTTTCTATGATTTTTTAAAGAAGCCCCTGTTCATCTCTGAATGCTGAAGATGAGGTTAATGAAATGCTCAATGCTGTAATCAGAAAGCAAATAAAAGAGAACACAAAATTGCTCTTTGGGAAAACCTCACTTTTTTAAGGCAGTCTCAGAGTCTGCAGAACTGGATTCCCTCATTTTTAATGTTTGACATCATCACCATCATCTCAAAGACTTTCTGTTTGGAATTGTAAGCCAGTATTGAGCTGGGCTGGTTATTTTAAGACCAGAAAGGAACTCAGGTCAGACTATTGGGCCTCATACATTGAACACGAGACTTGCAATATGTCATGCTTCCTGTAGCTGAGAAGAATGGGTACTTAGGGGAGGAGGAGTGTGTTACGGCTAACAGTGACAAACAATAGATACCTTGGAAAAAAAGTTGAGAATAATCATCTAGTGATACTTCCTGAAACACTCTCCCAGGTGTCAGCAATTTGCATTTTCAAGACTTCCTGAGCCAGAGAAGTTGCCTTTGTATTCAGTAGCCCTTGGGGTATTTTCTTCTATGAATTTCTCTAGCTGTTCATTGGACCTGGACGAGCTATCAACAAAGACCTGTCACTCTTGGCTCTGGAGACCAATGTTGCAGCTCCTGTCTTGCTGTGTATTTTCCCCTGCCCAATGATGCTGGTAGGGCTGGTCTGGTGTGCATCAAGCAGTAGGCTTGGGAGGAACCACAGCAGTGAGAGAGGCTGCAGGGCTTTACTCTAAATTGAACATAGCACCTGGAAGGACATATCCTTCATGATGGAGATCTGACACCCTGGTGTGATACAGATAGAAACCTACCTCTCTTCCCAGAACCAGAAACAAAGGAGGAATAGGGAATCTGGATGCAGACAAGGTCAGATGCTGCTGCTAAGAAAACATATGTGGAATCACAAAGTTATTTAATTAATGCCTTCTTGAATTTGGACAGTGTTCCCAAGACTCACCTTCCTTGCAACCCCACATATCCCTTACCTCCCCATCTTCACATGCACCTAACAGAATCATCATAGAATTATAGAATGGCTTAAAATGAAAAAGATATTAAAGACCATCCAGTTCCATGCCCCCTGCCATTGACAGGATTGTCACTCACCAGCTCAGGCTGCCCAGGGCCCAATCCAACCCAGCCTTGAACATCTCCAGGGATGGGGCATCCACAGCTTCTCTGTGCAGCCTGTGCCAGTGCCTCACCACCTGAGTAGAATACTTCCTCCTAATATCTAACCTAAATTTCCCCTCTTTTAGTTTAAAGATATTCCCCCTAGTCCTGTCACTATCAGATTGTGTAAAAATTTCTCCCCTTCCTGTTTATGAGATCCCTTTATATACTGGAAGAAAAGGCTGATGTTGACCTCAGCGTTGCACAGGCCTACATGGGATTATAATCTAAGGGAAATATTCTTAACCCAGCCAAGGCCTCTCTTTTGTGTGTGTGCTTTGCCATGCCTTGCCATGTCACAGGTCTGGAGGCATTTCCATCTCCTCTATGTCACCAGGGAAGTGAGCCAAGGTGCCATGAGGAGGGCTTTGCACAAATCTGCACTCTTACAGAACCAAATGAAAGGCAGGATGTTCCCTAAAACAGCCTCTGAGAAGAACGGGTTAACCCAGAAGGTGGTGAAAGCCACACAAGAAGTACACAGGTGCAGCAACAGTTTTTATTTGGTAAATATCACCTCCACAGCCCAATAGGAGTCTCATGAAAGAAGATGCCTCTTCTGCAACTAGGAAGAGTGTGGTTAGGAGAACTTGCTGGGTTAATAAAGGCTGTTGAAGCTTCAGCTTCCGTTGGTGGTTAACCCTGTGACATCGCTCAGCTCCTCTGAAAACAGCACCTGACTGATACACAGCTTAATAGTGTGCAATATAAACACGTCTTTATCACATTAGCTGGCCTCTGAGCACGCAACTGAAAGAGACTACTTAATCGAGCAGAGGGTAATTTGTACATAACAAGATGGGGTTGTGCATTGCTGAATAATTTAGTGCTCAAGTTGACATGGGTAATCAGGGCTGCCCCTGTCTGTGAGTAACTGCTGGAGCTGGTGCAGGGCAGCGAGCTGTGATGCGATAGGAAAATGATTGCCCTTGTGGTTGAAAACCAAAGCTCACCGACCTATTTCCTAGCAAAAGCATTCATTTTTTTTTGTTCTGGTGCTTTCTCCATCTGGTGCTTGGATCTCCTGGCTGATAGCTGCAGCTGTCCATTTGTCAGAGATGAGGGGTGAACCCAGGCTTTGCAGCACTGCCACCTCAGTCTGCAGCAGCGATGTTTCCTCTAGGCCAGAGCTCTGCAGAGAAATGCAAGCTGCAGAACAGGATAGGGCCCTGAGCACTGAACTGACTTCTGCACTAGGAGTTTTTGCATCTCTAGCCCAGAGCCCTTATGCATCCACAGGTGTGATGTTGAAGAAGACAGAAATATAGCAGCATTGAGCTCCTCATATGTTGTTGAGCTGCTACACAAGCTCAAGAGCTATATTTTTCTCTTATCTCCTTCCTGGTGTAAACAGTGTCAAAATTGAAGGAGGTTACACGAACCCGGCTTCACCCTACTCTATGCTAATGTCCAAAATCACTGCTGCATCCTGAGCAGGGAATGGCTGTTCTCTCTCACTCACTATGTAATCCCCTGTAACTGTTTAAGGGGTTTGCGAGGTTTATAGTCTGTAAATTTATGTTCATTTCCTCCATTCCTCAGCACTACTAATCTGTATTTCAGATCCTGAGGAAGATGAGGGAAAAGAATTTGCAGTGAGAGCCAAGTTCACCCATAGAATCTGCAAACCAAGAGCTTTTCCCTCTGTAAACATAGGCTTCCATGATGGCATTTTATTTAGAGTGAAATATGTATTTCTTTCCTTCAGAATTTTATTTGTGTGCAAAGCATCATATGCACATCCATGGCTCTGTAGGTACACTACAGTTTTAATACTGCATTGGTTCATTTTTCACTCACTCCACTTCAGCACAGTGATGTGTACAGTGTTGCAGCACACTTCCAGGCTGGAGGTCTTTCTTCATCTGCTCCAGCTCTGCTCTTCAGAGTTCAAATGCAAAATGATTGTGTTTAACAATTCCCCCCACAGAAAACCAGCAGAAATATTCTTTCTTCTCTGACACAGGATCAGGCCAACACTGTACCATGCTGCTGTGGGTAGACGCTACTCAACTTTCATTCCTCATACCTTCACCACAGGGCCTCCATCCGTCGATAGTTACAAACATCGTTACCCCATCCCTTCTTCCTCTCTTCTACATCCTCCTCTCCCAGACACCCTCATTTGCACAGCTGGGCTTGAAACAGCAATGATTTCTTCAGGCATTAATTTATGAATGGTACAGGCAGAGCTTTGGAAATTTACCCCTTCTTGCCAACATCCTGCTATGTGGAACACCTGCATTTAACAGCAGAGAAAGAAAACAACCACCATAGTAAACCTTGGGTAAAACTGGTTTCAATTAGGAGCGTTAATTGCAAGGAAACTGAAAGGTAACAAAATGGGATTTTTGCTTATTTGAGCTCTCCTGCTCTTTGCCCACTCACCCTCACTCTCCCCCTTTTCATTCCCTGCAGCCTGGGTGAAGCACCCACCCAAGCACTCAGCATCTCCAAAAGTGGGTCCAGTCCTCAGATTTCTGCCACCTTTCTCATCTGCTATCCTCAGAAGAGGCAAAATCTCAGGTGTTGGCTTGTACAGTTGTAATGGACCATTAGACCATTTGGGACAACTTCCACATCTCAAGCCAAAACGCATGTGCTTCTCAGCCTGCTCTCAACCCTCAAGTTGATCCAGTAACTTGCTTTTAACTAAATGAAGGACACAGAGACCTCAACTTCTCTCCTTTCTTCACCTCACCACTGCTCTCCAGAGCTTGGGGTGCTTGACATCACACAGCCAATATAGTTCATTTCTTGACTGGATAAAGCTCAGTAGGAGGCTGTGAACTTCCACACGTGTTCCTCTGTCCCCCTGTGGCAAATATTCTCAATGAAAGAAACCCTAAAGGTGCAATTTTCCTGTTTTAACCCAGATCCGCTCAAGGTGCAGTTACTTTCATATTTCAGTCAACACAGTTTCAGTCTCTTGGCAGAGGGAGCCTGGTGCCATATGTGGTGTCCACAGGTGTTACGGCTTCTCTCACGCTAAGAAGGTGAGAGGAGATGGTTTTGAACCTGTCACACCTACATTTCATCATAAAAATGTTAATGGATCATTCCAGAAAGTCACTGCAATCTTTTCAATTGCTTTTACTAGATGTTGTTTGGGACATTCTTGGCACAAGCACTGTCCATTTGTACCTAGCTGCTGCCCCTGGAGAACCAAAGGTGAGTTATGTACAGCACTAGCTCTCAGCTGCAAGGGTGTGCAGACTCTGGTTTCCTCCAACATTAAATTTGGAAATTGAAAGCACAGTGTTGTTGCCCTGAGCTGGCAGCACAGGACATTCAGGTTCCACCTCCACCACCAGGAGATTGTGGTGATGATGGCCATGCTGGCAAGAGGTTCTACAAATCTCCATCCTACATAATGATTTCCAGACCCAGGTTTGTTTATCCCAATATTGTTTCTGATGGTATTGTACTAAATGGATGTATATATATATATATACACACTAACCTGATATGTACAAATACTATGAGATGGCCCTAGCAGGTGTGTTATTGTCAGGTTGTATGGTTTGCTCAGCAGTCAGGTTGCTTTGTGCTCTCTTTCGGCAGGAACTGCGTCACATTGTGTCTTGTCCTTAGTGGCCAATGATGTCCTTTTTATCAGCACAATCCGGTGAAAACAGAACTCAAGGTATTTATGCTGATGCATTTTTCTCTAGAAGAAGCCAGGCTGTCATTGCTGGAGTGAATCTGTACTCTTTGTCATCTGATGTCACTGTAGGGCATTGAAGAAAGGTAGGACTCAGATCCCATCCATCAGAGATTAATTCCAACAAAATTCGAGCACATAAAGAAGAATGATTGGTTTCCTGTGGTACTTAGGTGACAGCAAGTAACATCACAGGGCTGATGCAGACTCAGAGGACTTAAGAGCTCCCCTGTCTCTGACTGTAGGAGATGGCCCCTTGGTAATTCATGGGCAGCATGTTGGCACTTAGGGCTAAAGCATGGATGTGTGGTTAATGTTCAGCAAACATACAATCTTACAGCAAACATTACTTATTAGGGGATATTTAGATTGGATATAAGGAGAAACTTTTTTACAGTAAAGGTAGTGAAACATTGGCAAAGGTTGCCCAGAGAGGTAGTGGACGTCCCATCCCTGGAGACATTCAAGGTCAGCCTAATCTAGCTGTAGGTGTCCCTGTTCATTGCAGGGGAGTTAGACTAAATGAATTTTAAATGTCCCTTCCAATTAAAATGATTCTGTGATTCTAATTCCCAACAGTGTCTCTTCATACCTCTGCCACCATCAGATACAGAGAAAAGTTCTTGTTCCTTTCCATGCCAATGACCATCTTTTTTTTGAGGAGGCAAAATCAGACTTGTGGGAGGTAACCAAGACGAGACTGCCACCTTTCTTACAGCAAAGCCTCCTGTTACAGCAAAGCTTCCTGCTCATGACACAGGCACAAAGGCAACGCAGACAGCGCTCAGCAGAAGAAATCTTTTGCCCAGGCAGGAAGGTTTATCTGCCATTCTCCCGCAGTGCTGGGTGCATGTGGTGAAACTGAAATCTTGTTCAGTGCAGCCGAAGGACGTAGCTGTGGTTGCTTTGCAGTGAAGGAAGGGAGATCAGCGTGCGTTTGATCTGGGGGATGTCCCGGTTTGCCCTGCGCCAGCACTGAGGCTCCCAAACCTGCTGTGGCCAGGGTGAGCTGAGCATCAATGCACAGTGAGTGGCATGAACCTTCCTGGCTGTGACCAGCCCTGACCACGGGGAACTGTCTCGCAGTTCCTGGTGTGGTTACAGCCGTTACCCCTTTCATTCTGCCATGGCTCTTGTCCTTCCCTTCTCACAGTTAATTTCCTTGTCTGCTTTTGCAAAGGCAGGATGGGTCATGCTGGTTTTCAAGCAGACCCACACTAGGGAGCTGGAAATCAGCCTGGCAAAAATGTTGTTTGTGTGAAAGGAATGGGGCAGTTCAGCAGTGGACACAGAAAAATAAGAAAAATAAGCTTTTCTCCCAGCCCTATTGCAGATTTTTATAACACTTTCATCCTGACCTTTCTTCTTGCTCTCTGCCTTGGTTTCTCCATCTGCAAAATAAGGAAGGATGCTTATGTTTTTGGCCCTCACTGCTGTGGATTGTCACAGAAATGGGGGAGAAATACAGATTGTTCTTATCACTGAGTGAGAGGGCCTTAACAGTCATGTTCTTCACGAGCCAAACCCAACCATGGACTTTCAGTGTGCATGCTATTCCTACAAGCTTAAGTGCAGAGGACTGGAAGGGGACTTTCGGCTCATCACATTCAGTCCCTCGTTGTGCCTGTCAACCATCTTGTCTACTCCCTCTTCTAAAAAACTTGCCCTACTCTTACCCTAAGCTGCTTCATATCCCTAATAAGTTAAAAATTAGCCACCTTTATTCCACAATGACTTGGAAGCGGGACCAAAGAGAAGCAAGATAGGAAAGACTGAAGGTCAAATCTTCAGACACCTTCCTGTGAGTAAGACATTGCATATCTGGATGGATGTGGCTGCACCATGGGAAACAGAAAAATACAGCACTTGGGAAGCAAAGTCAGAACAGTCACATCAGTTTCATTGGAGGGCAGTGGAGGAATCACTCTGGAGTGTGCAAAGATCAGCATACTTGGTAACATGAGCAAGTGGTTGGGTGTATATTGCCAGTGGGCCACACATGACCATTTGAGGAGAAATTCTTTCCTATAGCCAGGCTTTTTCCATAAGGACTCCAGGACTGGCTTCAGCATGATCCCAACACTGCTTTCTCCATCAGTGGCAACTTTGCTTTCCCCTTGCTTGCCCCTTGGTAGCCAAGTGTTCCCAGGCCATGTGTTTGTATGGGCTCTCAGGAGGATAAATAAGCAAAGGTGTGAAGTCAACGTGCAACAGCTAAAGACCTTTAAGTATTTGTGGGGATACTCTCATTCAAGAATAAAGTGGCCTTACACTGCTGTAGCTTAATCCTCCTCTGAGGATTAAGCACTAAAGGCATTTTAATCCTAAATGAGAACATGCACACGTGCTGTAATTTACAGGCACTGACTTCACACTTGCAGTTAGTTGAGTTGCCTTCACTCACCTACATGTCCCTGGGTAGAAAAGATCTAATGAGATGCAACTGGCATTCAGGTGATGCCATGGCTATTAGTTCTCTCTTTGAGGTTTCTGTGGTTTGGGTTTCAGTGCATTCCTTGTATTTTTTTTTTCCTTTTTTTTTTTCCTTTTTATATACCCTTTCAATTTTGGTATGTATCTACATGTTTGATTAGAAGAATCTCAGATGGCAGAGTTAGACAAACGCATACTTTTGGGCATTAGAGATGTTTTGAATCCTTTTGGAGGTGTAAGACAGCTTCCAGATGTGGCTTGGAATAGTTCTTTGAATGTGAGAGCACTCTTCCTTCAAACACATGCTTCTCCTCCATAGAGGCTCATAACTCTCTGAACTCGGCTAAGCTACTTAAGTTACCTATTTGGTCTCCTAAGACTCTATAAACATTGAAAAAAAGGTAACTTTCTCTGGGGTGGTTCTATTTAAAAGTATTTTTTGGAGAAATCTCTCTCTGCTAGCTAGATGCAAGGTATGTAGTCTAGGCAAATCAGACTCTTAAATTTTGGTAGTGAAACAGTTCTCCACTATGTAGGCTTGCTTTTTTGCTTCCAAAAGGGAGTTCACTCATGATATCTGTAAAGGGGAACCAAGACCATCTACACTAATTTTCTTATAATCAACAGCCCAGTGTGAGGCAGCTACAATGAATGAATACGGGCAGAACTGGGATGTGTTAATACACCAGTACCTTTACTAGCTGGAAAATTCTGCACTAGACATCTAAGACTACCCAAGAACTCCAAATACCATGGAAGTTAATATCTGCAAGGAGAGGAACTTGGACTCATATTACTGCCAAGATGATGAATTTATCAGAAGAAGACTGGATCTTCAGATGCAGTGGTGCTCAACAGGCAAGGTATTGATTTAGGACAGTGGGTCTGGGAACAAAAACAAATCTCCTCTTCCTACTGTGCTTTGCTTTTTTTTTTTTTTAATCTGTTTATTAACATCTATTATCTTTGCTTTGAACCTGCTGGTGATGATTGAGGAATCTAAGGTCCTTCAGCAGATGACTTTAAATAGTCACTCACTTTGGAGTTCAAGAAGTGTTTAGACAAAGCTCTCAGAAATAAAGCTTGATGTTTGTGTGGTCCTATATGCAGCCAGGAGTTGGACTTGACGATCCTTGTGATTCTCTTCCAACTCAGGATATTCTATGAATTGATCATTCTGTGATTTGATTCATCTCTTTGACAATCTTTTCTTCCTCCATTGACTATATGGAGAAATGATTTTCCCTAGTTAAACATGAACTTTGAGTAGTATTGGGCCCCTTACTAGTGTTCTGGGTGAAAAAAAAAATCAAACTAAAATGAAAAAGAATGGTGTATTAAGCTAATGTTATTATAATTATAACATATGCTCAACCTGATATATCATTTCCCCCGTAAGGCATGTGGATACCCTCTCCCATCTGTGATTATTTACTAATTATTCCTTTAGCCAAAGGTGTTTATTACTTGATGGAACTGAAAAAAAAAAAAGAAAAGGGGCTTAGGCTGAAACTGCCTTTCACTCACAAGCACTTTCATCCACTGAAAGGGAAGGAAAATAAACACAGTTCTAAGCTCAAAGGACTGTTCATTTTTGTTTTTTCTTTTATTGAAGATGATTACTCTGTGTCTTTATGGGAAGTCTAAAATGCCCTCACCTACATTCTGGTACCTGGAAATCCCCACAGTCCAGGTGACTGTTTTGAGCTTTTTTCAGTAGATGACCCTTCTCTTTGCAGGATATGAACTGATGTCAGATTTTCAAGACAAGGCTGGATGTGGCTTTGGGCAGCCTGGTCTAGTGGTTGGCGACCCTGCACATAGCAGGGGGGTTGAAACGAGATGATCATTATGGTCCTTTTCAACCCAGGCCATTCTATGATTCTATGATTTCAATCATGTGAGTGATAACAACAGAAGCAATGGACTACATGTGCTCCCAAAACGCACATCTTCAAGGCTGTTTTTAGAACGGGGCTTGTATTGATTTCTAAAGAATCAGAGAAATTGAACCATATTGTTAATCATCAATTATCAAAAAGCTTTCAAAAGCAGCAGAAAAGCTTAATTTGTACATTAAAATATCCTTAATTACACACAGGGAATCAGAAAGACAAATGATCTTTAAACCAAGATGTAGAAACGTGCTTCCTTCACTAAGAAGTGCCAACTGACCCTCAGTCTTTAGGGCTGAAAGCTTCCCTAGGCCTTGAGGCAGACATCCTTTGACTTGAAATGACTCGTGCTTTCATTATAAAGTAATAATTAAATTAATATTTGGAGTAAATTTTAAAGTGACAAGTTGCTATATTGCAGGACAAGCTTCAGCACTGCAGGCAAATGAGAACAAGCTGTAGCGAGTATTATTTTCTATCCTTCTCTGTGTCAAAATTCATTCATTTAAATCATCAAGCTCAGCAGAACTTAAAACAATTTACAAAAGAAATTCAATAAATTATATGAATCCCCTTTTCATAGAGAAGGAAACTAAGGCAAAGAGAAATGAAGTAGCTTGGCAGGCTCTGCTGCAGGGGAAGGCAGAATTCTTTGGGCTAGTTGTGGCTGTCACACCATATTGTGCAATGCTTCATGTAAAATACATATTCTGTCACTGTTATAGAATAAATCCTAAACAAATAACAAAATACATTAATTCACACTAATTATACACCTGACCTTTTTTTTTTTTTAAGCATTATGAGAACTACTCTGTGACCTTCTTCTCACTCTAAAACAAGATGTCGCATACTCAACTCTAAGCATCCAAAACTTGAGCTCAAGTCCCTCCCAAATCATGAAATCGTGACATTCATGTTTTTCAAAGTAAAATAAATCTTTTTTTTTTTTTTTTTTTTTTTTTTTTTTTTTTTAACATTTTCTAGCTCTTTGCATAGCGTGACGTTAAAGCATTTCCCCTGGGAGATACCGTGATATTCATACTACCATCAGGCAGCAGGACAGGGAAAACAGCTGCTTCCAGCAGTGCTAATGAGAAAACAAACTTCAGCTCTGCACCAAATAAAGCCACTGACAGAATGAGAAAAAAGACAACTGTCACATCCATGCTTAGTCTTTATGACAACTTTATTCTTTTGAGCAGATGAATTCTGCCTTATCTTACATAGCTGTGTTCCATGGAGTAAATATGTGCTTAAAGGGAGGTGCATTCTTTCATGCCTTGGTGAATCTCATATGTTTTCTAGGGTTGAGAATGTCTTTTTGTTCAGTGCATATAAAGGGCTGAGTGAATTGCGGTTCTAGGCCACGGTTTGGGGCTCCTAGGCACTACCACATGCTGCATAATTAATATTAGTAATGAATAATAATAATAATAATAATAATAATAATAATAATAATAATGACTGAATATAACTGAACCTCATAACCTTGCCCTTGGGTGCCTGAGTAGGAAACTCAAGCCAAGACAATTCAAGAGAGACACCAACTGTGCTCCTTACAGCAGCCCTAGCAGCTGGCTGTCATAATAGGCATTATAAATGCGTCTGGGAGGGGGAGGCAGTGCACAGCAATTTCACATTGCTAGGCTACATGTACAGGGCAGTGTACCATCACCAATGGAGTCATTTCAGTCTCAACTGGAAAGCCAGTGGGAATTACTACTGCAGAACAGTTTTCATTGAAGGGAGAGCAGCCCCAGAAGAAACCCATGTGTGTGGCACTGGGGTGTAAAATGAATTACAACTCTTCCTGTTTCGTCTTCTATACAAAGGCACAAGTGATGAAACTCTAGCTATTATGGAAGGTTGCTTTGTGACTGCAGCTGTTCGCTTTTACTGGAACGATTAGCAGATCTACCTTTTGCCTCTTAATTCAAAGGAAAGGGATCCAGTTTTCTTATAGAAGGTTTCTCCTAACAGTTTGTTTAGGAAGTACTGAACTTCTCCACCTTTCTGTGATGCCTGTGCTTCCTAAAAGGAAATATCCCTCAAGAAATTATATTTATGGTGTAGAAATTATAATATAGAAGTTGGAGTATACAGATTAGGGTATAGAAATTTTACTCTGTGCTGGTGAGACCTCACTCAGACTACAGTGTCCATATGTGGAATGCATAATACGAGAGACATGGACCTGTTGGAGCATGTCCAGAGGAGGGCCACAAAATGATGCAAGGGATGGAATGCCTCCCCTATGAGGACAGGCTGAGATCTGGGACTGTTCCACCTGGAGAAGAGAGTGACCTTTCATTGTGTAAGGGGTTCTATGAGAAAGAAGGGAACAGACTCTTTAGCAGTGTCTGTCATGACAGGACAAGGGCAAATGGTTTCAAACGAAAAGAGGGGAGATTTAGATTAGATATAAGGAAGTCTTTTTTACAATAAGGTTGTCAGGCACTGGGACAAGTTTTCCAGAGAAGTGGTGGATGCCCCATCCCTGGAGACATTCAAGGTCAGTCTGGATGGGGCTCTGAGCAGTCTGATCTAGCTGTAGGTATCCCTGTTCATTGCAGGGGAGTTGGACTGGATCATCTTTAATGGTTCCTTGCAACTCAAACAATTCTATGAAATTATATTAAAAAATTGAACAATTAGAGTTTCTATTTCTTACTCCAATGTTACTACTTCTACTTCACTTTCAGGCTCAGAATTCTTGTGGGTTCAGAAAGCTGCTGCACACCTGGAGAGGAGGAATGAGTTCTTCATGTCGTTCCTGCCGCATAATATTCCTGGTCCTGTCTTTTTCTAGGAAATTTTGTCCTTCCATGGCAAAGCCCAGAAAACAACACAGGGAGGTTTAGCACATAAATCCTATGGTAAATAACAGAGTCAAGCTTTGCACTCAGAAAGAAGAAAGTGGTTTGGCCACATCTTCCAACAACGTTCCTCATGGTTTCCATTCAGCTTAATGTCACTGCCTTTCCTAGGAACATCCTTGAGCAGTAATAGAAAAATAATAATCAGAATAAGCAAACACGGTATGGTTAAAGGGCTTTACCATGACAGGACATGCCCTCTTCCAATATGCTTGAAACTATAAGAAAATTCTGGTGGTGTTGCAGTGAACATAAATCCAAACTGTGCAGGGCCCTTCCCAATTATTCCTGGAAGGGAGAGCCTCCACTCTCAACTCCACCACACCCCTGCTCTTGCCAGCATCCAATTCTCAGGTCACAGCCGTTAACCTACTGTCAGTGCCTGACAATTAGTTTTTTCTGCCCCAGCTCCTCCTCCCTGGAAAACTTTTCCTGAACTTCACCGCTCAGATGTTTAGAAATCTCTGAATTTCCAGCCTTACGGCCAGTTTGTTCTTCTGCCAACATTGTCCTTTTGCTTAAATAGCTCATTTCCCTCAGTGGCTCTTACCCGCCTTCCCCCTCCTTGCCACATATTTATAGAGAGTTTTTGTAGATCCCATTTGCTGGTGCATGCTCAGCACCTTCCAGTATAGGTCCCTGGCATCCGTCTTGTAGACATGGCTTAAAGTGCTTCCTCTGCGTCTGAACACAAACAGAGTTCCCACCCTGTTCTAAACATGGTGCTTGCACACGCTGGACCTGGTCCAAACAGCCTCGGGATTGCCTATATCCTTCATTTAAATGGCAACAAAAATAAATTTCAGCCTAAGCGGCCTCATGGGATAGGCTCTTTGCAGAAAGGGAGAGCCATGCCCTTCTCCTAGCTCCCTCTGCCCAAGGAAAAGGGCAAGTTCAGATGCTGACACCGGATGCTCTTCTTGCCCCACTGCTCCCCTGTGCCCTGTTTTTGGGGTCCCACAGGGGAAGGGAGCCCCTGCAGTAGTGCTGATAGGGCCGGAATTGTCAGGCTGCCAGGGTGAATCAGAATAGCTCTGTCTCCAGCATCCCTCCGCCCATTAATTAATGCATTAATGAATTGGCTTCTAATTCCTATAATCATCCTAATTTTATTTTTTTGAGGGGAGAGGGTGCAAACAGGCTTCCAAGTTTGCTTAGCTTGCCTAAGGCCATGCAAGAAGTCAGTGGCAGAGTCAAGGAAGAAACCTGGGTGCCCTAACACCTGGCCTGGGCTGAGCTCAGCGGTCAGTAGCTCTCTCTCCATGACTGGGCCAAATGGCTGTCCTTTAGGTAAAACCTCCCATGCACCGTTTCCTTCACTCCAGCTTGGTGCAGTGGTGCACCTTTTTTTTTTTGCCTTGCAGCAAGACAACAGAAAAGCACGTAACAAACTGAGATTTGAAGCTTCCCTCAGCAGTTCCTAATCTCTACAAATGTGATACTCTTTTTGTGGTAAGGAGCTTGGGAAATGCTCCCTACCTCCTTTGTGAAGGCTGATACGTTGAACTGGCAGGGTATTGTTTTCACTTCTGAGTTGAGCTTGCCTTCTGTATGCAGATAAAACTTCCTTCAAAGTCAGTAAGAGTTCTGCCGAAGTGCATAAGCCTGATTTGTTTTTAACTTATGCGTTACTTCACTGACATAAACAAGTTCAAACTAGTGCTAATGCTACACACAGCTGCTGCAGTAGGAGCTGTGTTGTGATCTGGTTAGTGCATTGCAGGGAGAACTGTTCAGTTCTGATCCATAAAAGTCTGTTTTTCTGTAATTAATAAGAAATGGACTTTTTTCGTTGTTCACACGAATACATTTTTATCTGCACATCTAAGTAAAAATAACCCCTCACAACTGCATGTGTTAACATAAGTGAGATTCTCTACGGTACCGTCGATATTATCACTATTATTTGTTGTTATTTTACTATCACTATTATTCAGAGTTCATTACAGAGGTAACATTTGGAGACAAATTAGGCAGAGTTTTTACCGACCAAATTCTTCCTAGAGCTACTCCACGGTCTTTGAATTGACTCATCTGGAGTTGCTGTCATGGACTTTGTATATAAAGTGACAATTACCTTATTTTCAATTTCCTGTGTAGTTGTTATTCACCAGCTCAGCCTTTCTACTCACCAAATGAGGATTTAACTAACAAAAATATGCATGTATCTTATTATATAAATTCATTCTTCCAACACATTAATGTTTCCTGTGAGAGGTGGAGAGTGTTGAATTTACATTGATGGTTATGGCTTTTGGGTGGGAAATCTTCACCTGAAAAAGAACCCTGTCTGGAAATAACCTGTGTATTTTAATACTTTTTCATTTTTTTCTTTGAAAATCTATAAAAATCTGGAGTGACACCAACATTGCTAAGGGGTTTGCCTGCTCTCTGCTTATGACTAAAATTGAAAGTGACCTCAGTTTTGTAGTAAAGGTTATAAAATGCACAGAAGTTTGACCAAGCTCAACTCTGTATCACATAAGTAGGACCTGAAGTGTCTTGTAATCAAAGGAAAAAAAACAAACCTGTGAAGTCCCACCACCCAAATGCACGGATTGTAATTGCTCCAAGGGCTGCTCAGCCTGCAGCCTCCTGCCCAGAAAAGCACCCATCTACGGCGATGGGCTGAAAAGTGCTGTTCTCACTGCTTACGTGAGAGAAGGCATAAAGACGCTGTTGAGGATTTATGGGGAAGAGGCTGTGGAAGTCCTAAAGAAAGAGATCAGAGGAGGAGGCAGAAGGGAGGCTCCTGCCTGGTGGTACGAAGACTGCTGATTCAGGGCTGCAGCCCTTGCAGGAGTTAGTGTGCTCTGTAGTGTGAAGGGAGCCAAGCCACTTATGCAATATTAATATTAATAACTGCTTTGCACTTCTATAGTGCCTTTCATCCGAGGATTTCAAAGCGCTTTACAAACATTAATTAATTAAGGCCCATAACACCCTGTGAGGTAATGCAAGTAGATATTACAGCTCATGCAGAGGCCAGAATTGCCAGCATTACAGGTATAATCCTCTAGCAAGAGTTAAATTATTCTTGAGCAAGCTTTCTGACTTATAGGCATAAACAGGCTTCCCTTTAACACTGAGCATGTCCTTTTTTTTCTCCTTCGTCCCCTTGATCCATCAGTATTCTTACAAGAAAATCTCCCATTACAAGGCAGCCAAACGAGGTGAATGTGCAGTACTTCCATCTCCCTGCTCGCTGCTTCCTCTTTGATTGCCTGATAAAATTGTAGGATATGGAGAGGCTGTAGAGTCCTGTCACATATTAGTGTCCTGCTTCTGTGGGGTTTCCCTGTGCTATATATACTTTGCACCAGGGAGGTTAAAAAAGGAAGTGAAGTAAAATATGTTTTATGGCACCTGCTTATCAGATGACCTCCAAGCAACCTGTAGACTTCAGTAAATGCAGTGATCATAGCAGCTGGTCATAAATGTCGTTAGTGATCATTTAGCCAGAGTATTTTAGCTGTTCCTAGCTCCTGTGTATCAGGGCCAAGGTGGGAGCAGGCAGGGAAAAGGTAGACCTGCCAAATCTGTTTCCCTGTTGATTGCAACCCTAGTTTTAACTCTTGTCCTTTCTTCTCTGTGCTCAGCATTTGTGCCTGTCCCACTGTCACTCTGCCTTTCCATGCACAGAGAGAGGCAGGTGGCGGAGCTATGAGGCCCCACTTGTCCCATGAAGCTCTACACACACATACAAAGGGGTCTTTTTTGTCAGCAGTCACTCTCTTGCCCATGAATGATAAACCCTCTGCTATGGGACTGGATGCATTAAGTAACTTGGGCTGGAACTTTCCTTCTCTTATCTATCTCTACACACAAGGTGAGAGTTATCCATCCTGCACGGCTGTTTTGATAATTGCCCAGTATGGCTGGAGAGACCTTGGGAGGAATTTGTCCAGAGAACAACTTTGCAGGGATTTGCCCATTCAGTTGCATTCTGAAACTGCGCAGACATTAGCTAATTAATGTGGTGAGTTCATTAAACCAATTAATTGCATTTCTTACTGTGAGTGGGCTGGGGCTATCTGTCATCTTCGTAGAGTGCAGTTTAGGGCATTAAAAATATTCTGTTCATCAAATTAAACTTTATTAAATAATAACTCCTTCCAAATTCTAGGTTAGGAATGAACAACGTCACTCTAACCACAAGAGCTGTTTATTGCGCATAAACTTCGTTTACTGCCCTGCCAGCTGTGATAAAACCAATTCAGATGCATATTCTCAGTACAGTAAGCACTTTCTCCCCTTTCATAGCCTTGAATTAACCCAAAGACTCCATCCTTTTGTTCAAAACTTCCACTGAAATCCACAAGAATTTTGTGTGGACAGAATGCAAGGTTGGGAATTTATATGTCCTCATGTTGGCCAGCAAAGGCATTATGCTTTCCACAAGGGGCTTTTTGGCAGGCAGCAGGTCTTATATTTTTCAAAGATAAACAGAACTGAAGAAACAATTAAAGGAAAAAAAAAAAAAAGAAATAGAAAGGGGAAAGAAAAAAAAAGAAAAAAAAAGAGACAAAGAAAGAGAAAAAGGAAAAAGAAAAGGAAAATGTTTGGTCTTTTGCCTGTTTTTATTCTGCATAATTCTAAAGTCAATATGAATCTCTTTTTATTCTCAAAGAAAATCTTTATAATTTGTGTTTACCTTTTTGTAAGGCAAAAAAATTTCTTCCCAGATTTTATCAAACCTCTTAAAAATAATGGGTTTATCTGCTAGCGGGAATCTTAGCAAGGCTTTCCTCTTCCTTAATGTTTATATGTTTATTAAACAACAGAGGGGTTACTATAAACAAAAAGCGCTATTTTTTTATTGTCCAACAGAAATCCTTTTTTTCCTTAATATATAAATTTTGGCTTTCTAGGTCTAATTTAGAATAATGTTTTTGATAGCCTTGTTTATAGCTAGCAGCTCCCAGAAATTTTCTATTTTAAGATATATTGTACACCACGTTATGCAAACCAGATCTGAATTAGAATTAAATTCAGAATTAAAGGATATTTGGGGTTGGAATGGACTTCTGGAGGTCAACTTATTCAACCCACCTGCTTCAAAAGGGACACCTAAGACAGGTTTGTCCAGAGCCACACCAAGATGGCAGTTCAGATTGAACTGAATGTATACTGTATTGCCTTTAGATCAGGAACAGCAGCTGATGGAAGACTGTCCCAGAAACAACACTGCTGGTGGTCAATCTGCTTATTGGAACAGACATTAAAAAATGAAGGCACTCAAAAATCATCTCCTTTTAGTCATTTTCCTCCTGTACTTTCATTCCTGAATGTTTGCTTGATTTTGTTGTATCGCTGCCCAGTAGCATGTAAAAGTAGCATTTTCCAAGATTTATTAAGAAGGAAGGATGTGGGTATGTAGGTCTCTGATGAAATCTTCCAGTGGTCCTTGTGTCCAAGAGTGGCTCCAGGAAGGACCAAGTAGCCATGCAGTAGCCATCACTTTAGGATGTCACTTCACAGAGATCCAAAGAAGGAAAGACTTGCAGCAACCTCTTTAGTTGAAGAAGGACAACTACCTCCTCCACCTCCTTGTCAGCTATGTAACACAATAGTCACTCACTGGGAAAATATCCCAGGTTTTGAATTCTTGCAATCTTTGAAAGATCTAAGGGGAAGAAAACCATTAGAAAATTACATCTTCCCTTCCTCCCACTCCTTTGTTTCTACATCATCTCTATCTTTCTATGAGGAAGCTTAAAATTGCTCAGCAAGTCAGGTTTTTTGGCTGATGCATCTTCAGCCAGATGTACCTCACCTTCCCAGGGAAAGCTGAGTAGACAAACTCCAAGTCTCCTATTTCTTTCTTGGTCTCAGGTAGCTAGACATCACTGTACCTAACTTCTACAAATCTAAATCTTTGTATTATATCTGTCTCTTACTTCTGCACCAGCTTTAGAGTAAGGGGATCTGCGCTACAACATTTAGGATGTTTACAGCAAAGCCTGATAACATAAAAATCCAGATTCCCAGCTTCTTCAACTCATCTTTCCAGTTATTAATTATATGAGGGCAATTCATATAAAACATGCTAAGAGTAAATTGTAGACTCTTGGAAGAAGTCCAGTCAATTAGAATGATAGTTAAAAATGAATACATATCTAAAAGAGAAAGAAACCTGAAAGACCACAGTAGGTTACAAAACACTACAAGAACTTGAAAATAAAGCTGCAGGGAAAAAAAATCAATTGCATTGTGGCCAATATTAATCTCCCATCAATAAATACCATATCTTTCACTTCTTATGGTAATTGGCCCAGTGATTCCCCTTAAAGTGGTTCTCAAGTACTTAGAGGGCCCTTTGATAGCATCTTATCAGGACTCAGTGCAATGGTGAGAAAGTGCAAATAGGAACTGCAGCCTAGTCAGAGAGAAAATATGGTCTTTAGAATGTGCTGATTTGACAAAAGGTTGTTGTTTGTCACAGACATTAGTCTTTATCTGCTTAGCGGATAACTCTTCCAGAAGGAACCCTTCAGCCTCTCTGACACTGCCACTCAGAAAAACCTCAGGAGGATTTTCCAGTAAAAAAACGAGTTCTGAAGTCAAATAGGCCCAGAGTTCAATTGCTGCTTGAAATGGTCTTTTTGGGGGAATTGTGGTATGGATGCTCCAGGGTGTTGTGTGAGTTTGCATGGGTTTTTGCCTCAAGGAAGGTGCTTTCTTTGCCTGAAAAACAACAGGAATTCATAGCACTGTGGAACTGTTGCCATAAAAATCATTGTTGTGCTAAGGGAAAGTGGATTTGGTGGTTTTTTTCTCTTGGAAAGTGTTTTCAGTCAGAATTAATGTCCATGGAAGCTGATTGTTGACCTTAATTGACTTTGGAAATTGCTCACGACGTCACACGTGTGCCAAACAACATTCACAGTCTCCATTTGTTACAAGGTCCAACAACTCTTGTTCAATTTAGGAGTTATCCAGTGGACTCTCTCTGGATGCCCACTTTGTTGTAGGTCTGTGTTTCACAAAAGATACAGACCAGATCTGCAGAAAATACATAAATTGCCTTTGGTGTGGAGTCAGCTGATTGAGTCTGGAAATTTTGCATGCTTTTCACAACTGAGATGTCATTTTGCATGCACATTTTACCAATTGCTGGATGTCCCTCCCTATTCTGTTAGTGTAATGTTTCAAAGATGCTTAAAATGCCTATATTGCTGGAGGTATTCGACAAATACAGATAGATTTTTGGTCATCTTTTCAGGTAATACCATAGAAACTCAGCAGAAGAGAAATATGTAGGGATTTTCAGACAACATCTTTTGATTTGCTTGAATTCCTCCTACTGAAGTGTACTTCAAACCTTCAGAAGTATATGCATGATCACAAGGTAACAAATGGTTATGCCTTCAGAAACTATATCCCAACAGCATCCAGAGCAATCCAGTATTCCCCAGGTCAGTTTGGAGGTAAATTAATTTGGAGACAATTAATAAGCTGCTCCAACTGCACACATTGAACATAATCCTGTGAATATTAGTAGCATGCAAATACTACTCCTCTTGAAGACCACATTCAGATTTTGATGTCTTCATGTTCTTTCACCAGTAAGTATTATATTTTGCTTATTATTTGGATTTCCTTAGGCTTCAGTGGCATTTTCTAGATTTTACAGAAATGTTCCAGAATTTATCCCTTCCAAGGTGGCATGTGCTATTTGAAATAACATTTAAAGACATCTCTTTGATGTTACTTTTAATTCTAAACTTAGCCATCGCATGCCAAAGCCCCAGTTTTGATTGAACAAGGCTTTCTTCATTTTTTTTGCAAGGTTTTTTTTTTTAAGTAAAGATCTTATTAAAAATTAAATTTTCATTGGCCTGCAATGTATCAGCAAGATTACACAACTCTGATTTACTGTTAGGATTGGAAATTAACTTCAAAAGAAAAGAAATAGAAAGTGGTGGCTTATTCTCCCATGGAATATTACAGCAATAAGACAGAATGATATTGTGATACCAGAAGCATATTTTCCCTTCAGATGAAGAAAAGAATACCAGTTCATTCCTTACCCTACATACTTACTTGCATCTCAGTATGTTTTCTTGCTATAAGTAAGTAAGGATCTGGGACAGGTCACAAGCTGATGTTACTATCATAAAAAATGTCAGCAGATAAACAAGTTAACTTTTATTCTAACAGTGATTCCAGACACTAGAAGCTATTGCATATTTTTAAGCTAAATTATGCAAAATGTTTTGTTCTGGCTTGCATCCAGCTGCTTGCTTAAACCCACTCGACTATAAGCACAAGTGGTCCTACTGAACCTGGTTATATGCCATAATACAAGCAGGTTGAATTGCCCAGTTGGGTCAGGGCCAGGGTGCAGAGCATTTTGAGGATGCAGGCCATCCCACAGTCATCTGTACGGTTTCTGAGTATCTGCCTAAAGTCATTAAATTTTTCAAAATGGAATCTCTGTTGTGGTATGTTATCCCTCCTTTCTTCATAAAAACCTCTATTGAAGTTTCAACTCTGTCCTTAAGGCTTGATCCAAACCAGGATAGGAAACACAATGTTCATAACAGCTGTTGGAACTCACTGAAGTCATCCACCTGGGTTAAGGTATATTGCAGGAAGAAGCCCTATTCTTACTCTGCTCAGTTTTAGCTCTGTGGACTTTTTTGAAGACGACACCTAGAGAAGAAAGTAGACAGTCTTGAGGGATTCACCATCTAAGAAGGTTATGCCACTTGCAGAATGTCCTAACACAGCAACCTAAGCAGGGATTTCAATGCTTGTTCCAGCAGGGGAAACTCACAGTAATACCTAACTCTTGGGCACACGTGCCAATAGTGGGCCCCAAACTCAGTGTTAGGACCTCTGGTTCAGCATATGAAGAGCATTTAATGCCTTAGAAATGAAATCACAGACCTCCAGATTGAGCACTAAGAAGTGAAGGAAGAAAACTTGAAGTGGAAATGCCCAATTCAGTGCTGCAAGAAGCCACTGCTGGGATGTATGACCTCCAGGCTTCTCCCTTCAAAGGACTGAGCAAAGCCAGCTTTGTTTTGTTTCTGTAAAAGAATGTAGTCACCAAAGGAAAAGGAGGAGCCTCTCACCATTTTTGTTATAGTCCGGTGGTTAAAACTGCTTGCCCAGGAAAAGCAAGGAGAGTTCTTGGTTTGCCTCTGCCTGGGAGGTTCAAACCTACGTTTCTCAATTGCCACGGGAGTACCCCAACCACAAGACTGCAGGTGACGCTGGGTGGAGAAAACATTTCTGCATTCCTTGGTCAAACTGTGGGACTACACAGGAAAGACTAAGAGATTCCCACAACCCTCTGTAAGAGACAAGGAATTCCTGGGTCCTGGCTCATTTCCCCTTTTCTTTTCAATTTTATGTCTGTTTATCTAGGCAGAGTATGAGATTCAGATATGGGAAGGAGGAGTAGCAGTTTTGGGACTGAGATGGGTAGGCATTTAGAATCATAGAATCATTTGAGTTGGAAGGGACCCTTATAGGTCACCTAGTCCAACACCCCTGCAATGAACAGGGAAATAATAATTTAATAAGTAAAGGGTCTGCTCCTCCATCCTTCAAATCTCAGTCTGTAGTTCTGTAGGAGACAATACCCATGCAGCAATAACCAAAACTTCCGACTTTTTAATCATTAGACCCTAGATTCATGCTGTCCTTGTAAAGTCAGCTTGGGGTACCACAGTTCTTCCACATTTCTTCCTCTCTATTCATTGGCATTGTTTGAATGAGGAAATGAATTCTTTCTCCTCCCCTCCTCCCTGTGCCCGACAGCTCACCCTCACCCGGTAACTCAATGTTTAGGATAGTTTCATGGGAAATGGAAACTCTGAACCCCTGAGGCTGAGGAGGGCCCAGAGCCCACTGTTCCACTTCCTGGGAGAACGCTTTCATCCTGGGGTTATTACAAGAGCGTAGGGCACTGGCACTGCTGTCTCCTCCTCCACCAGCTGCATTTAAAAGAAGAAAGCAACTATGACTGCATTCTTGAAGGGTGTGATCCTGCAAGCAAGCGAGAGGTAGGTGTGTTCCCAGCATACCTCCAGGATTGGGCCCTTCGGGGTACTGCTGTGCTGCTCTGCCTTGCCGTGCCAGCTTGCAGTGAGGCTGCCAGGGCCAAGCCAGGAGGCATGCAACGAGCTGGGGCAGCTGCAGGGCTAGATGGCAGAAACAGGGGCTTGAAGATTGTGGTTTTTTTTTTTTTTTTTAATATTGTATTTTCCCCATGTTTCTTCTTTCAGCTCTCCCCTGTAAGGACTGAAACTCTTCAAGAATAGCAGCCCCCATGAGATCATGAGATCTCTTGATGGAGAGGCGGTCAGTACTAGGGAAGGTTTTTTCCCACCTGAAAGCAAAATCCCAGAATACACTCTCCTGTTCACAAAGCACAAATAAAAGCTACAGAGGTGTCTTAATGTAGGTCCCTAATTATATGGGATAAACACCTGTCTGAATGTATGCTTATTCACTGAAAATGATGTGTGGGCTTCAGCACTTTGTGTTAAGCATATGCTTAAGTGATTTGGTGAACTGAATCTTGGACAAGGCTAACAGCAAACTCTCATTGCCAACTTGTTCCCCCTTATACATTTGTTACTGAATGAGATCCATGAAAAGAACTGTACAGCAGGCAAGGTACGAGCAGTTTCCTTTGCAAACTGCCAATTACCTCTTGAGGGGCTGGGCACCTCTCTTTACTCCCTATGAAATAAAAACATTTTTGTAGAAATGGCTCCTTGCATGTGCAACATGGAACGATAATCATGAAAAGAGGGGCCATGCCTTTATGGAGATAACCCATTTGGCTCCCATACTGCCCATCTTTGCAAATTCCCACTCTGCAAGATGGAAATAGCTTTCTTGTGACTGAAGATGTCTACACACTGTTTCTTTAAATAATCATTTGCAATCCCTCAAAGAGAAAGAAGCAAAGGAACTGGGTGGGAATTAGCTGCTTCTTCACGTATGTTGCACTAGTTACTGTGTGGGAGGATCATTATTTCTAATGATGATGGATGGTTCATATATGAAAGGGTTGTTAGCCAAGTTGGAGCAAGAAAGGGTTACTATTTTAATAAGAGAAGTTGAAATACAATTTATTGAGAGGGATGAAAAAGAAGAAGCATAAAAGCTGAATCAAAACAAATGGAATGCTTTACCTGATCACTTTTATGGCATTGCTGCTTTCATAACACACACAGCACACACGCATGCGTGCACACCACTGCCATGCTTTGACTTACACAATTTTGTGCAATCTGTTTTTCTCCCTTGTATCTTCAGAAAAGATACCATTCCCCAAATAACTGCTTCCAGTGCACATATTTTATTCAAAACACAGAAGGGAGAAAATGTGTCTACAAATGCATCTACAAATGCTTACACATTGACAAATTCTTTTTTTTTTTTTTTCAATATCCTGCTGATAGAGACAGTCTCTATCACATAATGACAGGAACCAGCAAACTTATCATACCTATATGCCGCTATTATTTGGAGCACTGAAGGCCCTGTTCAAAACAATGGCAAAGAATGTGCTAAATGGGGACCCACATATAAATACCAAATTTCCTGAATAAAAGCATCAGTTTATTCCAGTCCATGCTCAGCTGATTAAACTGAAGAGTTGTCAGAAAGATAGATAAATAGATTGATCATATCATTTTTTAAAAATAATTGCAGCCTTCAGAATTAAAGTATTTTGACAGGGAAGTATATTAAAAACCATTAAAACAGCTGTTTTGCTGTAGGGAATATTACTATTAGGTTGAATGCAGAGATATGTGTAGGTATTTATTCAGTAATCAATCATAGAGAGAAAAGACCTCGAATTTCAGTTGGAAGTTTTTATTTTTATCCTTTTCCTTACTACTGGTCTTTAAACCTGCTCTGAGGAAAGCTATACATGCCCGGCTGGTGCTCATCAAAAGCAAGCAATCACAGCTAAATCAGCATGCAAAATGCCACTCAACCTTGGGCCTTTATTAAAATTTGCTGGGACTCAATTTGAGATAGCGATCGTTCTTATTAAAAAGCAAAATGTAAGATAGTTTTTTTATATAAATCTCTGGATGGAATGGAATTGTTAATCAGCATAGGCTGATGTGATTTCTCTGTTGCAAATCCTGCCGAGGGCTCAGAAGTGGCACATTACCATAATTCCTAGGCTAGAGCTGGCAGCTTGAAAAAGACCTGCAAGAATCTTTAAAATGCTTAAGCAAAGCTGTAAGTCACAGCAAACAACACACACTGAGGACGGTTACCACAGGTTCTTCGTGTTATATAACAAAGTTTCTTCCTTCGGTTTATTTACTCCTACCACTATTTGCTTTTTTGTTGGGTAATTGTTTATGTTTTATTGAGAAAAAGGGCAGCAACAACAAAATCCCAAATGTAACCAAAGCTCTACTCTTTCCCATAAAAGCACAAATTATTTAAATGCAGTCCCTTCGGCTTTACTGTCAATTCAGTATATTTGACCACTGACTGTATACTGAAAATTTATTTATATATGAAACCTAAAACTCACACCAACTAATTCACAATCAGTTTAGCACCTTTCCTTTTTGCCTGTCCTCCACTACTCTTCTACTGGGACATGTCAGCCCTGCAACTCAGATAATCAGCAAATAGATATTTCATATATTCATTTTAAATTATCTTTGATCTATTTGTTATCTTGGGCACTAAGAACATTAAGCTATTGTTGCTTCTAACAATGAACACTGAGTAGTCGAAATTATGATTATTTTGCACCGTAAGAGACAGTGCTGAGCCCTGCATATAGGCAGTCCTCAACTCAACTATGCACTGCCAGTATATTTATGATTTATTATTAATATTAATGTAGCGTTCAAAATCTGCTATTCTAAGTACATTAGAGACTGCACAAATACAGAGCAAAAAAGACAGTTTTTTCTACATAAAAGATTGTTCTATCTGTAAATAAACACAGATAGGTTTAACAATGAGCAAATTACAGTCGAAATAGATGTCGTACTAATAACAGGTTTTGGGAGCTGTGGCATCAATAGGAAATATTTTCATTTACTTGAAAATTTTGGCTCACAAGACAGACAGTTGGCTGTTCTCTTCTTGCCTCTAATCAGGAATGCACAAGAAGCAAAGGAAATGAACAGCCTTTTAATGACTTATTTCTAACTTGGTATTGCTGGTCCAAATCTAGCTTATGCCAATAATGGCCTAAATATATGTATTTTGTCTGATTTGTTTTTATTAAGGATCAGGGAAATAAAGATGTCGCTCATACTTCAGTTCTCCCATGAGATGCGTCCATCCAAGAAATGCATCTCCTGCCATGGGTTTCTTGAGGTGTTCTGTGTCAGGACACCCAAAACTCACTGCACAAAGAGTGAGGTACCTGCTGACCTACCGAGCAACAAAAGGATGCATATGGAAAGAAAAAACTTGTTCTGATGCTGATTCTTCTGTACCTGCCTTGAAGACTGTGAGAACAAATCAGTCATAGATTGCTGCCTGATAGTCATGAGCAAATTTTAATTCCAGCATGCAGGCACTCCCTTTGGAAGGGAAAGATAGACTCAATTGCACATGGAGAGCCAGAACTGCAACCTTGCAAAAATCGGAGACTTTGTTTCGAGAGCCAAACAAAATTGAATATGTTCCCCCCCCCCCAACATACACACGCTATCATCAAATATTATCAATTTAATTGCTCAGCTTCTGCAGCTGTGAGCACAATAAATTAGCTTGGCTGGAATGGAATTCATAATTCTCTAAGACATGTTCGAAAATAAAATACTGAGCAAAATTCTCAGCTAATGAGAATCAGCATAGTTCCACTAACCTCAGATAAGCTACTGAGCAAGTAGGAATCGTTCGAGTTCCTCTGACTTAGTTGGAATGCCTTCACTCAGATCAGCAGAAGAATATAAATTTACTCCAGGAATTTGCGTTTCTGTGCCTTTTAGGGATCTGATATAAAACCTGTGCTTGGAATTAATCAGCACAGTGTGATATACCGTAGCAGATCTTCGCCAAACATCAGTGGCTTTCGTAGTACTGGGGAACTCACTGTCACAGGACATTGCAAACACTCAAAATCTACTTCGTTTAGGGGACTACTGGAGAAGTTAATAGAGAAGAAAGCAATTTTATGTTGCTAAATACAAGGACACGATCTCTGGCTCAGAAATTCTTGATCTGCAAATTGCTGGCATATTTGGGAAGTACCGTCATGCACTTGCACTTTCCTTATATCCTTCTTCATGCATTTGCTTTCAGCCATTCTTGAAGCAGGATCCAAAGCTGGGGGAGATCTTCTGCTCTGGCCAAGTATCACTGTTTTTATGTTCCTCAAAAGTGGATTATGAAACACGATATTTTTTCTTCCTTGTTAGAGCTTTCGTCTCCTCTTCCCCCACTCTTGCACACACTTTCCCCTTTATTTTGAGCTGATAAATTGAAAAAGGCAGCTAAGACAATGAATAGAAGATCAGAAATGCCACATGCTCATTTTCAGCTATTGGAGGAATAAGACAAAATTTTTATCCTCTGTGAATTTCCTGCTCTACACAATACTTTTAGCTCATAGAATTGCAGTAATGGGAATTTTATGAATCAATCAGAATATTTTTGTCTTCTATGCATTAGTGAAAGCATTATTCCTAAAGATGAAGTCTACATTATTATACCTATTATGGAGATGCACACACTATATATATGTGTACACATGTATGCATATATATGTAAAAAGAAAAATGGATGATTTGTTCCTCTCAGTTAGCAATGAGTGCTTGCACAAAGCAGATAAAAATGATAACACCTTTCACTTGTTTTGCTCTGTTAATGCTGATTTCCTTAGGTGCAAAGCCATGGAGAATTGGGCCCTTTGCATTTAATTCTCCTCATCTTCCAACTACTGCCATGTGGCCTATTTGAGCAAAAGTTTAGCATTCTTGAAGGGTTATGTAAATGTATACATTAGTGAATAAACAGATGGTCTTTAATGAAAAACAGATTTTCATGAGCTGTGTCACACTGGTTTGATTCTTCATTTGTAGTATCAGATCTTTGATATAATGGAAAAATGCACAGAGCTGAGTTACACAGCCCAAATTAGTTCAAGTATAAGTGGACATCCCTTAGAAAATAGGAAAATGTACACTGCATCAACTAGTGGTGGGTGAACTCGTGTAGCTGATTTTTCATTGTTACCGATTAAGAACGAAAAGACAAAGATATCAATCCAAGGATCTTTGCTCAGTAGGTCTATTTTCTGGGCACCAGAAGTGCCCGAACACATCTAGGAAATGTGCCACCTATTTTCTGTTTGAGACAGCGATCAGATTGGAAGAGACAAAAATTCTCTTTCAAAATGAGTGGGAAGAAAAAGAAAAAAAAAGAAAAAAAAAAAGGAAAGAGAAAAAGACAAAAAGAAAGAAGAAATGTAGAAAGAAAAAGAGGAGAAGAGAAAGATAAATAGGAAAAAACCAAACAACTTTCAAACTAAATATGCAAAGAGACACTTTATTTATTTCCATTTGTGTCAAGTCAAATGGAACAGGAGTTTAGATGCTGGTGCTGCACTTATTTATTTATTTTCTGAATGACTCGATATTTCAGAATCAGGTTGCGCAGCTGGACTTCACATTGCATTTGCTGCGGCTGCTTCATCAGAAATGCTGGTAGTATTTGTCAGCCTGGAAGTGTCTTGAGGCTGCTTCTGAGAGATACAAGGAGGCAACTGATAAGGAGAGCATCAGAAGGGCAGTTAATTGCCTCCAGTCTCTCGGTGCCGGGGAATATTTAAAATCTATGGGATTAAAGGCAGATTAAAAACTGTGGAAGCAGGAGCCCAATAGCGCTGAAAGATCATAATCAGCAAGGGTAATGGCAGAGCAAAAATGAATGTGGCAAATAAAATGACAGATAGGAAATTCAGATCCGCTTCTAATGCTCGAAGTTCCATCTTGTAAGCACAATTCATCTACGTGTAAATCATTTTTTGGCTTCAAGCTTATCAGCCAATCGGTGAATTAAAAATGCTCTTTCCTTGGAGGATTAAAGAGGTTGATTGAAGTCAGTGTGAAAACTGGCTAATAAGTCTGGAAATGTCAGGAGGGTGCTTCATAGGAACTCAGTGTACTTTTTCTATCAGTGCTATGAAACAGGAAGTTTGAAAAGCTCTGTAGTTTTGTTACTTTGAGAAATGCTTTTGTGCTGGATTTTTTTTTCTTTCTCTCCCGTGTGTCAGAGTGTCATGCAGAAATATTTTAATTTGCAAGATGAATGGTGATAGATGCAAATGTTGAAAAATGAGATTGAGAGAATTTGCTAAAATATGCGCAGAAGTAAGAGAAATTGCATTTCAGAAAGCACAGTGAATATGTGTATCACGGTCATGAGAAATTCTAAGTTCCAGGCCGTGAACTGCTTAGACATGTTCCACCTTGAAGGGGGTGTTCAAACTTTGCTCCCATACCGTGCCTTAAAACCCAGTGTAGGTGGTGAGGCCAGAGGTTGTGTTAAGGCAGTCTCCCTGCTAAATAGGAGAGCTGCCAGGGCATCTCCAAGTACGGTTCATATATGAAAACACGCTCATATAGAACATGAGAGCTTTCAGACACTGCTATTAAAAATCGAACAAGCCTTTCAGAGCTCTACATGCACAGACTATGCTGTTAGTGTTATTTCTATCTTTAATGCCCACACAGGCAAGGGCAAATAGACTTACATGGATATCTTCAGAGAATTTCACCACAGTTGTCAGCAATGGTTGCATAGATTGTCTGGACTGCAGAATAATACCCTCTCTTTGTTTCAGTCCAAAAGCACAAAGGAGGTTAAAAGATGTCTGCAAATAAGTGAAAGAATTTTCCAGAGGGAAAGCTGCTACCTTGCAACTTCATGATGTCTGGTGCTGACTACACCAGATTCTCTTCTTTTGAGATAAAAGAATGTGCTCACGAGAGAATCCACTTTATTAATCTTATTTTTCATTAGTATAGACACTGCTAGCTCATTGGGCTTTTTAGTGCTATGAAAACCAGTGAATGAATGAGGAATCTGATGGGGTAAGGAACAAACTGGTCATTCAAATCTCACATCCTAAGAATATCATTCCCATCCTTGGCTCACAAAAAGGCAGGCTGGTATCCTTCATGATAGCAATGCAACATTGTGCTCTCACAGCTATCCCAGCAGTCAGATGTGTCTGGCTGGCCAAGTCAGTGGAGGCCTACTGTGAGCTACATATCCAGCAGCAGTTCTGAGCTGGGAGTCTTGTCCTTTGCCATAGATACGGCTCACTGCCTGGTCCCAGAGGAGCAGATGCCTCCAGCATGTCCTCCCTCTCTTGTGAAATTCTGGGGAATATATAGCAAAAGTGAAAATATATATAGCTAATTGGAAAGAAATCTTGCTTATGGTTAGCTTGCAAGGCCTTGAAAATGCCAAAAGTAATGTACATGGATCACCAAATGGTTGAGGTTGGAAAAGACCTCTGGATGTTTACTTGCTTCTAATCTGTAATTTTATTTACCATGCCTCATTCCTGGGCTTGGAACACAAAACTGGCAGTCTGAATAATGTTTTCATTTGCCAGTTTGTTTATAACCACAACCAAAGAAAGGACAAAGTTGCCCACAGGTCCACATAACCTGTGTTGAAAACTATACCTCTAAACACTCTGCAGATGCCTGAGTCTTTGATACAGGCACCTCCAGGGGAAAGGCAATGAGAGATACTGGATTCCTCTCCTTCCAGTGGGGAGAATTTCTTTTCCTTCTGCCCAATGACTGCTTTCCATCTAAAAGGCTTTAAGCAGTGCAACTCTAACCCAGAGCTCATGTCGGGCGGCTGAGAGCCCAACCACGAGGCTGCTGAGCAGTGGTCTATGCGTGCCTGGGTTATGGGAGGTTGCTTTGATCTCTTCGTGCCCCCTGGAATGCAATTCGGCGCAGCTTCAAGAAGAGGCGGCTGTGCATCCTATCTCCCCAATCTCAACCTCACTTTACTCCTGTTGGTTTGGGCCCTCTCTTGGGAGGTGGAAAATGTGGCTTGGATCACTCCAGGCTGAAGAAGGGGCTGAAGCCAGATTTCTCACTTTATGGGCCAGCGCTTTTGCTAACTCAACTCTTGATAAAATGAAAAAGGTGTGTGTACCTCTGCCTTGGTCCACGTTTCAAAAGAGTGAGCAAAGCTCAATTCTGAGTGCTTGCAGATGTCTCCCCTCAGGAGTGGGCTCGGCCCTTTGGAACCTAAGTGGAGGGAGATATTTTGCTTTGCAGACCTAATGCATGTACCTTAGGATGGGTTGGAGCTTGGACACACCCTGTGTGCTCAGCATTTCCAAACTGGCTTGCTTTCAATGGCTTCCAATGCACAGTATGGAGTCTTGCCCCAGGGCTGCTCCGTGTTGTGGCAGACTTCCTGGTTCTATGCCTCCAGGCTTGAGGCTGTAGCAGGACCAGAGAGGAGGTGTGTGGAAGTGCTCCACTCTCTTAGATAACAACTTTTCCTTATGCATTAGGTAGGGAGAGCCTAGGGGCCTAACGCTGTGATTTGGGTTTCCGTTTTGGGGCTAGGCAACAAGAAAAAAATTAGCACGTAACTCCTTTCCTTGGATCTACTATTTAGTTTTCAACCTGGGAAAACCCTGCTCAGAACCTTACTACACCATGTATTTTATCCCACTTCTGAGGTGCAATTACTGGAAATAGTTAGCCTTCTTAAAATGGAGAAGAGAGCTTAGAAGGCTTTTCAAACTCCAGTGGATATAGACAGTAATTCCCCAATCTCCAATGGTTCTGAAATCAGCAGGACTTTTGGTACCTAATTAACTGTCTGAAGTCATAGAATCATAGTATTGTTTGAGTTGGAAGGTACCGTAAAAGTCATCTATTCCAACTCCCCTGCAATGAACTGGGACACCCACAGCTCAGCACCCTGTCCAGCCTGACCTTGAAAGTCTCCAGGAGAAGGAAATCCACCATCTCTCTGGGCAATCTGTTTCTGTGCTTCACTACTCTTATTGCAAAAGACTTTTCCCTTATATCCAGTCATGTTTGCAAACTCCACTGGATGCCTGTGTACAGTTGAAGGCAAAAAAGTATAAATATGGCCCTCAGTGATCCTGGGTGCCTCTTGGGTGCATTTGGTAGAGTCCCTCAGGTTTACAGATGCCTTAACTTTCAGGACTTTGCTAACTTTCAGGCCTGAACCTGATTCTGTACAATGTTTGACACTACCATCTGGGGATCTTGTACAGCCCTGTGGGGCTGTCAATCTGTCATGTTGGACTTATGGTTTGAGCCATCTTGCAATTACCATCCATAAGGACAGATGGGATTTAGACTGGGTATTGAGCCTACTTCACTGCACAAATGTGGTCCAGAAGCACAAAGTGTGAATTTTTCCCCTTTAGAGATTGTGAAACTGAAACTCTTCAACTGTTGGTGATGTTAAATCAAATTACCTTTGCTGAGCACTAAGTCAAGTGTACACAAGCATCTACCATACAAGTATCTATAGCTTTAGCTAGATGTAACTCGATTCATAACTTCAAGATACCTCTAGCTAACCTCAGGGCACCAGTGACCTTAAAACATGCTGAGCTCCAAGACATATAAATAATAATAGAAACAATAATAATAGTAATAATAATAATAATAATAGTAATTTCAACTCCCTGAATATAGCTGGACTTATATGACAGCAATCATCCTTAATTACGCACGCATTAACAAAATATCTGATAGCAGTGGTTCTCTATACACTTTCTATAGTTGATAGTCACAAAAACCAGAAAGTGGAGGTTTTCAAGCCCACCTGTCAAACATGAACACCTCACTCTCTATCTTTGTAATTGCACCTCTCTGGAGTTACCATCCTATGGAAGACCGAGAGGACTTCTATGGGATTGATAGACTGATGTTATCTCAACCACAGTATGTTCTCAGGGCTGAAATCCACCTGTGAGTGCCATGAAAGTGTACTAAGGACACTTTAGGACAATAGTTTATGGTTTCTGTCCTTCTGTCTGAGAAGGAGATAAATTGATGCAGCTTTCAGGTGGCTGACTTGTACATGGATATGAACTTTGCAGGTTTTGGTAGGATGATTGGTGTTCCTGATGTTGCTTAGTAAATATGCTTGATAAATATTTCTGCAGAAAAAGCTCAGTGCCACAGCCTTCAACTTCATTTGATTAGCTATCTGGCTTCTCTGCATGTCTAAGTCTGCTAATGAATTTACATTTTATATTTTTACCTGCTCATAAGCCCCCTGCATTGTGGCATGAAAGTGGCACTCTCGCATAAAGGTGGGAATTAACTGATGATGCACACAGTATAGTGGGTGAATTCTTCACATTTGTGCTTTGGCTTTGTACCTTCCACTCTCCCTTCTCTTCCTTTAGGCTTTCCTCAACACTTTGCACAGATCCACTCCTTCTGAGTCCTGGGTCCACATCTGAGCCTCCATTTCTCTGCATCTCCCTGAAGAGAGTAAACTGACTCCAAAATACAAGGGGGCTGACTGCAACAGCAAAACCTGTAAAGAGATTCTCCTTCTCCTCCTCTAGTGAGGGCTTTCCTTGGTCGGTCTGTCCCAGGGGCATTGAATGCCTTCTTCCACCTCACTCTTGAGACATTAAGACCTTGAAATTTGAAAGAGGAGTGGCGGAGTCTGGAGAAAAATGGACCTGTGTTCTAACCCATGTGGCTTGTGATACACACATTGTCGGATGATAACAAAGGATTTACATAAGATTTACATTTTTCTTAGGGGACGTTTAGTGGAAAGGCAGCAATCAGTAGCAACGACAGCTGAATCCATTTGGCGGATTGAAGGTGCCTCTTTGACAGAAATAACAGGCTTTTTCTTAATCTACAATTTGTCACTGTTTATTCGGCAGTGCAAGCCTTTCAGTTGCCCTGCAGCATCCTGTTTGTGATCTGGGAAGCAAGGGAGTTGTCTGGTGAAGTTAGAGGGCATTTCTGCCTCTTGCATCAACCTAGGAATCTGAACAGGGCTTTCCAGTGTTCAAGCAGTACCTCTGGGCAGTAATATAGGTGGAACATGACTTGATCTGTCAAGACTCAGCCAGTCTGAGTCTGGGTATGGTGCGGGAGGAAACAACCGGGCTCCCATCAGCAGTTGGCAGGTTGGCATTGGTGTCCTTGCCTCTCATCACTTGTATTGCCAAGACTGATGCTGAAGTGGATTTGTAGATTTTTATTAGTCTTCTCAGATCCTATTTAGCTTCTGATACAAGAACTATGAAATTTTGGCTAGTTATCTCTGTTGCTTCAGGAAGGCACGTGTGTAGGAATGGGAGGCAGAGGAGATCTTCAAACAGCTCACTTGCAGCTTTAATACATTCCTTCTTGACCCAACCTCATGTTTACTCCCCATTCACATTTCACTCATTGTTGTATGGGATGCCTGTTAAGTATACAAATTGCTCAGAGAAGTTATGTTGGAGGTGTTGGAGGTGTTCAAGGTCAGGTTGGATGGGGCTTTGGGCAACTTGGTCTAGTGGGTGGTGTTCCTGCTTCTGGCAGAGGGCTGGAACTAGATGATCTTTAAAGTCCCTTCCTTATCAGATCATTCTGATTGTATGATTTCTGGCTAATATTCTGGCTTCTGTTCTCTGATTCAGTTATTAATTCCGCTCCTGTCATTAGTAGTTTATACTACTAATTCAACTTGCAGTTGTAAAAAGTGTTCAGGAATAGCAGTGATTCTGCCTTGGTGTTGGGAATCTGTGTGAAACCTCTCATATCTTTCCAGAGCAGTCTACTGGGCACAGACTATGGATCTAATGCTCTATAGCTTTGGATGTCAGTGTCATTCACCTCAGAGGCAAATCAACATAAAGCACTGCTCTTCTAAAAATATTCTCCACTCAAGTCATAAAATCAGTGTACAAATTAATGGCCACTGCTTGGCTTATGCCATTCCTTGCTCCCGGTTAGCTTGCTTATATAATCACCTTTCAAGGCATGATGTCTGGAAGATGCCAAATGTTATTCAGGAAAGAGTGTCTAATTAAATCAATATACTCAGTTGTACTTCCACACAACAGATAATATTTACTAACCAGATTCAACATGTTTCAGGCTGGGTGGTCAAGCAAGAAATGCAATATTAAGGTTGGGAAGTCATATGCTTGAAAATCCAGATGGATCTTTGTCCTCCTGTATATCTGCTGGAAAGTGTTTTATTATATGACTGAAGATTCTTTGCCCCAGAATACAACACTGACTATAATATGAGCATTAGTTTAAGTATATCATTAGATACAAATATTTTTTCAAGGTTGATAGGGTTCCTGAGTCTTAATCAGATTTATGTATCCAACTAAGTTTGGAGAAATGATTATTTCCTATTTCTTTTGTATTTATTCAGTGAAATTAGATAAAACTTTCTTCTACTTTCTTCTGAATTAAAACAATTTCTGTGAGGGAGAGGGTAGTATATTTCAGAGAGACATGAACTGAAAATCACCTTAAGAGCTGAACTTAATTTTACAATAGTAAAACCCACTTGATGTGTATGTACAAAGGAAGCTTAGCTGCATGCTCAGTATTAACCTGAATAATTGTCAGTGTCTACAGCAGAGTACAGATCTTTGCCTTATCTTGGCCAAAATATATATCAGTCATTGTAGTGGATATAGTTGATTGTAGTCAAAATGATTGTCTAGTTAAAATCTGTAACCTCAAATTTTAACAAACCTGCATGTGACTGAAAATCATCTATAGAATTAGTAGCAATGACCCAATATATTTCACTGCCAGGATCTTTGGCTCGAAGAGGAGGTCTTTCAATCCTCTTCTTTAGAGGTGGTTCCAGATTAGTGACCATATCTCCTATAAGATCATATTTAGTATTTGAAAGCGTAAACAGAACAAGGAGATTTTCAGGAAAAGGAGACTCTTAATGTTAAGGAAGTTGAACGCTCACCTGGAGAGAGTGTCTCTTTCCCTTCTGTCGGTTCCTTTTATTTAATTCTCTAGCATCCTATGCAGGACTCCCTGGCTTGGTTTGCAAATATGCTGAGCCCTCATTCAACAATCAAAGATGATGGCATCTATATGTCTGGAATGCAGAAAACTTTCTGCAGTGCTAAGGTTTTGGAAAACTCATGCCCTAGAGATCTCAAATGAAGCACCTAAAATAAGTGGACATCCTCCTTACTCATCTGCTTTGACTTCAATCTGTCATTCTCAAGCATACATTTTCTACTACCTTTAGATGGTGTTGGAATGTAGATTCAGGTATTATTACCATTACTACTACTATTATCATCACTGTTTATATTAAAAAACATTATTATTGCTAATATTATTTATAATGTTAAGATAATCATTACTGATTACTGAAACTAATGCTATGAATAACAGTGGTTGTGGTTTTGCAGTCCAGCTTGGGTAGGTTATTCTATGCACTGGTGATGATCTCAGTAAGGGACAGGCACAAATGACCTTCTTTCCTTGATGATGGGATGGATAATCTCTTGGTCGCAATCAAGGCCAACTGGTAGAGCACTGTGACTAATGTCTGCTGTTTTCTTTCTTTATCCTTTCTTTACTTCTCCTCTGTTTCTGTTATATTCAAATAAAGAAACAAAAAGATCTCCTAGAGGAGGAAACTCCAAATATTCACAGAAAGGAGTAGAGCCCTGCTCCACATACCAAGGACCACTGTATTGTTTTGCTGGGGCTCCAAAAGGAATTGAGGTCAGGTTAGGACATTTCAAATGCACATGTGACTTTGGAGTAGCTGTGACACTGGGCAGGGCATCTCCTGAGCTGTGCCTGCAGTCAGAGGAGGGACCTAACGGTGACACCCACAGCTTCCTCAGCATCCTCAATGAAACTGTGCCTGGACAAGATGAACATGGAAATACTGAAGTATTTTTAATGAGTACTTTTGGTCATAGGCTAAGTTTGCTGTGAAGCATTGTTTCAGCCATCGTGCACACTTCAGGTCAAATCTATTGGTAACTTCCCCTGGGAGAGACATCTGTGGAGTAACTTCACCAAATGCTGAAGGAGAAATAACAATATAACACAAATATTTCATCAGAGATTTCTCATTTGCTGGCATTCTTCCTTCAGGATATGGCAAACTCAGCTTTATTTCTCCTCTTTCCTGGAGAATGCCTGTGCTGCTAGTGTATGAAGAAGAGTGAATGTACTCAACCCCTCCATCCAAAATGTCTTATTTCATGAGATCATGCATTCATGAGAAGCCACAGACAATGTGCTAACCATCACGCTCAGGAATCAGTCTATTTACTTTCTACATAAACTACTACTTTAATATTTTTTTTCAAGACTGAACTAAATCCAGTGGGAGGAGGAAAGAGCACCAGCCTCCCATAGAGAGCACTGCTCAGGGAGGTAAGTAGGATATTATCAAGAAGGTAGCTGAATCAGGAAGAAAGTTGGATTTCAGCATGCATTTCCCACCCAGCTGGTGAGCATCCTAGCTTCTGAGCTGCAGGGTATTCAAGGGCAGCATGATCTGGGATGGCTCTGGAGCCGTTCCACTTGCCAGGAAATAATTCAGAGCTCACACAGGAAAAAGGGCCAAGGTGAGTCACCAGTTTGCTGATTAGGCTGCTCTCCTGGGAGGGAGGCACCTGGATCCCAGATCCAGGTTAGGGCTGTGAAGTGAAACAGCATCAACTGGGAGGGATTGGCAATACTTAATACTGCCTGGTTAGGAGGCTCTTCTTGCGTAGGAGGCATGAATTTGAATCCACTTGGAGAGGAAAGAAAGTTTAATTCAGGTCTCCTAAAACTTAAGGAAAGCTCTTATCACTACTTTATAATTATGGGAATAGGATGGCTCTTTAGACATTGAGTGCCAATGTGGATATTTGACATAGGTTTCTTAGAAGTGCTGGAAAATCAACATTTGTTTTTTAATCCACTTGGACATTCTGGGAACAGAATAAACCAACAACCCGACAACTTTAGTCTTCCTTTATGCAAAATAAACAATTATTCACACTCCCCTGACTACCAATGCCATCCTGTACCCTGGAAAGTGCTGAGAGCATTCTTGTGTGTGCAGCTGGGTAGATTATCTCTGAGAATGGTTTGGTGGACTAGGAGCCAGTGATAGCCACAGATAAGTCTGATGGGCCTGGAAGAACTTGTGTCTATGAAAAGAGAATGGGGAATTTTATTGTCTTGGCAAAGCCTCCATGTTTTCCTTTTGAATGGATATGCTAATAGTAAGTGGTAGAAGTGTAGAGTTTTAGACTTCTCCATTTGAAGCGGCCTGAAGCTGAGGACAAATCAGTTCAAACCCAGAAAGTTACTCTGAGTTGCTGCCTAAGAGAAAACGGCCAAAACTATTCATTTGTGTCAATCCTATAAAACGTGAAAAGGGGAGTCTCCCTGCCTTTAACAGCCGTGATCTGAAAGATCCTATCTGATCCACCTCTGTCAGCTTGGCATCTTTGCAGTAGTCAGTGGTTGCACAAAACTGGCCAATTTTTCCATATATAGTGTTGCTAAATTACCCTTTCTGGTTTTGTTTTATTACCCCCTCAGAGCAATGATCTCACCCATCAGTGTTGTGTTGCTCTTTGGGAGTGGCAGGGGTGGAGCCGGGTGGGATGAGCAAAGCCCTGAGCTTTTTCCAGAGTTCCCTGCATATGCAGAACATTTCATTGTCTTCTCTAACACGCCCTCACCTTTCACACAGACAGGAATTTGACACACCAGGTTAGAGAAAGAAAGCGAAAAAAAAAAAAAAAAAGCACAACACAAGAAAAAACCCAGCAAACAAGATCTTATCGTGGAAAATATCCATCCACCCTCCTGATAATAAAAAAGGCCTCGGGTTAGGAAAACAAAAAAAATTACTCTAATGAACATTCAAAATTAACATGCAAATACATTCATGGTTCCTGGCACAGATGGAAAGACTGAATGTAGCTGTCTTCTAAAGGCAATATTTACACTTCTTGTAAAAAGAAAAAATTATCCCTATTACTACTGCTCTGCATCATCCTGAGAAGTTTTTCTTCACTGCTGAGGAAAGCTCTGGATACTCTTTCTCCCTTACCCCACCCCATACCCCACATTCATTTCACCAGGTGGCATGATGAAACTCTCCAGATCAAGGCAGGTTTCATCAACAAGGCTTCATGCCATGCCACCCATAATTCTTCCCAGCCTGCTGTGGCTTTCTCTTAGCAAGCAGCACCTCTTGCAAAACCAGCTCATGTCTCACACTCCTTCCAAACTTGTGTTCCCGAGCACCAGCAATAGAAATGCATGATTCACTAACAGCACACAGACCTTCGCTCCACTCCGTCCAGTTTGTGTCATTGCCTTAATGTTAATTACACACCATAATGTGAGCATTTAATTTCCGTGGTGTTTCAATTAAATTAATCAAGCAATTAAATTAATTAAAATTACAGAAATCACCTGCAGAAGTGCTTGAAATATGGGGGAGGGGAAGGGAGGGGTTGGGAGGGAGCTGGGAATGTAGATGGCTGTGTTTTCACAGACCTTCCTTCCGTAGATTAATTTAGGGGATAGACTCTTTCAGAGCAGGTTATTTAAGGATTTAGAGGCTGTTCCAAGGCCCACTGAAACTAATGGAAATCTTTCTATTGTCACTGATAGGCTTGGGAGCAAGCCACTAGCCCCAAGTGCTGAGGATAGAGGCAGTTAAGGGGTAGGTGATGAAAGACCTGATGCTGAGCAGAAATCTATCAACACCTTTGAGAAACAAGGCCAAGGGCCTTGCAGTACCAGCTCAGGGTCAGATTTTAGAAGGCCACCAGTTCAAGATGAGAATGATGTTTGTGGGAGTTGGGCGTGTCAGTACTTCCAAGAACCTGAGCTATGGGAGGCGTTCTAAGAAATTTATAGCTCTGTAAAGTGTCAAAGGACTTTTAGAACATGGCCACATGTATCTTATCTTGAACTCCCAATGACTTGGTGTGCTTGGTGACAGGGGTCCCAGTTTCATATTCATGAATTCATCCCTCCTGAAACCTTTGGCAAATTACTTAGCCAGTCTTTAGCAGCTCCCATCCATTATGTAGGGAATAGTGCATTCAGTTGCTTCACAATTGGAGAAGAGTTGGAGGAATTCATGACAACCCAGAAAATAAACCCAGAGAGATCCCTCACCTCTTATGCCCTTTTCACCAGGCATGCACAGATGCATATTTGCCTTTTAACCAAGACTTAATATTTTTCCTACCATGGAAGGGACAGTACTTCTAGCTTTTGAACAGCTACTTCCCCCATGGCATTTTACCAACCAGTCCGAGCCCAACCAGTGCCTGTGACTGAGAGACAGGTTACTTCCTTCCATGCTTTCCTGGAAAGATTTTGCCTGGCACACTCCTGTCTCAGCAGCTGACTCATCCATTCTTTGCTCCCATTCTTTGACCCGCACTTGGGGATGTTTATACTTCAGTCACGGAAGCTCATGCAGGTATCCCCAAGCTGCCTTTAAATTAATTTGCTGGAGTACCATGGGTAGGATAGCTGTAGTTTTAGGGAACAATGTGTGGGCTGAAAAACCAGGGTATGAAGTGAAGTAAATGCTCATAATTAGGCTGAGCCACTCTGCCCTGAACTGGCCAGTGGATCCTGAGCTCACTCTTTTAAAGACCTAACTGTTTTTTTGCATATTATAATTTCTCTCACACTACTAGATAATCCCATTCAGTTCCATAGGCAATTACTCATTCTTCTTGGTGTCCAAGAGGGAGTAAAACTGCTGCTCTACACTTGTAAGCTACCTTACCCTTTCCAGTTGTTTAGATGACTAACATAACACAACAAATGCTTAAGAATTTTAGTTAGACTGAAGTTCACTGCCAGCCTCAGGTCTGAAAGACCTAGCGAATCAGAACTCATGCGTTTTCACAGCCCTATCAGCTGATATTTTCTCTTTCTGTAAACTTTACATCTTTTGCATCTTCAGGCCCACCGCAATATTCACATTATTATATGCAGCTTTATCACAGTTGTATGCTACTCTTTCCATTTACAAAGTCACAGCAAAATGTTCTCTGATACAGAATATTTTTTCCATCTTTTCAGCTTTTGGATATTTATCTAGATTTTTTATCCTATATCTCTCTTTCTCCAATCCCTCCCCCTACCCCAAAAATAGAAATACAACATATTAGAAAAAGGAAAGACAAAATAGAGAGTGAATGAGAAAAAGATCCCCCCAGAATGGCCAAGAACACAAATTTTTAGAAATTATGAGTTGTAGGAGAAAGGTTGTGTTTTTCTTCTGAGCAGCCTGCAATTTTAATTATAAATCTGATGAACCTTCTTTCTTCTCTCCATAATTTTCTATCTAAGTGATGAAAAACCCCTCTCTCCTTGCTAATCCTTCTCCATCTGAATCCTTTGACACGACTTCTTGTGTGGCCTTTGGCACGTCGCTTCACCTTAGTTTCCTCATCTATAAAATGGCTATTAATCCCTGTGTAGTATCACCCACGCAAATTGCCAAGGCTTATGCCTGAACAGAGCTTTGAAGATAAGTGAGGAAAGTTTCAAAAGAACCTATGAGATTTAGGAGTGGAAGTTTCATTAACTTTCCGTCAGATTTGTACTCTTATATCTCCGAGAGCCTTTTGAAAGTCCGCAGAACTGCAAGACTTTACTAATCACAGTCTTATTCCTTGTTCTCCTCAAGGAAAGAGATTGCTCCAGGCTAGTTTTGGTGGAAGAATTTGTTCCTCAAAAGAAACAAGGTGAGACTTGGGGCTCCCCTCATTCTTCCCCCTTTCTGTGTATAAGATATGAAATCTTGAATGCGTGCTCCAACCACTTCAGGCAAAGTGGCACCTCTCAGACAGTCGGTATTTATATCAGTAGATCTACTTGGTTTATTTTGACTGAAAAAGGGAGGGCAAGGCCATATCAGCAGCTTTGCTGCTGGATTTGAGATAGTGGCTTTCAGCTGGGAGGCAGTGATCTCATCTGGATGGTGGTCACCTCTTCACTTAATAATACTAGCTCTGGAGAAGAGCTTACACTGTGTTCTCTTGAAGTGCAGCTAGATGGAGAGGGTCTGCGAAGATGTCTAGTTGGTTGATTCAAGAAGAGTAATGAGGTTTCTCTAATCATAAGATATGATAATCGTATCAACCCTTTTTTTCCTGAATGGAGATCCAAGGCTTTTTTTTGCTGAAAGAATGGCAGAATCAAGGAAAAATAAAGATCAAAATTGCTAGAGATACACTCTGAATCTATTCCAAATATTTGCCTCTTTGTCTTTCTTTTTTATTTTATTTTCTTTTATTTTGAGAATACTACCTTGATTCTCAATTTATAGTCTCTTTCAAAAACTGTACAATGGGAAAAAAAAAAAAAAAGAAACTAATTACGCCCAAAAGTGCTACAGATAGCATCTGGTTAGTGGCTTTGGTCTGTTCAGCTTCAGTGGCTAAACCACTGTCCTGAAATCAACTGGAAATAATGTTGCTTTACTTATCAAAATGAAAGTGAACTAGTATAAAAAGAAATATATTCATTGGCCATAAATTCAGTATTTTACTTTGATTTTCATTGTATCTGTTGACAGACTTGGTGCAGCTAAATTTGAGAATGAATTTGAGAATGAATTTGAGAATTGAAAGAAGAAACATGGAAGGTTTGGTTTACAAAGCTTTGAGACATATTGATTTAAAAGATATTTTTTATCTGAACCTGTTTGCTGTATTTCATGCAAATTTGCTAATGACTATGATCATTTTGCCTACAACTACATTTTACCTAAAATAAGACTTTCTAAAAAAAAATGCTGTCCTGAGTTTGGAAAATGGATCCTTAGGAAAAGAACAGCAAGCATTTCTATAATGTTAATAAAAGCTAGTTTCCAGGACTGGCAGAACAGTGGGGGATAGACCTGATATTTTCCATTGATTTCTTCTAATTTGATCTATTCTTTGATTCTGTAATTATCTAAATGTCTGTGTTTAGTACCTTGTCCCTATCACCCCAAGATTTTAATACCTTTTAATTGAATACATTCATCCTTTAACGCCAATTTTCAAGTTGTCTTCCATTTACAGGAGACGAAGTAAGCATAGAAAGAGGTAATGGTGAAAACTTCTGACTGAGCAGGCAACCGAGCCAACAAGACTCAAGTCTCAAATCATCATCACAGTGTAGGTTTCCCATTTTCTCTTCAGATGTACAAAACTGAATAAATATTAATAGCTTAAGAAACCTCTCTAAAATGTTTATTTTGGAAATTCTGAAAAAAAAAAAA
>JACDJE010000509.1:398675-549569 GCA_016647715.1 Pavo muticus | reverse complement strand
TTTTTTTTTTTTTTTTTTTTCCCCCTCTTCGTTGTGGAGGAAAACAAATTTCACAGCCTCAAAAAATGTGGTGAAATGGAATTGCTGTTCTGTGGACAATTCCTGTAATAAGGCCGACAAACTTGTTATGCTGAGTCCAGTTCCTCCCTGTTAAAGCCCAACAATTCATGTACACAGCCTTACCAAGTGTCCAAGCTGTTTCATGCATTGTTAATTATTATGGGCACATCTTGGTAGTCATATTGAATTCAATGGCAATTTTCCCATAGATGTTATCAAGAAGAGAATTTATCTTTATATGCTTTGATTGTATAACTTCGTTTCTGTTTTTCTTTAAGACTCCCCAGTCTGTGCCAGCATGTGAAATTCTGATGAAGTTTTATGTTAGCGGCTGCTGCTAACTGTTCTTAATTATTTGATAGTCATCTGAGGCCTGAATTTCAAAGATGCGGAACTCCTCTTGTTCCAATTCTAATCAATGGTAATTTGGATACTTTGTCCATCTTTAAAAGAGACCTTAAAAGGGTATTCCTGATCCCATTGTCTCTAATGGATGCATGTCCGTACATGCAGGGCTAAATCTTCAGTTAAAAAACGAGGTAGAGCTTGTTAAAAATAGACAGAATTATCTTCTTTTTTGAGGAATTCAAGATTTGTCCTTTTCTGGTGGGTGGGGGGTGTGGGGGGAGGAGGGTTAATCTCAAATTTAGAAAAAAGTAATAAAATCACAGAATTGTTCATAAAGCTAAGTATTTGGATAGGCTTTGTTTAATCCTCATTGAAACATTCTCTTTTGTCTGTATTATTCCAGCCAATATGAGGCAATGATTACCCTGCATTATATTTCCTGATCTCATCACAAGAATAAAAACACAATGAATATTTTGACTTTAGAGGAATGAGACATTTAATAGCTGCACATTGAACTCTCTGGTGTAGCCAATGCATCCCTCCGCAGTACTGTGATTTGTAGAATCAGTATTTTCTGCAGGAAAAATTAGGCTTTCAGTTCCAGCCCTCTATCATAAGGAGTATCAGGAGAATCACAGAATCATTTGAGTTGGAAGGGGCCATTAAAGACCATCTATTCCAACTTTTATCCAATGAACAGGAACACCTCCAGCTAGATCAGTATGCTTAGAGCCTTCTCCAGCTTGACCTTGAGTGTCTCCAGGGATGGGGCATCCATCACCTCTCTGCGAACCTGTTCCTGTGCTTTCCTACCCTTATCACAAAAAACTTTTTCCTTATATCGAGTCTAAATCTTGAAGGCTGAAGTCAAGACATTTTGACCACCATGAAAAAGAGTACCTCTTAATCCACTGAAGCTCTGCCACTGAGGTTGTGGCATTTGAGGGCCTGATTCAAAAATAAGCCAAAAATAGCAGGAAAGTCATAGAATCATAGAATCATGAAATGGCCTGGGTTGAAAACGACCATAATGATCATCTAGTTTCAACCTCCCTACTATGTGCAGGGTCACCAACCGCTAGACCAGCCTGCCCAGAGCCACATCCAGCCTAGCCTTGAATGCCTCCAGGGATGGGGCATCCACAACCTCCTTGGGCAACCTGTTCCAGTGTGTCACCGCCCTCTGTGTGGAAAAACTTCCTCCTAATATCTAACCTAAATCTCCCCTGTCTCAGTTTAAAACCATTCCCCCTTGTCCTATCACTATCCACCCTCATAAACAGCCGTTGCCCCTCCTCTTTATATGCTCCCTTCAAGTATTGGAATGCCACAATGAGGTCTCCCTGGAGCCTTCTCTTCTCCAAGCTAAACAAGCCCAGTTCCCTCAACCTTTCCTCATAGGAGTGGTGCTCCAGCCCTCTGATCATCTTTGTGGCCCTCCTCTGGACCCGCTCCAAGAGCTCCACGTCCTTCCTGTACTGGGGGCCCCAGGCCTGGACGCAGTACTCCAGATGGGGCCTCACAAGAGCTGAGTAGTGAGGGACAATCACCTCCCTCTCCCTGCTGGCCACTCCTCTTTGCAGCCTAGAACACAGTTGGCCTTCTGGGCTGCAAGCGCATACTGCTGGCTCATGTCCAGCTTCTCATCCACCAGGACCCCCAAGTCCTTCTCCGCAGGGCTGCTCTCAAGGAGATCTTCCCTCAGTTTGTATAAGTACTTGGGATTGCACCGACCCAAGTGCACTTGGCCTTATTGAACCTCCTTAGGTTTTATGGGCCCACTTCTCCAGCCTGTCTAGGTCCCTCTGGATGGCTTCCCTTCCTTCCAATGTATCGACTGCACCACTCAGCTTGGTGTCATCTGCAAAGTTGCTGAGAGTGCACTCGATGCCATCGTCTATGTCATTGATGAAGATGTTGAAGAGTCCTCAGTGTTTTCCCTAGCTTGGAGGTGGAGACACCAATGATACCTACCCTTGGAGCTTTCACAGTTGCTCAGTACCATTCTGATACAAACACTGTTTCTTTTCTTTTCCTTTGAGGGAAGCTATAAGGAAACCAGTGCTCCAAAAACTTGACTTAAATTAGGATTCAACCTAAGGCACTCGAGAACATATTTCTGAAGGTTTCTATTTTTGTGTTTAACCTATATTTCTCTTGTTTAGTTTTCCCAGGTTCTCTGTTTTCTTCTTTCCTATTTAAGAACTGACTTTCCATCAATATTTCAAGGACATTCAGATCTACCAGTGCTCAGTGGATCTGAAGGGATAAAATAGGAGCTGCTGGCATTGTATGAGAAACTACAGCATCTCTGCTCCTCAATGCTTGGTGGGAACAATGAATTAGGCAGTAATGCACATAAGGAGGTCTCTACAGCAATGGCTTCACAGTAGTCTGGTTCTCCTTGTGTTGTATATTCATGCTCAAGTGCATGGCTGGATGAGATATTATGGCATCATGGGTTTTTTTCAAGCCCTTCTCAGCTTTACAACTTCAAGTAACAGGATTTTCCCTAAAATAGAGCAGAACATAACTTTAGTACAAGCTGTCCTACTGTAGAGGTACAGCAGCTGATCTGTGAAACTAGAAGAGAAGGTTTTAGACTCTTCCCACTCAGAAATCATTAATGTAGTCAGACCTCACATCCTATCTCACCTTAGCAATAAATGAAAAAAAAAAAAAAAAAAAAAAAAAAAAAAAGCACAACACAAGAAAAAACCCAGCAAACAAGATCTTATCGTGGAAAATATCCATCCACCCTCCTGATAATAAAAAAGGCCTCGGGTTAGGAAAACAAAAAAAATTACTCTAATGAACATTCAAAATTAACATGCAAATACATTCATGGTTCCTGGCACAGATGGAAAGACTGAATGTAGCTGTCTTCTAAAGGCAATATTTACACTTCTTGTAAAAAGAAAAAATTATCCCTATTACTACTGCTCTGCATCATCCTGAGAAGTTTTTCTTCACTGCTGAGGAAAGCTCTGGATACTCTTTCTCCCTTACCCCACCCCATACCCCACATTCATTTCACCAGGTGGCATGATGAAACTCTCCAGATCAAGGCAGGTTTCATCAACAAGGCTTCATGCCATGCCACCCATAATTCTTCCCAGCCTGCTGTGGCTTTCTCTTAGCAAGCAGCACCTCTTGCAAAACCAGCTCATGTCTCACACTCCTTCCAAACTTGTGTTCCCGAGCACCAGCAATAGAAATGCATGATTCACTAACAGCACACAGACCTTCGCTCCACTCCGTCCAGTTTGTGTCATTGCCTTAATGTTAATTACACACCATAATGTGAGCATTTAATTTCCGTGGTGTTTCAATTAAATTAATCAAGCAATTAAATTAATTAAAATTACAGAAATCACCTGCAGAAGTGCTTGAAATATGGGGGAGGGGAAGGGAGGGGTTGGGAGGGAGCTGGGAATGTAGATGGCTGTGTTTTCACAGACCTTCCTTCCGTAGATTAATTTAGGGGATAGACTCTTTCAGAGCAGGTTATTTAAGGATTTAGAGGCTGTTCCAAGGCCCACTGAAACTAATGGAAATCTTTCTATTGTCACTGATAGGCTTGGGAGCAAGCCACTAGCCCCAAGTGCTGAGGATAGAGGCAGTTAAGGGGTAGGTGATGAAAGACCTGATGCTGAGCAGAAATCTATCAACACCTTTGAGAAACAAGGCCAAGGGCCTTGCAGTACCAGCTCAGGGTCAGATTTTAGAAGGCCACCAGTTCAAGATGAGAATGATGTTTGTGGGAGTTGGGCGTGTCAGTACTTCCAAGAACCTGAGCTATGGGAGGCGTTCTAAGAAATTTATAGCTCTGTAAAGTGTCAAAGGACTTTTAGAACATGGCCACATGTATCTTATCTTGAACTCCCAATGACTTGGTGTGCTTGGTGACAGGGGTCCCAGTTTCATATTCATGAATTCATCCCTCCTGAAACCTTTGGCAAATTACTTAGCCAGTCTTTAGCAGCTCCCATCCATTATGTAGGGAATAGTGCATTCAGTTGCTTCACAATTGGAGAAGAGTTGGAGGAATTCATGACAACCCAGAAAATAAACCCAGAGAGATCCCTCACCTCTTATGCCCTTTTCACCAGGCATGCACAGATGCATATTTGCCTTTTAACCAAGACTTAATATTTTTCCTACCATGGAAGGGACAGTACTTCTAGCTTTTGAACAGCTATTTCCCCCATGGCATTTTACCAACCAGTCCGAGCCCAACCAGTGCCTGTGACTGAGAGACAGGTTACTTCCTTCCATGCTTTCCTGGAAAGATTTTGCCTGGCACACTCCTGTCTCAGCAGCTGACTCATCCATTCTTTGCTCCCATTCTTTGACCCGCACTTGGGGATGTTTATACTTCAGTCACGGAAGCTCATGCAGGTATCCCCAAGCTGCCTTTAAATTAATTTGCTGGAGTACCATGGGTAGGATAGCTGTAGTTTTAGGGAACAATGTGTGGGCTGAAAAACCAGGGTATGAAGTGAAGTAAATGCTCATAATTAGGCTGAGCCACTCTGCCCTGAACTGGCCAGTGGATCCTGAGCTCACTCTTTTAAAGACCTAACTGTTTTTTTGCATATTATAATTTCTCTCACACTACTAGATAATCCCATTCAGTTCCATAGGCAATTACTCATTCTTCTTGGTGTCCAAGAGGGAGTAAAACTGCTGCTCTACACTTGTAAGCTACCTTACCCTTTCCAGTTGTTTAGATGACTAACATAACACAACAAATGCTTAAGAATTTTAGTTAGACTGAAGTTCACTGCCAGCCTCAGGTCTGAAAGACCTAGCGAATCAGAACTCATGCGTTTTCACAGCCCTATCAGCTGATATTTTCTCTTTCTGTAAACTTTACATCTTTTGCATCTTCAGGCCCACCGCAATATTCACATTATTATATGCAGCTTTATCACAGTTGTATGCTACTCTTTCCATTTACAAAGTCACAGCAAAATGTTCTCTGATACAGAATATTTTTTCCATCTTTTCAGCTTTTGGATATTTATCTAGATTTTTTATCCTATATCTCTCTTTCTCCAATCCCTCCCCCTACCCCAAAAATAGAAATACAACATATTAGAAAAAGGAAAGACAAAATAGAGAGTGAATGAGAAAAAGATCCCCCCAGAATGGCCAAGAACACAAATTTTTAGAAATTATGAGTTGTAGGAGAAAGGTTGTGTTTTTCTTCTGAGCAGCCTGCAATTTTAATTATAAATCTGATGAACCTTCTTTCTTCTCTCCATAATTTTCTATCTAAGTGATGAAAAACCCCTCTCTCCTTGCTAATCCTTCTCCATCTGAATCCTTTGACACGACTTCTTGTGTGGCCTTTGGCACGTCGCTTCACCTTAGTTTCCTCATCTATAAAATGGCTATTAATCCCTGTGTAGTATCACCCACGCAAATTGCCAAGGCTTATGCCTGAACAGAGCTTTGAAGATAAGTGAGGAAAGTTTCAAAAGAACCTATGAGATTTAGGAGTGGAAGTTTCATTAACTTTCCGTCAGATTTGTACTCTTATATCTCCGAGAGCCTTTTGAAAGTCCGCAGAACTGCAAGACTTTACTAATCACAGTCTTATTCCTTGTTCTCCTCAAGGAAAGAGATTGCTCCAGGCTAGTTTTGGTGGAAGAATTTGTTCCTCAAAAGAAACAAGGTGAGACTTGGGGCTCCCCTCATTCTTCCCCCTTTCTGTGTATAAGATATGAAATCTTGAATGCGTGCTCCAACCACTTCAGGCAAAGTGGCACCTCTCAGACAGTCGGTATTTATATCAGTAGATCTACTTGGTTTATTTTGACTGAAAAAGGGAGGGCAAGGCCATATCAGCAGCTTTGCTGCTGGATTTGAGATAGTGGCTTTCAGCTGGGAGGCAGTGATCTCATCTGGATGGTGGTCACCTCTTCACTTAATAATACTAGCTCTGGAGAAGAGCTTACACTGTGTTCTCTTGAAGTGCAGCTAGATGGAGAGGGTCTGCGAAGATGTCTAGTTGGTTGATTCAAGAAGAGTAATGAGGTTTCTCTAATCATAAGATATGATAATCGTATCAACCCTTTTTTTCCTGAATGGAGATCCAAGGCTTTTTTTTGCTGAAAGAATGGCAGAATCAAGGAAAAATAAAGATCAAAATTGCTAGAGATACACTCTGAATCTATTCCAAATATTTGCCTCTTTGTCTTTCTTTTTTATTTTATTTTCTTTTATTTTGAGAATACTACCTTGATTCTCAATTTATAGTCTCTTTCAAAAACTGTACAATGGGAAAAAAAAAAAAGAAACTAATTACGCCCAAAAGTGCTACAGATAGCATCTGGTTAGTGGCTTTGGTCTGTTCAGCTTCAGTGGCTAAACCACTGTCCTGAAATCAACTGGAAATAATGTTGCTTTACTTATCAAAATGAAAGTGAACTAGTATAAAAAGAAATATATTCATTGGCCATAAATTCAGTATTTTACTTTGATTTTCATTGTATCTGTTGACAGACTTGGTGCAGCTAAATTTGAGAATGAATTTGAGAATGAATTTGAGAATTGAAAGAAGAAACATGGAAGGTTTGGTTTACAAAGCTTTGAGACATATTGATTTAAAAGATATTTTTTATCTGAACCTGTTTGCTGTATTTCATGCAAATTTGCTAATGACTATGATCATTTTGCCTACAACTACATTTTACCTAAAATAAGACTTTCTAAAAAAAAATGCTGTCCTGAGTTTGGAAAATGGATCCTTAGGAAAAGAACAGCAAGCATTTCTATAATGTTAATAAAAGCTAGTTTCCAGGACTGGCAGAACAGTGGGGGATAGACCTGATATTTTCCATTGATTTCTTCTAATTTGATCTATTCTTTGATTCTGTAATTATCTAAATGTCTGTGTTTAGTACCTTGTCCCTATCACCCCAAGATTTTAATACCTTTTAATTGAATACATTCATCCTTTAACGCCAATTTTCAAGTTGTCTTCCATTTACAGGAGACGAAGTAAGCATAGAAAGAGGTAATGGTGAAAACTTCTGACTGAGCAGGCAACCGAGCCAACAAGACTCAAGTCTCAAATCATCATCACAGTGTAGGTTTCCCATTTTCTCTTCAGATGTACAAAACTGAATAAATATTAATAGCTTAAGAAACCTCTCTAAAATGTTTATTTTGGAAATTCTGAAAAAAAAAAAAAGGAATGCCTTGTGGGATTTTTATTTTTAATTTTTAGATTTATTTAACTACCATGGCGTGCAATGTTTCTACAAGGACTTTGACAGTATTCATGCCTATTGACAACCATAACTGAGAAAAACAAGGGATCCCCCTCAAAACAGGAGAATTTAGCTTGTAATGGAAGATTCTTGGTATGCAGCAGTTTCTTTTCACCTCTGGAGTTGCACACTGAATTCTAATTAGATCTGTTAATTAGATACATTTTTTTAAAACATGTTTCATCAAAGCTGAAGCATTTTGTAAAGAACTGTCTATTTTGTTGACATTTTTCTTGGACAGAATTTTTGAGGTTCAAGGCTCTGGTCAAGGAGGGAATTCAAAGAGAAGCAAAGCTTGGGTCTCTGTTACATGGATAACATGAAAGTGTCATTAAAATTCCAGTTTCATTAAAATTTGCCAAAATATTTGAAAACCTTTTATTTTCCTTTTTTTTTTTTTTTTTTTTTTTTTTTCCCCCTCTTCGTTGTGGAGGAAAACAAATTTCACAGCCTCAAAAAATGTGGTGAAATGGAATTGCTGTTCTGTGGACAATTCCTGTAATAAGGCCGACAAACTTGTTATGCTGAGTCCAGTTCCTCCCTGTTAAAGCCCAACAATTCATGTACACAGCCTTACCAAGTGTCCAAGCTGTTTCATGCATTGTTAATTATTATGGGCACATCTTGGTAGTCATATTGAATTCAATGGCAATTTTCCCATAGATGTTATCAAGAAGAGAATTTATCTTTATATGCTTTGATTGTATAACTTCGTTTCTGTTTTTCTTTAAGACTCCCCAGTCTGTGCCAGCATGTGAAATTCTGATGAAGTTTTATGTTAGCGGCTGCTGCTAACTGTTCTTAATTATTTGATAGTCATCTGAGGCCTGAATTTCAAAGATGCGGAACTCCTCTTGTTCCAATTCTAATCAATGGTAATTTGGATACTTTGTCCATCTTTAAAAGAGACCTTAAAAGGGTATTCCTGATCCCATTGTCTCTAATGGATGCATGTCCGTACATGCAGGGCTAAATCTTCAGTTAAAAAACGAGGTAGAGCTTGTTAAAAATAGACAGAATTATCTTCTTTTTTGAGGAATTCAAGATTTGTCCTTTTCTGGTGGGTGGGGGGTGTGGGGGGAGGAGGGTTAATCTCAAATTTAGAAAAAAGTAATAAAATCACAGAATTGTTCATAAAGCTAAGTATTTGGATAGGCTTTGTTTAATCCTCATTGAAACATTCTCTTTTGTCTGTATTATTCCAGCCAATATGAGGCAATGATTACCCTGCATTATATTTCCTGATCTCATCACAAGAATAAAAACACAATGAATATTTTGACTTTAGAGGAATGAGACATTTAATAGCTGCACATTGAACTCTCTGGTGTAGCCAATGCATCCCTCCGCAGTACTGTGATTTGTAGAATCAGTATTTTCTGCAGGAAAAATTAGGCTTTCAGTTCCAGCCCTCTATCATAAGGAGTATCAGGAGAATCACAGAATCATTTGAGTTGGAAGGGGCCATTAAAGACCATCTATTCCAACTTTTATCCAATGAACAGGAACACCTCCAGCTAGATCAGTATGCTTAGAGCCTGCTCCAGCTTGACCTTGAGTGTCTCCAGGGATGGGGCATCCATCACCTCTCTGCGAACCTGTTCCTGTGCTTTCCTACCCTTATCACAAAAAACTTTTTCCTTATATCGAGTCTAAATCTTGAAGGCTGAAGTCAAGACATTTTGACCACCATGAAAAAGAGTACCTCTTAATCCACTGAAGCTCTGCCACTGAGGTTGTGGCATTTGAGGGCCTGATTCAAAAATAAGCCAAAAATAGCAGGAAAGTCATAGAATCATAGAATCATGAAATGGCCTGGGTTGAAAACGACCATAATGATCATCTAGTTTCAACCTCCCTACTATGTGCAGGGTCACCAACCGCTAGACCAGCCTGCCCAGAGCCACATCCAGCCTAGCCTTGAATGCCTCCAGGGATGGGGCATCCACAACCTCCTTGGGCAACCTGTTCCAGTGTGTCACCGCCCTCTGTGTGGAAAAACTTCCTCCTAATATCTAACCTAAATCTCCCCTGTCTCAGTTTAAAACCATTCCCCCTTGTCCTATCACTATCCACCCTCATAAACAGCCGTTGCCCCTCCTCTTTATATGCTCCCTTCAAGTATTGGAATGCCACAATGAGGTCTCCCTGGAGCCTTCTCTTCTCCAAGCTAAACAAGCCCAGTTCCCTCAACCTTTCCTCATAGGAGTGGTGCTCCAGCCCTCTGATCATCTTTGTGGCCCTCCTCTGGACCCGCTCCAAGAGCTCCACGTCCTTCCTGTACTGGGGGCCCCAGGCCTGGACGCAGTACTCCAGATGGGGCCTCACAAGAGCTGAGTAGTGAGGGACAATCACCTCCCTCTCCCTGCTGGCCACTCCTCTTTGCAGCCTAGAACACAGTTGGCCTTCTGGGCTGCAAGCGCATACTGCTGGCTCATGTCCAGCTTCTCATCCACCAGGACCCCCAAGTCCTTCTCCGCAGGGCTGCTCTCAAGGAGATCTTCCCTCAGTTTGTATAAGTACTTGGGATTGCACCGACCCAAGTGCACTTGGCCTTATTGAACCTCCTTAGGTTTTATGGGCCCACTTCTCCAGCCTGTCTAGGTCCCTCTGGATGGCTTCCCTTCCTTCCAATGTATCGACTGCACCACTCAGCTTGGTGTCATCTGCAAAGTTGCTGAGAGTGCACTCGATGCCATCGTCTATGTCATTGATGAAGATGTTGAAGAGTCCTCAGTGTTTTCCCTAGCTTGGAGGTGGAGACACCAATGATACCTACCCTTGGAGCTTTCACAGTTGCTCAGTACCATTCTGATACAAACACTGTTTCTTTTCTTTTCCTTTGAGGGAAGCTATAAGGAAACCAGTGCTCCAAAAACTTGACTTAAATTAGGATTCAACCTAAGGCACTCGAGAACATATTTCTGAAGGTTTCTATTTTTGTGTTTAACCTATATTTCTCTTGTTTAGTTTTCCCAGGTTCTCTGTTTTCTTCTTTCCTATTTAAGAACTGACTTTCCATCAATATTTCAAGGACATTCAGATCTACCAGTGCTCAGTGGATCTGAAGGGATAAAATAGGAGCTGCTGGCATTGTATGAGAAACTACAGCATCTCTGCTCCTCAATGCTTGGTGGGAACAATGAATTAGGCAGTAATGCACATAAGGAGGTCTCTACAGCAATGGCTTCACAGTAGTCTGGTTCTCCTTGTGTTGTATATTCATGCTCAAGTGCATGGCTGGATGAGATATTATGGCATCATGGGTTTTTTCAAGCCCTTCTCAGCTTTACAACTTCAAGTAACAGGATTTTCCCTAAAATAGAGCAGAACATAACTTTAGTACAAGCTGTCCTACTGTAGAGGTACAGCAGCTGATCTGTGAAACTAGAAGAGAAGGTTTTAGACTCTTCCCACTCAGAAATCATTAATGTAGTCAGACCTCACATCCTATCTCACCTTAGCAATAAATAAAAAAAAAAAAAAAAAAAGAAATGTATCTGCATGCTAGAGGCATAACTGTATCAACAGTCTAGAGTGAAGTACAGACATTTCTGCCATTGGGCACCTAAAACATCTTGCAGTCAGTCAGTTGATACTCAGAAGTTTCTGAAAATCAGCCTTTGGAAGTACCAGAGAAAAGCTCCCAAATTTAAGGACCCTTCTGTCAAAAACAAGTTATCACTTGGTAATTTTGGAACAACTTACATGCCCCCACCCCTAAATGTTTTTAAGGGAAAATCCGTGACAATCCTTTCCATTTGGAGTCAGAGCCAAAATTACTCCCAAGCTGACACCTTACCAACCACATTCCCAGCCTAGTAGGAACACTGCATATGAAATTGAAAGATTTATGTCAGAAATGTTGACACAGCCCTGAACTGAGTGAGGGCTCTTCAAATCCATCCTTCTTTTAATCCTTAGAAGGGACTTGTAGAAAAGATTTGTTTTCTATATCAAGTTTCTCTCACTGAAAGGATTCCAAAGATAAAACTCGTAAAATATGCAAGCACAGACACAATGTGGGTGAAAGGGTTAAGGGACTGAAGAAGACTCAGTAATTCTTACAAATGGGGACCAGATGTTTCTTGACATTTTAAAAACACACAGTCTCATCTACCCTACTTATCTTTCTGATACTGTGAGTTTTTTAATTGAGATCAATGAGAAATTACTGAAAAGGTGGTTTCTTTCCTATGGTTTCTTCTTTTGTATCAAAATATACATGGGCAAAAGAGTAAGGATATATTAATAGCAGCAAAAACAGTTCTCAGCTCATATAAATTGCTATAGCTCTACAAAAGTAATAGAAGAGCTCTGATTTACAGCAGGTGGGCTTTTGTCCCTCAGTGTGATTTCCTATATCAGTGATACAACAAGAAATTTTTACAGACTGTCATGTTGTTCAGTATTATGGCTGTGCAAGGCTGTGCCAGGTCAAACACCCAATACAGATCTAGGCTTGCTGTTTGCACAGAAGTTTTGAAATTCCAGGACGAAAGAGATGCACACTGAAGAATAAGAACTGAGGTGACAATAGCATTGCATTTGAACTTCAGGGTACAACAGAAGTGACTGGGGCAAGACATTCATACATTAGATACATTCATCTTATAATGTAAAATGAGGGATAATGTGGAGCTCAATGATATGCAAGCAAAAGCAAAATCCAGTCTTTTTGTTTCTTCCCACATTAAAATCAGTTAAAACTAAATGATGGAAAGGAAATGAGGGCTATGTTACAGTTCTGCTATAACAGATAGGTCACATCATACTTATTCAGTCCAGTCTGATTCCTTCTCCAGTATGACTCACTTCTGCATACTCATGAGGGGATGCTGAATTTGGCAGGCAAAACCCTGACACAGCCATATCACGTTTTGTAAATCTTGTTGGCTCAGTTTAATCTGCATCCGAACAAGATTGCCTGTTTCACAAAAGGGTTGGGCTAAGCAGTGAAGAGGTATTTCGGTGCCCAAAGCAACTTTCAACATCATTAACCAGGACCACCTTCCTTTTAAGCACTTCAGTTCATTCCTGTGGACTGGCAGACTCTTTTCCCAGGTGCAGGAAATTATAGCAGCAGAAAAGGGAGCTAAATGAAGGGAAGTTACATCTCTGTCAGTCAGATGTTGAGCAATTTGGGAGCAGTGTGGCTTCTGGATGTTTCCCACCACAATCACACTGCACTTGGAGAAGCATGGCACTCAGACTGTGGGGAAACTGGATGAGCCAATCCCATAGCTGTGTTGAAACTGCCCTCTAGCTAATGAGCCAAGAACACAGTACTGTCAGAAGGAAACTGCACAGTAGCAAACTCAGATCATCATTCTGGTCTCAGATGAGTTCTGTCTACAGATGCTGTAATGCAGTTCTACTACACAGATTTTTCTATGGAAGAGGTTTTTGAGAAGGTGCCCATCATCTGTCCATCTTGCTTTGAAAGCAAGCAGTAAGATGACTTTGGAAAGAGAGGACTTGAGCCAGAGCTGGTGTCTTCAGAATATAATATTTTTGTAATCTAGTAAAATACTTGATGAATTATATCTAGTACTTAATTATTATATTTTTGTAATTTATTTTATACCTGGGCAACTTGATATCTGGGTACCTTTTACCTTCATTTCAGTTCACCCTGTTTTCCCAGTTCTTTTTAATATGTTTTAGAAAGATGCCCTGTCACATAATGCATCATTAACCTACATGTATTAAATATCCTTTTTCTAAACCTTTTTGAGTTACTGTCTCTTTTTATCAGGTGTGATACGAACTAGTCAATGTATTACCTTGAGATTTTTATTCTGAAATTTTCTCTTTCCCTTTTCACAAACTTGAACAAATGTTGGCCAATGGCCAAGTAATTTTCCATATCAGTAACCTCTCTGCTTGCGTGCAGTCAGGAGCAATGTGCCTCTTGCAAAGTCTGCTTTACTCTAAATGCAGAGTTCTTGTACTCTGAAAAATCCCCTAACTTTCTATTTAACTGGTCAAACCCTCACTGGCTCCTTGCTTTTGATTTCACTATTTTCATGTACCTTTCTTCAGATTTCCCTACCACTACTTAATACCAAAGTAATACTTTATTCTGAATTTGCTCTCACTGAACTCAATGGTTAATTCATGATGTCAGGTATCATGAAGAGCTGTAAAATTTTATTCTTATTGGTATGAATTGCTCTGCCATCTCTGGCACCACTCTTGGAAGCAGCTGAATATAGATTGATGAGCTAACATTAATGGATGATTGTTATATAGTGATCCACAACCATAGTATCATAGAATGATTTGGGTTGGAAGGGACCTTTAAGATCATCTAGTTCCAACCCCCCTGCTATAGGCAGGGACACCCCCCTCTAGACCAGGTTGCACAAAGTCCCATCCAGCCTGGCCTTGAACTCCTCCAGAGAGGGGGCATCCACAGCCGCTCTGGGTGACCCAGTCCAGTGTCTCACCACCCTCACAGTAGGTGAAATCAGGAGTTACCAAAGTTAAACCCGATAAAGATGAGAATTGGGTGGTAAGTCTGCAGAAGAAAAGGCCGAATGTAGCCTTTAGATTACATTATTGGTGTATATTAATGTTGAAAAAAGCAGAACCTGGCTCTATGTTTTAGATTTATTTATTTATTTTTAAACAGGCTGAGCTTCTACAGGTACACTAAACAGAGTAAGTAAGGCACAGAACTGAACACTGTTCATTTTCTTTAATTTCTAGCATGCTCCCAGGGAGTTTTTGGCACATGTTAGCTAGTACTTTCCCCAATAACACCTTGACACAGCTTTGTGGATAATGTGTGTCAGAGATATTCCCAGCATCTAGTGTGAAAGGAGACTTCTCTCTCTTTTAGGGGAAGAAAAGGAAATACAGCCTTATGGGTTTGTCCAGAAGCATTTGCCTGCAGGGCCAGAGAAATAGATTATGACATAGGCACAGATAGTGTAGACAACAGACAATATTGCTGTACAACACACGCTCTACTAGAGCTGGTAGTGAATCATATACAGACACATAGCTTGTCAGCACTGAGCTAAAGACTCATTTATGGAAGCTGTTCTTGAAACTGGTGTGACTCCTTTGTAATTCAGGCACAGAAAGAAAACCTGAAATGAGCAGCTGTTATCTGCAGCACCTGGTTTAACTCTTCACAAATTAAATGAATTGCATGCATACATGAACAATATGTGTTGAGTGAATTTTGGAATAGGGAAAAGAGGATATGTAAAGGGTTAAGGCAACTCTATGAGGATGATATGGTTGAAATGGCCCTGTGTGTTTTGTTATAGGTAATTCTCCTTGAGCAGGTACAACAATAAAAGGAGACAGAAAACAGCAGTGGAAATCTAGTTGAAAACATGTGTAGTAGGAAGGGACTTTTGGCACGTAAAGACAGCACGTAAAGGTCACACGGGCTTGTGTGGGTGGTGGAAGACACCACAGAGACTAGCACCCACATGGAGGTACAGGGATGATATTTATCACTGTACGTACCAAATACTCTGCAAGTACCAAAACAATGACAAAAATAGGAGCACAAAAAAATAGAGAGAGACAAAGGGGATTGACTGTTTTCAGAAGATAAAATCAGGTACGAGTCGAAGGGAGAAGAGGAACTAAGCACTGAAGTGGGAGTTGCATAGTGCCTTTAAAATAAGGGGACAGCACTGTACAGGGAAAAGACACAGAAAGTTTCAAGTTGTTTTGACTTCATGGTCACTATACTAGATAAAGAACATGTGAGGTATGACCCTTTGTCCCTTGAAGTCATGGAAAAAGACTGTACTCTCCAGAGTGTAGAGTTGGATTTTAAGTGCACCACGTAAAAATGTAAGTTATATGATGAAATTTTCCTTGTCCTCTTCTTCCAGGAGGCCCTTCAGAGTTAGTTAATCTAGTCTGATTACTGCTGAGTGAGTGAAGGAGACAACAATACCCTAAAATGCAAGGTTTAATATGAAGAGATCTCAGGCCCAGTTTTGATTACAATTATTTTTGATCGGCTTAAACAGAAATCAGAATCTGATCCAAATTGTGCTCAAAGCCTCAGTGCATGTGTTGAGCAACAAATCTTTGATGTGTTTTGAGAATCAAAAAGTGCCAGAGTATATAGCACATGGCTTCTGCTTTTTGCCTGGTTCAGTTCCAGTCTGGGACTGTGGACCTTCTATAGAAGGTGGTGTACCTGGCACAGGAATGGGCATATCAGTCTCTTGGGACTTTTCTATCTGCCTAGACAATGCACTGGAACCCAAAGATGAATAAACCACGGACTCCCACTTAAATCTTAAATTTCACATTGTTGTGGCACTCAACCAGGCTCTTAGCTTCTCTCATAATCTTGAAGAAACTCCATTTAAAGTCAAAGCAAATCCCCACTGAAGCTCCATGCAGAAGAGCTCTCTAGTTGTCTGGATAGCATGTCTTAACACGACGGGGCAGATAACTCTCAGATGGACGGTGGAAAGTTAGGAAAACAAATGCTGAGAATGATGTTACTGAGATCTTCATTTCTTTTACTCATCACTCTTAAGCTGCATTAGGCTTATGGGTCCTGGGTCAGTTATGAAATCTCTTCTTCACAGCCTGTATAGTATTTTCATAATGCAAGTATTTGGTGGTGATGTTTCTGTTCATTTATTTAATTTTATTTATCTCTGCTTTTTACCTCTACAGGTGTTTTCTTTGGATCTCTTAATTCTTCTGAAGAATCGTTGTCTTCCCCAAAGCATCTCCAAAGGACATTTCCAGCAGAGTCAGGGTTCCTTCACTGATGATTACTGGGATATCTTCATTGTGTTCTGTGATGGTACCAGCCATACAGACGATCAGAGACTGATACTAGAGGTTTCTGACCCCAAAGCGTTCATGGAAAGTAATTTGTGAGGCTGATGTAGAGGAAATTATATTAATAAAAGTATTTCACAAAATTCTGGATTCCTTCTAGTCAAGCAGATATTTTTATTATGTTTAAATACTCATGTCAGGGTCTCATTTGCCGCAGACTTTTAGGAGAGCAAGGGGCATTCCTGAATGTTACATTCCATATTTTTCCATTCTGTCTCAGACACATTTTATTTCATTTCATCAAGGGAGTCACTATTTTCCACAAAGGTAAATCTGCTGTCACTTTTCTACGCTTCTGTTTTTTCCTTATTTCCTTTCTAAATAACAAGAAGAGTATCTGCCTTCTCCCTAGAGACTTCAATGAGACAGTCTGAAGAACTCCCTGGAAGAACAAGACCATAACTACATTTGGCAGATGGGGCACTGAGGCAGAGGGAAGTGATTTATCCAGAATCGCCCAGCAATAATTCCCTGAAGCAGAGCTAGGAGCTAGGAACAGGATGCAAATCTCAAAAATTTCAGGGTGAGCACACACATCTCACCTGAGCTAAAAGCTAAGGGGATGGAAGTTTTGCATGGGTAATGGATTTTAACTCTAACATTGTGTATTGGATTAAAGCTTTTTCTTCAGGTTATTAGTCCCCTGTGATACCAGATGACATCACTGGACCCTAGAGTCCCTCTGCAAGTCAATATAAAGAGTCTGAAGCATATGTATGTGTGCATTTTAAGCTGCATAGGACACTAGAGACCCAAATTTGGTTTCAAGCGTTTGTTTGCTTCTTTCCTCAAACTGTGTGTGCCATCACGTCAGGGTCATGGCCATGATGTGCCCTATTAGAAGGACAGGTCCTTTTATGATCTGACCCTATGTATACTGTGTGGCACCACTTTTACTTTATATACATGATCCCAAAATCTAATCTTTGCAGGCCTGCTATTTACCATGGATCATTCCTATTCTAAGAAGTTATCATTTTTAGTTCTTGGCTTTCTGCATCAGTAAACTCTAGATAGAGACATCCTTCCTAATACAATATGAAGTCTACAGGTAAAAGCCCTGTATGTGAAAGGTAACTATTTTAACTGTGCAGAATACTGCAGTCTAAGTATTATGTATTCCAGTCACAGGAGCATCCTTTTCTTATGTAGCAGAGCAAGCCAGAGGTTATTCCAATTGTGTGGTGAACTCCAGCATTTCAAAATTTGTTTTGGTAATTAGAAATTGCAGTGTTTCATGGAATGGAAAATCCAAGACTGAAACACAGAAACACACTTATCAAAAGGGAGGTCATTAGCCTGTGCTACTTGGCACAGGTGGGGACTCAGCTGTCCTGAGGTATGTGGTCCTAACCACCAAACTCTAAAATAAGTAATAAACCATTTGGAAAGCATCCAGATGAGAGTAACATGAAGGAGAAGCGGTTTAAGAAAACATGACCTATTACGAAAAGTTGAAGGAATTGAGTTTGTTTAGTCTAGAAAAGCAGCAAGGGAAGGGAGGCATGATAAGAGTCTTCAAATGTATAATAGGTTTTTAAAAAGGGGACAGTGATTGATCTCTGTGTCCATTGCTGGTAGGAAAAGAAGAAATGGGTTTAATTTGCAATGAGAGAGTTTTAGGTTAGTCATCAAAAAAGCCTTCTAACTTGTTGGGCAGAAAAAACATAACCTTGATGGGCTGCAGAATGACTTCCACTGGAGGTTTCTTAAAGCAGGTTAGGAAAATGTCTGTCAAGGGTAATCAAGATATACCTGATGTTACATCAAGACAAAGGGTCAGACTAGAAGTTCTCCTGAAATCTTTTCTCTTTGCTCTCCCATCATGCTATGAAATGCTTTATCTTCATAATGTCTGCACATTGTCATAGAGATGATGGTCTAAGTGAAACCCCTTGTACTATTGTGTACTGTCATCCTAATTAGTTGTGAATATTTTAATTTTTTTAATGTTAAAAGTCAGAAAACAAAATCAAAGAAAACAAATTCTGAACAAAGCAAGGTGAGAAGGTCAGACTTAGTGTTCCATTTCATCTTGCAGTTATTTTGGAATGCTGACAACCAGAGTATTATCACAGTTAACCTGCTCCCCCAGAAACATCTTGATTTTGATACATCAGCTTTTTCCTGGTAGAAAGCTATATAATTCAATCAGTATTAGCCAATCCTGCTACATCAGAAGGACTAATAAATGTTAATAGCACAGGCCACCATTGTGTTACTCTAGCTCTGTACAGAGAAAGTGTTTTTAGCAAAACTTTACTCCCTCTATGGTGGATTTGAGGTGGGAAATGGTATCTATTGTACAGTCATTCTCCTTCCAGAGCTTACAAAGTACACTTCTAGCAGAGGAGTGGGCAGACGAGAGTTCTCTTTGCTCTTTTTGGAGTTTCAAGGCTGAAGATAACAAAATCTTGGCAGCAGCTGAAGGAAGCTGAACAGCTGAGGGGAACCAGAGAAGTTATCATCTCTTTATTTAGAATTTAAAGTGTGAAAAGGTGATCCAGTCTCTGATAATTTCTGCATGCTTGGAAATGAAAAAAAAAACCACAAAAAACAACTCTAAAAAGTTTATGAGAGTAAAGACCTAATTATCTCAGTCTTTTAAGCCTGCAGGTTGCATGGAAACTCCTTTGGGGTCAGAGAAATGCAATTACTGAGTAATCTGTGGGGACATGTCATCCTATAATCACCTGATATTTGTTTACCAACGATTCTCATTAATTTTCCCTTAATTAAGCAGCAGTTGCCTTGTACTTAGGGTCTTGTGATTGAAATTATCATTGACACTTCCTGAGAGTGAAAGTTGCTTTAGCCTGCAGAAGTGGATGTGCTACAGTTAAAGTCATATGATTTGGTTTTGTAGTGGAAGCTCTGGACCAAGGCTTCCTATATGCTTTGAGATTCTCATGCTCTTGATGGCATTAGGCTTTATTTTGCTGTAACTACAACTGTTCCTTGGATACAGCCTTGCCTGTGTCCAATTTCAGAGATACAAGAATGTCCTTCAAAGTTGTATTTGTAAAATGTATTTCAAACTTGTATTTTACAAAGTTGTATTTTCAACTTGTAAAAGGTTGTATTTGGATCTATGTTATGTTAGATGAGACCATACTCTTGCTTGAAAATGAGCCATATGGGCAGACTGTAGGCCAATACCCAAATACTGATCCTTCTGTAAGAAGATATTTTTACATACATCCATGGGTCATTGTCAGAAGTGTACAAAGCAGGTAGAGCAATCTCTTGAGGAAGGGTCACCAGACATGTGCCGCGTGCTTCCTGCTATCAATGACATCACTGTGGGCAGTTGGGCTGTCACTATTGCATAGTGGCACTGAAAGAATTTAGTGTTAATACCTGGCAAAGATTCTGTGTTTATCAGATACCTGGTTTGAGTCAGATACCGACAAGGATGTAAAATAGATATCTAAAGGCTAATTTCTCACCCAAGTGTTTGCTTACAAATACCTAGTAGAAATATTCTAGTCTGTCTCTCATCATGTGGAGTAACAACCAGATTCTCTTTTTTGTCTGCAAGGGACTGGGTTTTTGCCTTGTTTATATTTATGACAAGTCTGTTTGCTTGGATGCTGTAAATATTGGTGTTTCCATGTACCATGTCTGCAGTTCTTTCAGTGGGCACTGCGCACAGCTCGCAAGAAGTGTTGCAAGAGAAATTGGTGAGAAGGAATTTACCAAGAGACGGCAAAGTGAAAAACTGTATTTTTGATCAAAACACTTTGGAAAGCAATAACTAAAGCTTTGGGCCCATGTCTGGCTTTGCCTGGGAACTGCAGCGACAGCACACATGACTTATGCAGAGACTTTTCTGGAGAAACTATTTTTCTTCATTTGACTACAGTAAAAAAAAAGCATGCCAGACGAGTGTGGCTGAATGTTGGACGTACAGCCCCCAGAGCAAATCATTCATAATGAATGCCCTATCCCATTTTTATTCATTCTGTGTTGTCTCTATATGGCAGGATGTCTAGAGGCCAAATACTGTTCTCCATAATGTTGGTGCAATCCCATTGATACATTGATTTCAGGAGGTCACACCAGATTATCATAATGGCTCCTTCAGGCCATAAAAATCTATGAATACGAAAGCATGAGAGGGCAAGTTGAGGAAAATGCAGAAAACTTAACTTTGTATTTTTGTGTGGAGGAGATGGGAGTAGAGGGACTGTGACGTGATAGACACAGGGTCTTTTGACTTTTGGTTATGAATGTGAACACTTTTCAGATTGGTACCTGCTGAAAGCTGCTACTATTTGATGGCTCAGAAGTGGTTTATGTGAAACCAGCTGGCAGTCTCCGTGCAGTTCCTTGGAGCTAAAATCTGGTGAAGTCAATAAAGAGACTTCTTTGACTTCAACAAGTCTCAAATCAGGCCTTCAGTGTTTAAAGGTTTGCAGTAACATCAAACTATCCACGAGTGGATGCCTTCTGCATTCAGTTTAACCCTCACCTTTCCCTCTCCCTCGATACAACCCAGCTTTATCTGACCATTTGCTTTGAAAAGCTGAGAGAAACAATGACATCCTTTTTAAAACTGGCTCTCAAACGGGTACCACCGTAACAAAAGGTTGACGCTCTTTAAAAACAAGCGTTGCAGCAATAACAACCTGAATTTCATCCACAAAGGTGGATACCCATATCCCTTCCTCAGGGACAAGTTTTCCATAAACAGGCAACATTCTTTTGTTGTTCTTGTATTTTTTAACAGTCTTGTACAGTATCTTGTCGAGATGTCATCAGTACAATTGCTTAGACATTTTTAGTGCAGCATTTGGAAAGCAGGTTGGGTTTTTCAGTTCACCAGCCAATATAAGTCAGTCTCTGATACTTAATTTCTCTATGAGATCCTTCACTTCTATTATAAACAGATCCAGCAGTTGAGAGATAAATTTCTTGGTAACAGTTTGGACTTTTTTATGAACCACCTGCAAGTTTTCTGCAAACAACATGTTTTATGGGAGCTCAAGGCAATGTTCACCCATCAAGACCTGACAGTAAGAAGTGGATGAATGAGGCCTTATCTCAGCCACACATGTAACCTTCTGTGTCCCCTGGCTTGACCTCCCTCTGCACTCATTTATGAAAATGATTCATCTTTAAAGAGCTTCCTCGCTCTGCCTGGAGGCTGTAGATCTTTCTGCACTGGACTTGTGTAGGCTGAGGTTATAAACTTCAGCATGGAAGTCATACAGAGGGGCTTAATTTTGAACATTAAGAAAAAAAAGGAACATGTACACTGTGTACACACTTAAAGAGGCAGGTTAAAATGTAGACGTTCAAAACATCTCTTTCTGTGAATACTGAGAGCTTTTAAATGAGGGTGATTTAAAAAGGGAATCTCTATCTCTATTATTAATGTCTTCTTAGAATTTTATTTAAAATCAATATGATTTTTAAAAAATCTATTCATTCTCATTATTTACTCTGCTTGCACTATGCGTATTTTTTCCAGACGAATTATGAGCATAAAGTAATGTAATTTTATTTTCTGGCTCTCAGACATTCAAACTATGATGTACCCCATGCATAGCAATAAGAATTTATTTTTAAAGCACAGTGTAATCTCTTACAGCATTATAAATAATAATATAAAAAGTCAGGAACAGAAAAACCCAACCCAACATACCAGTGGATTTTTTGCAGTATTTAAATTTCTGTTAATGAAAAAGTTCACCATGTCTCAAACTCCTTTCAGGTCTTTCACTGCTACAGGAAGTAAACTTTATCTCTTCTCAGAAAGCCTGAACATCTGAAACTTAGCAGGAAAATAACCTTAACAAAATAAAACCTGCTGTCAGCTTCTGACCTAAGTTATACGTTTGATTTTCTTTCAGTATTAGTTTAGGATTTGTCTCTTTTATATAAACAATCTACCCAAACTGTAATATGAAATTCTTGATCATTTGTGCAGGAAAAATCCCTCACCTACTGGATGTCTTGGAGATACTAGGAGATACTGGGAGATCATTTAAACTTAGGCACATTTATTCAGTAAGGCAGAAGTTGGGTTACAGACTGATTCCATTTTGCTTGGAGGTGAAACTTGTTTTTTGGAGCATCTATGAGCACAAGGTTACTTCAATACAGATAGTTCCTGCACTTAGTCCTTTTAACAGCATCTTTCTTGAGGTCCAGACTAACTTTTGCACCACCACTACAACAGAGACTAAGCAGAAAAGCTCCTGAGCTTGTCCTCAGATTGATGCAAGTGAGGACAAACACAAGCAGATATGCTTGTGTGGATAGAACTGCACTGTGGGAATCATAGAATCATAGAGTGGCTTGGGTGGAATGGAACCTTAAAATGATCTAGTTCCAACCCTCTGCCATGGGCTGGCTGTCACCCACCAGATCAGGCTGCACAGAGACCCATCCAACCTGTGCTTGAACACCTCCAGGGATGGGGCATCAACAGTTTCTGATACTGGATGTGGGCCTGAGTGCAAAACAGTAGCATGGCAAGTGTCTACACTCATTGACTTTGTCTTCACAGCGATCATACTCCATAAATACAGAGCACATCAAACAAGAAAATTCTAGCTAACCTCACAGCATAGCATAAACGAACTTTTGCTAGTTATTTTGTGAGAAATAAAAAGATTACAAGAATATTATTGTTTACCCCCCTTAAGGCAGTATAAAAAGTCTTATATCTGGTAAAGAAAAGAAGTTCCCTTATATAATCTCTTCTCTGAAGCTATGCAATGAATCAAACACACCATTTTGGTGTTTATCATTCTAGAATAAATATGACATGTGATGCAACTCTGTGTATTGTGTCACTTTCTATCTCAAAAAGCCTATCACTAATTTCCTTTTACTTGATTATCAGGAGCCATCTCAGAACTCATGCTGCTTGATTTTTTTTTTTTTTTTTTGTTCCCCTTACATGACTAAAGTTCCATAGGTCCTGATTTAATTGGATTCACAGCCTTTCATTCCCATTGGATATGGTGACAGCATTGGCCATTAGCTCAGAGAACTTTTCTTACTCTTCCTTGCTTATCCTCCAATGTATTTATAAAGTGCACTTCTAACCCCTATTTTTTTCTAACCTCTTTGTTACCGAGCATTTTTTTAAAAGCCAACAAGATATGCTCAGACATGTTATATTGATGTAGCACGAAAGACAGATGAAAAATAACTGATATGGCTATGTAGGATAGCACACTGGACTGTAGTGATATCATCTGGGGTCCTGTAAACACTATAACTGTGTCAATGTCAGCTCTCCTCTGGTTGTTACCAGAGTTAGTTCAACTGGATATATACCCTCTCTCCCTTGTCTCTTAAACCTCTCTTTTGTCTCTTTTGAAGTAAGCACTCTGTCTCTCTGATCATCCAAGTCGTTTTTTATATGTATTTAAATCTACTCATGTTTTTAAACATAAGTTGTTTGTGGTTGTACATGTCCAGAATATCCAAGTGAAGTTGTTTTTAAACATACTGTGCAAACTATATTTCCTACCTTCATAAATCGCTGAGGAGCTTTAATAGTTTTTGTTTAAATCTGGTGAAGATGAAGATATTTTAGGTGAGGTTTGTTGCTAGGGTTTTTGATCAGGTTGTGTTTTTGCAAAATCATTACTGAACATAAATCTGAGCTTCTTCCTGATGAGTCTACAAATATCACCAAGTGAACAGAGGTTTATTTGTAGAAGATCCATCACTGGCACATAGCTTTGGGAGCTAGTAGTTGAATACAAAAGTCTTATGACTGTGTTTATGGTACTTGATTGGGCATACTTAATATACTTAAGAGGAGGGAAGATTGAACACAATTTGACTCAACTAGATCTTGGGAAGAACTGAATGTCAGCTTAGGGGAGGGAGGGACAGAGACAGACAGACGGCAGAGCTCTCATCTGTAAAAGATAATAAACAGCATGCCTGAGGAACAAGGAGGTTGCCAGCTTAGGTAGATCAAATGTACTTGAGCTGTGTTAAATAAAGTAAACTGATTCAGATAGGCTGCAGATATTAAAGATCCTGGATACAAATGAATAAAGATTAAAGTTCCTATTCTGTTCTATTATTTTCTATTCTAATCTATTCTAGCTCTTCTATCACTAGTGTAGTATCAAAGATCTTCATCTATCAAGTGACTTACATATCACAGCACTGCATTTAGTAGCTTCTGATTCTCAGGATCTTTGTTGGTAGTGTATTGCCCAGTTTAAGCTTCTTATGCAATAGGTGGGGAGAGGAATCAAGCATCTAAAGAAAGGATCAGCACATATCAGAGTAAGGTAAAAGCCCAATTTGATAGTGCAAAAGCCAAGGACAGGTCCAGGGATTTTGTCCTCTATTCCTGTTAGAAAGCCAGGTGCCCAGTTCCAAACTGAAGGGAGATCAGAAGAGATCACAAGATCAACTATTTCTAACTCCACTGCTGTAGGCAAAGTTGACAGGGCTTCATCCAGCCTGGCCTTGAACACCTCCAGGAGTGGAGCACCCACAGCTTCTCTGGGCAGCCTGTGCCAGTGCCTCACCATCCTCTGAGTAAAAAATTTCCTCCTAATATCCAGCCTAAATTTCCCATCTTTTAGTTTAAAACCATTCTCCCTTGTCCTATCATCTTTCACTCATGTTTCAAAGTCTATGAACTGTGTCTTCAATAGCCATCTGAAACATTCACTTTATGTCTTGGAGACTCTCTTTGCAGATCTCTGCAGCCTTACTGGAGGAGGTCTGTGTCTCCCACTTGAATGGACTAAAAGTTAAAATACAGAGTCATTCCATATCATTTGAATATTTTATACAAAGGGGGAGCACAGAAGACACTGATGACTGGATTAATCTCTGCATTTTCACTTTAATCACTGGGGTGAAAAACCTAGGTTCAGTTCCATCCCTGCCTGTTAAGAATATCAGGGCTTTAAATGGGGTCATACCCAGACCAAGTATGCATTTAATCACCCAACTATTGAGATTACCTGCCCAAATCAGTCTTTACTAAGAAGATAACTGAACAATTTCCTTATCTTCTTGCCACTAGATGCTGATTTCCCCACAGCAATCAAAATCTAAACTTGTGCTCATGTAAGGCTAAGCCCTAGAGCATCAATGAATTTAGCAGAGATTTGCAACACCAAAAGTGACCATCTCTGTTCCAGAATCATGATAGTTTTCCCCAGCGTCTACTTTCAGTGCTTGCAGACCTACATGCAAAGATCTTGTGATGCTTTAACCTCTCATCCCACGTTTCCCATTAACAATGTTTTGAGTGGTGTTCAGCAGCACGAATGGTGTGACAGAAAGAAAGAGCAGCAGCCACAGGGCTTTTCTGGGGGCACAGGGACAATTTATGGCTATTTTGTGTTTCAGAGAATATCACATCTGAACCATGGGAAAAAGATGGTCCCTGAATGCATTTCCTATGCTCCATCAGCAAGCAAACTAGAATTATCACTATTATATATATATGTTTATATTTATATATATATTTAGGTAACTTCCTCTGATCATCTCTACTTTCTTATTTATTGGCATGCTGACAACATGCCAGTGGCAAGACAACTCCCTCCAGGAGTTCCCATCATTTGGAGCACAGCTTCCTCCCTCTCCTCCTACTGTAGCTATTAGGTACATTCAATATACACCCAGGCATGCATGCACTAAAATGCCTAGGTGAACCCAAGGAGCAGCCAACTCTGAATACAAAGTAGGCCTCCGAATAACAATACCTGTGGAGCCTGAAGAGTTGCCTTCCTTGCCCAAAAGGCTTTTTAGAGGTGCTGGGAAGGAAAAGAAATGGCTTTTGAAACCCCAGGATAAATCCTACCGTGGAGTTTTTCATTTTTGAGTTCTATGGTTTTGGTGTGACCAATTTGAGATACTTGCAAGTGGCCTGAAGCTAAATATACTCTTCATCATTTAGATCCCGTGGGAGGGGTTGTACGTCATTCATCTGGCCTTCATTTTGCAGTAGCTCTCCAAGTCCCTGCCAACAAAGTGTCAATTTAGCCCATAAAAATGGGTAAGCTTGTGGGACCAAGGGCTCCCTAACAAGACTTTTAACCTGTGAAGATGCAGGAGTACTCCAGTGCACGACTGGACTTGTTCCTTTATTAACTGTCCTCTAACCTAGCCACTAGGGATCTGTAGGAATGAGGGGGGATATTTCTCCCTCCAAGGCTTTGTTGAAAGGAGGGTTTTCCATGTAGAGCACCAGGACATACTTTGCAAGAAGGAGGCACTTTTCCCTGACTCTTGTTTGATTTTCCTCATTACCAGGCTAACTTCGGTCCTAAGAGGTACTGGTAGGCTTGCCAAGTGCCAGAAGTAACAGGAATAAATAGCTTTCCTAGGGGATTTCCAGCCAGTTTTCACTTAACCAAGCATTCTAAATGATGCGTGCATTCTACTCCTGAATCACTAAATTTTTGGGACTGGTGCGGCTATTTAGACAGCCTGTTTGCCCAGAGAGGTAAAGAGCTGAGACTGGCACCCGTACAAGTCTACCTGAGTCACCAGCCCAAGCACAGAGAGGGCAGAGGGCTCTGAGAGGCAGCCCTCCTTTCTCAGAGCCAGACAGCCAGTTTCAGGCTTTTTTTTACCTCCTAGGTGGAAATTTGGGAAATTAAACTGTCTTGAAATAAAAGTATTTAGCAATACACCTCTTTTTTGATTACTGCTACTCAGTCAGAGGAACATTTAGAAGTGAATAGTAGCTCTTCCAACGGCTGTCACTTTATAAGCTCCCGGACTAAAACTGCTGTATGAAACAATGGCATAAAAAGCATTGTACCCGCTGTAGAAGGACCATCTAAAGCATTTACCTCTTTCTGAATGGGCTCAACAAAAAATGCATGCATGGTGAAGAGTAAAAGAGCTAAATGAGAATTCCTCAAAACACTCTCCCAGCATCTAGAGATTTGCGTTTCAGCATCTTCTGGAGCCAGAGGTAATGTCTTTGTATTTAACAGCTCATGATGATTTTTTCTTTCAAGAAATTGTCCAGTTCTTTTTGAACTCATGTAAATTTACAGCATCTACAACATCTTGTGGCAAGGAGTTCCACAGCTTAATTATGCATTGTACGAAGAATCATTTCCCTTTGTTTGTTTTGAACCCTTCTCTTCCTTGTTTTATTTGATGTCCCCTTGCTCCTGTTTTGGAAGAGACAGTGAGCAATTGCTCTTAATTTTCATGCCACTTTGATTTCATAGACCTCTGTCATCTACCCTTCATGCACAATCTTGTTCTTAATGAGCAATCCAAGGGTATCACACTACCTCTTGATGGCTTAAAATTATTCTTTCCCACCTAATGAGAATTCACATTGGGCTAAGAAAAGTGAAAGTGTTTTGAGAATGAGGAAGTATAAGTGTCTGGTTGGATTTGTAATATCAGTAATCATCACCATTTACAGGGGACTATCTTTGATCTGTGGGTATTTGGGAAATTCCTCTCAGCCATCTGTCTGAGGAATTATGAAGGAGTTCCCTGTCTTGCAAGTATGCTGCAAAGGCAATCAGAGGATAATACTACATCTAAATCTCCTTATCAAAACCACTATCAGGAAGAGATGACAAAAATATACTATATGTTTACCAAAAGATCAGTTCTCTTTGTTAACTTTTGGTTCAAATTATATAGCCAGTAGACACTTAACATGTTATCTCATTGAGATATCAGTGATACTGTATTACAACATTACAGAGAGCTTTATAGACCAGTGACAAGAAGCTGAGAGTTTCTCAACTGACATATAATTATCTAATGTGCTTGATGTGCCAAAAATTGCTGCTCTAGATGGATGAATTGAAAGCACAGAAAGAGAAACAGAAAATACCTGAAGCATTCAGTAGGCAGGAGAAAGACATAATCTTTGTAGCAGAGTTTGTTTCTTAGAGGTGTATCTGTGGAAAACAATAAATCACTACCAGAATTTTCTTTTAATAAAAAAATGACTTACATCGTTAGAAGCACTCATCAGCTTATGTTTAGCACATATTTAATTGCCTTGCTTGATAAATTTCTGACTGGTTCACTTTCAGAAAAACAGCCTATTCATTCATTTTGAAGTTCTCAATCTATAAACAGTATCTGATAGGAAAATGTGAATCCAAACAATTTCAGGTTTTGAAGGAGCAGTGGGTGGGCATGGGAACCCACAAGACGTACAGCATTGGATTTAAGGCCAGTCAGCTCAGTGGCTTAGCTAATTGCTAGTCTGGGCGTTTATGCAGTTGTCTTTGCAACACCATATGATTGCATATTCCTGCTTGCCTCACGTGATGTGCTCACTCTGATTAATTCTGATTAAACTCATTTTGATTAATGATTATCCTGAAAGTTTATCAAGATTCCAAGAGGTATTTCCAGATATCTGGGGAAAGCAAAGGAAGGAGAGGGAAGGAAGAGAAGAGTGAAGGAGAGTGAAAGGAAGGACACAACATTTCTTTGAGATCTGAACATATATTTACCTAGCTAAATTAACAGTCGGTTTTTGATAAAAGAGAAGCTGGGTTGTTATTTCTCCCTCCAGAAAATTTTGTATGTTTTTCTGAAATGTCTGATCCCAGTCACTGAAGGAGAAAAAAATCCTATTCTGTATATTAGGGGGCTGATCCAGGAGTTCAGTGCAGGACATACTCCTCACTTAGCAAAATTTATTCATGTAATAGAGACAGACATATAAATAAGAACCCAACGTGGCTTATGTGTTGTTCTTATGAAACAAGTGCCCATTATGCTGGATAGCTCTATTCTTTCCTTGTACTGTCCCTTCTGTATCCAAACAGAGTACCACTTATCGTCTGCTTTGACTGAAAGCTTTCTGAAACAGATACTTCCTTTTTTTTCTGTGCTTCTTTTGTTCGTCACCAGTTCCAACTCATGACATGCTTAAGCCTGATATGACTCTTGGACTCCTAAGTTTACAACTCCTAAACACTACACATGTACAAATAATAAATAATAGAGAGTAAACAATAACATCACTAAGAAAATCTTGGTCCGTGGAACTTGCTCATTCTTCCATGCCATTTGAAAATGATTTTTAGCTGTCCGGCATCTCAAGGTATTACATTGCTTGTCCATGGCTGACTTTCTTCACACCAAGACTTCAATAGGAAAGTCCCTGTCTTCTTTCTTTCTTTTTTCTTCTTTTTTTTTTTCTTTCCCTTCCTTCCTTCCTTCCTTCCTTCCTTCCTTCCTTCCTTCCTTCCTTCCTTCCTTCCTTCCTTCCTTCCTTCCTTCCTTCCTTCCTTCCTTCCTCCCTTCCTTCCTCCCTTCCTTCCTCCCTTCCTTCCTCCCTTCCTTCCTCCCTTCCTTCCTCCCTTCCTCCCTTCCTCCCTTTTTCCTATCAGTTTCTATTTTCCCTTTTATTCTCCAGAAATGCAAAATTCTGGAAAGCAGACCTCTGTGTTTTCATTTTTTTTTTTTTTCCCCTCGGGTTTCTCCAGCTGTTTATCTTTCCTTTATGCATTTCAGTAACATTTGTGTACTCAAATCAGGTATGAGTAAAATGATACACTCTTACTTTGCAGATAAAAATGAATCAACTTGCTCTGCTTATTAGACAAGAAGAAAAAGAAGTGAAAAACGTACTGCATTTTTAACTGCATCTTTTCCCTTAATTACAACTTGAGAACAAAAATAAATTCAGCTGCCAGGCAAACAATTATCTTTCTGTGAAATTCTTTATCTTCGTTTGTGCTAAGGTGCTTTCTGTGCATCAGACCACCTGCTTTTCACAAGTTCCATAAAAGTATTTCTTAAGGGCCCAGCTCTATGCAGCCTGTAGCTGGGAAAGCTGAAGGGAGTGAGGTAGACTTATTACTTATAACATAGCAACATATCTCACAGGAATTATAGTAAAAGTAAGTAGGATAGAAATGGAGGAATTGGAGTTACAATAGCCTCTGGTCATCTTTTATTGCTATTTTGGCAGAGGATCATCAAGAATTTGGGTGCCCTATGGCCTACAGGTATCTTTATTTCCCACAGTCTTCACTGTGTGATTTTCATTGTCTCCTGTTTTTTAAGCTGACTGCAAAAATCAGTTCCATCACTCTAGTACAGCATTTCTGGTAAAAGTTGGGAGGGAAAAGTGCACTTTTTGTTGCCTTGTGGGTACCATTATCTGGATGCTTAACCAGATTTTCTGTGATAAAAGGGCCAGCCCAGATGTAGAGAAAATGCCTTGTGCTAGGACCACTTTCTTGTTCATGAAGCTTTAATATATATGAGGAGCAGGAGAGGAGAGAGTTCTGGATGCAACAGACCAGCCTATCTGTATCCCTGAGAGCTTCACTGCAATACTTTGCAAACCCACTTCTTGTTTACTCAGTAATTGAGGAAGGGAAAGGAAAGATAATGTGACCTTTGGTGTTTTGAAATAACATGATAACTATGTGCATCTTCAAAGAAATAGGACTGTTGAAGAACAGCTGGGACTGGTGGTGGGAACAGCCTCCCCCTAACATTCAGGCCTGGTGGAGGAACCAGAAGAACCTGCAGAGCTTGTGAAAAGCAGTGGGGAAAAGTAGGAGTGGCCAGAACAAACTCATTGCCCCTTTCATTATATCTGAGATTGACCTTTATTAGTTGCCTGTGGATATGGATTGGACTGAACTGAAGCTCTTAAGAGGAGGCAGAACCCAAGCACCCATGCAAAGCATGGAAGAGGAGGATAGAAGGTGAACAGGAAAGTCAAAGGGATATTGCACTGCATGATGATGTTTCTCCCTTTAGGGCTCTGTTTAATCTCTGTTGATGCTGAGCAGTTTTAAAAGGACTAATCTTTACAACACTTAACTTCCCTAGACCAGTCCTTCCCAAGGATTATTATTCCTCTTTGTGTGAAATAGGAATGATGAAGCAGAAGGCATCTGAATGCCTCTGAGAATGATGGTCAGAGAAATTAAACTGCAATTATATGTCAGAATATTTTCTTAATGGAAATTAAAGGCTTCTGCAAGAGCTATCGTTTGTGGAGGGAAAAGAGCAATGACCTTTCATCTGCAGTTCAGGCAATAAAAAATAAATATTTTGATTCTTGAAAAAAAAAATCATTTCATACAAAATCTGTTTTGGGCAGACTTCTAAGGATAGAGGAGTCTTCAGCAAAGTTGGAAGAAATCAAGGCAGTTTACTTGACTTCTGGTTTCTTTACTAAATTTGAAAGCACTTGACTGAAAATAACCATGACCAAGATTGCATATTGCCCTCTGGAATGATCTTGTAAAACACCACAACCAGCATTGGACAATCCTATCCCATGTGTGACTGTAAAATCTTTGATTTTGAAAAAAAAGCTGATTCTTATGGGAAGATGGCCTGTGCATGAAATTTTTGTTCAAAGAAATCATTCTTACACAGATCTCTATTGCTGTGGGCCAAGAAATATGCATGTGATGCCCAGAGAGATCTCTTTGTTATCTGAGGAACTCCTCTCAATGTCATTATCTTGATGTCATAGTGTTCTGAGAACAAACCCAGAGACAAAGGGTCATATTAGGCTTCAAGTTGGTTATAATTAAATTTATGATACTGAGTGTCTCAGATTCAGTGAATCTATATTCTGTTTTTCACCTCTTTACAGTGCTAATAAAGGTTGGAAGTTTATGGAGCAAGTCCACCACTTCTTGCTCAAGCATTGAAGAGGGGGTGGAAGATAAAACTAGACTTGACTCTTTCCTACATGATATCTTGCTTTTTTTTCCTTCCCACCATGCATTGCTGTGCATTGTGGATTGCAGTTAGAACAGAGTAAGGCAGATGAGTGCCAATATTTGCTGCTTGAAATCACCCAGCAACAGAAAGGGACCACCTTCCAGTGACTACAGAGATATTATATAGCATAAGGAGGGACCACTGTTTTGAAAGAAAAATCTTCCCCTGTTTCTTCTGAAGCAGACATAAGCATGGCTGGTCTGCTATGGTAGGGGTGTTAAAGGATGACCTGGAAATTGGGCCTAAATTCATACACTGATAGACCTCACATCCTAAGACGTGATGTTAATGCTTTAGAACAATGCATGACATACCTAAGAAGAAGGAAAACCCATCTAAATAAACATTTTGCTTCACTGGAAATTATTATTTACCATGAGTGGAACTCATTTTGATGTTAGGAGTGTTTGGCAACTTGGAGTCCCCTCAGCACTGGTGTTGCAGACACAACGCACCTGCAGCTGCTTCAGAGCAGCTGCCATGACCTCCAGGCACACTCAGGTCCTCGGAGATTGCAATTGGCCACTTTGAAAGTGGAGAAGCCTCACCGTGTTGTTTTTTTTTGCTCATGCCTTCAGCTCTGCTGTCCTTCCCTGGAGGAATGTAGGGACATTTGCGGTACAAGCTGGACATTTTGCATAGCTATAATTATTTGTTAATAGTGATCATAAAAAAAAGTGAGTATGAACTTCTCTCTCTTTCTCACACTTCTACGTTGGCCTCTTGACATGTTTTACAAACACGAAGGAATGAGGTTTCACAAGAGCTCTGGGAGGTAGGGAGTGGACCCCTACAAAGGAGCCCTCATGCTACAAGACACCAGCCAGGAAAGGTGTCAGAATGGAGGTTTGTTTCTGGGGAAAGGTAATCATTGTTTTGGGAAACCTGACAACTGTGCCGGAGGAAAGAGGCTGATGGTGCACGGACGTGTGTGGGCAAGCTCCTTGCTGACAGGGGAGAGCTTCCACTGTCGGCACCCGATTCCAACCATCAATCATGCTGAGGCCATATGTACACAGCAAGCACTCCACGAGCAGACAGAGGCGGCACATGATGCAATGGGCACAGGTGTGCAGCAGACACCAGAGAAAGGCAGCGGGGCTTTGCATACGTAAAACGTCTTTCCTCTGAAGTTCTCAAGGCGATTTGCAAGCATTAATTAATTCTCACAACGCCCAGGGATGGTAGGCAAGGCAGTGTCACTGGCAAATTAATTTCATAGGTAGTGTCTTTGATATCACACACTCATGTGCTCACTGCACAGGATTTTATGTATTATATTATTTCCCCAACACACCTGCTGCCCTTCAGCTCTTCCATGCTTTGCAGCATCCGGGATGAGTTTATTATTATTTCCATTATTATTTTGCTGTTGTTACTGTTATTATTAGCGTTATTATGGCAGGGCTGGTGCTATGAAGTGGATACATACATCTGAAGAGAAAGTCATTGCCCGAGAGAGCTCTCGACCTAAACAGACATGATCCTTCTTTCTGCAAGTCCGTGCTTGCACTCCAAAAATGCCTACTTTAAAATGCCTTAGTAAAGTTTGCACTGAAATTGACAAAGATTGGTCTGTCTGCAGCTTTTTTTTCTGTACAACTCTGCATTTAATCTCTCTGTGTTATGAATCGATTGGTCATAGAGATGCTCTCATCTGAAGATCTCCTGAGGACTCCTGAGAGTCTATGGTGAAGCCTTCTGAAAATGCAGTGTATTCAGACTGGGTTGACGGCAAGGGAATTCAGTGTCTATACAGGATATTGAATTATACATTGTCCATAAAAATATAATCAGAGAAAAGTATCAGTAATTATGTTAGTTTGTTTGCTTCTTTCATTTTCAGAATGAGCTTAAATGGAAACAGGGTGGAAAATGATACAAGTAACTTTTTTTCCTTAATAATTGACAGTAGAAGGAAATGGAAATTTATCAGCCAGAGTAATTTGAAATTTACCAGTCCTCAATTCAGTGACTGTGGGCATTTAATGGCATGCCTCAAGGATTCTTTTTTCCTTCCTTCCCTGTTTTCTTTCTGTTTTGTTTTGTTTTCCTCTTCTTTTTTTCATCTCCTCAATGAGGCGATCCCAACCAGGAGACAGATTGTTTCTCTCAGCTGGCCTAAGGCATACATAAAAAAAATCAGCCACTTTCATTCAACAGAATACTTAACCTCTTTATAAGTATGTCAGTGCTTTCTTGTATGTGACATAAATACTTATCTACTAGATAACAGAGTGCAAGTGCCATAGTTTACAGCACTGCAGAGATGACCTTCAGTTTGGATTTCACATTTCTTCAGTAATTTGTACCATAGGTTAATGTTACACTTTGTCTTTTCTCTCTGTGCCCTAAGGAAAGGCAAGTAGTCCAATGTCAGTAATAGGTAGCCTAGATTTTGAATCACTTTTGAGATTATTTTGTTTGGTTTATTGGTCCTTGAACTTTAAAGAAGAAAGAGACTTGGTAGCACTGAAGCTATGCGGATATTTCAAATTTTTCATATAATATTCTGTGATCTGGCAGAGTGCTGAGGTTAACATGGCTTTTGCTTAGGCCAAGTCCTTGAATCAGAGTTGACTTTTTGACAGCCTTAACCTTTTTCCATCATTACAGATTGGTAGATCGTTTGTCTAGATGGTGAATAATACAGGTGTGAGTATGCTCCCTTGTGGTAAGCCATTATTTTGTCACATCATTTACTCCATTTCTTGCAAAGTTCATCGTGAAATCGTTTGTTTTCTAATAAAGATTATATCATTTGCACTCTGTGATGATCTCCATTATGATAAGTATGTTGGCAGGGTGTCTCATTAGCTCAGGCCAGAAAAGAAAGCAGAGATGCTACCTTTTTCTCACCACTACCATCATGCTAAGAATACCCACTGAGCTCTGGAAGATCCAGGTTCAATTCCCTCTTCTGCTGGAGGGGATCTGAACTTGTCTCTCCACTTCCCTCACTGCCCTAACTACTAGGCTACAGAATATTCTGGGGCAGGGCTTTCTGAGTTCCTCATATTGAAACCATTTCACTTTGCATAGGTTAATTAAATATTCATGTGAACAAGAAGATGGCAAGCCTATGCAAATGACTATATATCTTCATGTTATAGTCTTTCATTTGGGAGCAGAAACCTGGCTTCCATTATCCACATCAATGAATACTTAAACAAAAAATACAGAAACATTAATTGAAGCAGGCACAGGAACAGAAGACTTCCCCTTCCAGGTGAATACTCTAACCACTGAACTCGAAAGTCATTCTCCCAGTGACCCAGGAAATAGTGAACTATGGTATACAAATAAAATGGCATCAACAAGAGAGCTTCAGACAGGTCTGTCTTGAAATCTTGCACTGTGAATATTCGCCCATTACTTGAGACTTGGGTTCAAGTTCCTGGAGAAGAAAGCTATGAGTTTTAATTACGAAGGTGTGTACTGTCCACCCCTGCTAAAAAGAGTATTGACACTATTTCTTGCTCTTGCTTGTCTGCCTAATTTTTCATGCCTCTTTCTTAAGGTGATCAAAGGATTGTTGTGTTATGAATGGTGTATTTGTTCTGTACAATGTTTATTCTGTACTATATTTGAGAGTTGCCTCTTTGTCTGAGTCAGACGGATGGTCTATTGCCTTCTGTGCTGGCATTGTAACATTAACTTTCCCATCATTGGAAGACTGTGCTAATAAAGGAAAATTCATGTTGCTAGCATCATGGCATCGGGGCTTTGAGTGAGAGGGAGATCAGACATATCCTTGTCTTTGTATCTTTCTGGCCTCTGATCATGATATAGCTAAGTCTTTCATCTACCAGATAGAAGCAGATAGAAAGGGTATAAAGATTAGATAACCATATAAACAGTAAAGACCAGTATATGGACTTAAATCTTGCCTTTTTGGCCAACAACTTTCCAACCAGTTTCCAGGTAGACCTCCTCTTTATCAATCTTACTGAGCCTGATTGGGTAGATAAACTCTGAACAATACAAAAGCTAGCCTTTGCAGATGAAGAAAGAAAGGGAACATTTAGTATGAGTTCAGTCTCCTCTCACTTTGTCTACAGCAGAGTTGGCCTCATCTTAGCTGAACATTTAGGCTCCACTGACAGTCAACAGAGAGATGTGGGGCTTTCTGGGATGCAGTTCATCTCATCTTAATATAGACATAAATAGATAGCAGATGAAAATGATCTTTTAAGTGCTTCCTGCTCTCTGTCAGTTGCCAAGGAAGCTTGGTGTCTACCTAAGATGTAGGTATCTACACCACAGTTATCAAGAGTTAAGTGTGATGTGTCCTTCTCCCGCATTTTACTATCTTATCAAGAGTAAATTGTGTTTTATGGCTCTGATTATCCTGAAGATATCTTGAGATAGTTCTGCATACACCCAGTGACAGAAAAGCTTTGCAAAGGGAGCACCAGTTATGTCCATAGCACACAGTTCAGAGCAATGCAAGGTCCCATCCTGGCAGCAGAGAGAGAACTAGAGAGAAAACTGTGTGGTGATACTAACCCTAACCCAGACGCAGCACTGCTGCATTAGTCAGGATCTGGAACCCTCTTAGAAGCCCTCAGGAAAGATAATTAGCTCAGTGCAGAATTACACGAATGTAACTATTGCACCCCATTCCAGAGTGGACCCATCCACAGTAAGCTGAGGTTACTCTTCCTCTTTTATATAGAATCATTAAGGTTGGAAAAGACCACAAAGATCATCTAGTCCAATTGTCAACTCGTCACCATCATGGTCCCTAAAACCTTCAGTGCCACATACACCCTTGTCTTTAACACCTCTAGGGATGATGACTCCACCACCTCTCTGGGCAGCCTGTTCCAATGCCTCGCCACTTCTTCTGAGAAGTTTTCCCTAATATTCAACCTGAAAACATCATAGTGCAAACATGCTAGAGACTGTAGGACCTCTGGACCTCAATGGCAGCTGGATTTCAAAAGCACTTAAAACATGAACTTCACCTAAAAAAGAAACAGTTATTTTACTGCATACCTGTATATTTCTAGGGATAAGTTGTTGCAGAAACACATGGGTGTTCAAGGAGAGACAGATTTAAAGGAAACTAGTACCTTTTCCATTCTCTGCATCTCCATTGTAATTTATGACAGCTTTATTTCAAGAAAATAAAATACACATATATGGCTCTAATTTCTCTATATTTTTTTCCTCGGTATATCACATTCTTACATTTTCACAAAGACAAGTGAAGAACCAGGTTGTACACAAGCACACTGATAGATAATGCTGTTTCATCCAATACTTTGAAGGTGTGTTCCAAATTTGTGATGGATTTCAGATGTTGCAAAGCTGAGTCACTGCCACTATAATGTGACTAATATTAACATTTGTACACATTTTATACATTCATTTCAGTATTCCAATTTACTTTTTAACTTTCTGCTTGCGTGATGAATCTACTCACTGGGAAGACGAACTGTTTGTGAAAACAAGCAAACACAAAAAAACCCACAAAACAACAACAAAAACAAAAAACTGACAAGCAAACATGCAACAACAATCGCAACTACCAAAAAAACCCACAAAACCAAAAACAAATAAATAAAAACAAAACAAAACAACAAACAACTAAAAGCAGTTGAAACAAGTCACTAATTTACCTTCATGTTTGGCTAAGGACAAAATTTAGCCCTTATCAATGACATGCAACTTCCACTGACTTTGCTATTCATATATCCAAAGGCAAAATTCGTTACTATCTATCAATCTACCTACTATTTTATCTACTATCTGTCTGCTTAACTCTATTAATTAGTTAATGTTGGTAAAACACTCAAAAGATGTAAAGCCCTATAGAAATGCTAAGTATTATAATTATTGTTATCTGACTGCTGTATCTCTTTACCTATCTAGCTATCTACCTTCTCTATCTATTATAATAACAATAATACTTAACACTTATATAGTGTTCTTAATCTTCAAAGTACTTTACAAACATTAACTAATTAATCTAATCTAGTCATCTTGCAAACAATTCCTTTAACAAACCAGTGGCTGTTTCTGTAGAACAAAATTCTTTGCAAAATAGAAGAATCATACTTGGGGGGTGGGGTGTATTTTGTTCAGGTTTGACTATGATAAGGTAATAAATATGTATAATTACAAAGAAGCAAAAAGATGGATGAGAAAAGTTCCATCACTCGATAACATAGAGCTTGCAACAGGCAAGAGCACATTGTAAGCTACAAACTGTGAAGAGGTCTCCTGGCAGACATATGCATGAATTATATGCTGTCTTAGAATCATAGAATCATTAAGGTTGGAAAAGACCACTAGATCATCTAGCTCAACCATCAACCCATTCCCACCATGCCCACTAACCATGTCCCTCAGTACCACATCTGCCCTTTTCATGAACACCTACCTCCAGGGACAGTGCTTCCACCACCTCCCTGGGCAGCCTGTGCCAATGCCTCACTGCTCTTTCTGAGAAGAATTTTTTTCCTAATATTACTGCAATGAAAAATCAGCCCTGACCCTGCTACAATTAGAATATCTGTGTCCTAGCCATACTGAAAGACAATTCAGTCCTTATGTGGCTTATGATATCATCAGAGATCAGAAAATGAAACAGAAATAGAGAGAGAAAAAAATAAAATTGTTTTGTACTTCATGAAAGAGTAGGCTTTTTTTTTTTTCTTTTTCTTTTTCTTTTTTTTCCCTTTTTTCTTTCTTTCTTTCCCTTGTGGTATTTTTCTATCGGTCTTATTTATTTATCCATATAAGCAAAATATAATGGGAAAATTCTGTTAAGAATTAACCTAAAAATGAATTGGAATTCTTCACTGAGCTCCCCTGGGCAGCCTGGCAAGCAGCAGAACTGTGATCATAATTGGAGAGAGACTTTGCTCAGTATTGATTCAGGCAAAATAAACCTCACGTTGTTTGGCAATTTCCCATCACTTCCTCCAGCAGCTTAACATTAAAGAAAATAGTAATAATTATTTTAAAAAATATTATGTTCCTTTCTACTGCTCTCTTATAGCCACAGATGTATTCTGCCTGGTATTAGTCTGGAACAACGACATGCCCTCTTTATCACTGCAAGGGATTTCTGAATGACAGCTGCCTTTTGGGTCACAGCCTTCACATAGCTGTCATCCTGCAGCAGGGATATTTGAAATGAAAAACAAACAAACAATAACGAAATAGAAATTAAAAAGTGTCATTAGAGAAAGTGAAACAGGCCTGAATTCAGATTGCACGTCATCAGTACTGTCATCCAGACAGGCATGGCAAGAATGGAATATTTACTTGGGGCGATTATGGGTAAGTCAGGCTTCCAACACAATCAAAGTAATGAGTAGCTATGAAGTTTCTGTTACAAATTCACAGAAGATGACGCGAATGTGGTTCTCATCAGCCAGGCAAAAGAGCCAGCCAGGCTGAAATACAAGGAATCAGGGAATCAACCACAGACTCTGAGTATCCTTGGATATGAGAAGTAATCTAAGCAGTACCTTCATATCTTATTTTTTCCCTAATGGTGCATTGCATAATCACAGTACTTTTATGCTCTCAAATATCATACCCAGCAGGGCCAGAAAAATGAATGTCTGGAGTTAAGTTATGGCTGCAAATGACAGATGCACAAATATGGGCTAGTAAGGGATGAGCTGAGATAAGTGTTATGCAGAGACCTGAGATTAAGGGCTGAGGTTGGAAAAAAACAACTGAGTCAGGAATCTGGGAGACTTTACCTAGAAAGGGTAAAGATACCACTGAGTGTTTGCAAAAATTTTAAAGATCCCCATAACATGCTTAGATGGCTGGCACATCTCAGAGGTGAGTACATGAAACTGATGCAGATGAAGAACTTTGGGTTGTGTTTAGATGAGCTGTCAAGGAATTAGAGATTCATGGAATTTGAACATGTTCAGATGAAGCCTCTCCTCTCCCAGTTCTCACTTCAGAATCATAGAATTATTATGGTTGGAAAAGACCTCTAAGATCATCTAGCCCAACCATCCACCTACCACCAATATTGCCTGCTACACCATATCCCTAACTGCACCTTGAACCTGGTACTCTGCAGTGCTTGAATAGTACGCTCTGCACACATACAAACACAAACTCCTCTTCCTTCCACCTCCTTTACCTCTCTTCCCCTAGAAATACCTCTTTGTGAAGGGAAAAATGACCCTCCCTTCCTCTGAGCAAACAAAACCTCACCTGCAGAAACCCAAACCCCTCTGTGTGAATCCCAGACAGGCTGCAGAGAAACTGTTACTTATATTCTTCCCTCAGTGAGGCAGAGAAAGATAGAACATGTTTTTAATTGCAAAGCCATATGGTTCTGCCTGGGTCCTGTCATGCCTGTGAGAACTTGTTCTTCCCCAGCTCTCCCTCTCCTCCTTGCCTTGCCAAAGCTCTTCTTGAGAGTGGTCACAGGGAAAACATGAAGCCTTGAAGGGATTTAGGGAGTTGGCGTTAATCTGTCAGAGGTGTCACCAGAACTGGATATATATGCTGATCTGTTACCACTTGCTAATTATGGATTCAGCAGCTAATTGTCATAAATCTTGGTAGGAGAGGTAGAATGAGATGTAGTTTTCAAAACGACATGGCCTAGATAGGTTTGCGCTCTGCTAGTTACAGAGCAGAAACAATCTGTCCTGTGCCAAGCTATGCTGCTGGGTGATGCCCGCAAATACCTATGTTGTTAGCCAGTTTGCTCCAAGGAGCATTTCTGACATTTCTTTGTAGGAACCTTGAGTGTCCAGAACTGGAATAAACTGAATTGTTGTTGAAGGATTTTGTTTAATAAAACCAAAGCAGATGTTTTACAGGATGAAGTCTTGAACTGCTAATCAAGCTGACCTTCTGGTCACCTCAGTAAGCAAAGGAAACCTCCACCAAGCATGTGTTGACTATGTAAACCATAGCACTGTCTCAGTGGGGATCCAGATTGTTGCTTAAGCTGCTCTTAAAGGTTAATAGCATCCTCCAGTGCTATTTAGTATCATATAATCATAGAATCATTAAGATTGAAAAGACCTCTAAGATCATCTAGTCCAACCATCCCCACTATACCACTGAAACCCTCAGTGCCATATCTGCTCTTTTCTTGAACACCTCCGGGGACGGTGACTCCACCACATCCCTGGGCAGCTTGTTCCAATGCCTCACCACTCTTTCTGAGAATAAATTTATCTTAATATATTTAGCCAGTCAAGAGTTTGCAGTCTGAAAGAAGTGGAGGTTTTGTAAGTCTCATGCAGATTTAGGTATTCTTTCCAACTCTTCAATCATGTCTAGATGCTCACCATCAGACACAAGCTGGTTTTAACCCAACCATGTGTTTTGAAATCAACAGTACAGGGCTTTCAGGGAAAGCCAAATCTTCAAATCTAATTTTCTTAAATGCTGAGCACCTTCTCAGGAAATCAAATTTCTTCAGGGTATCTGAACTGGAGCATCCAAAAAGAACTACTTGAAAAACTCTGTGGCTCTAAGGATCACAGGCTCTGTATTCTGGTGCTCCACAATTCCTGTAAAAGATCAGGACCAAATTAGTGTTATTTATTAACTGGCCTTGTAGCTCAGAGAGAACAGAGCTAAGAATACATGCAGAAAGAATGTTTATCATAAATATTAATTCCTAGTTTCCAGAAATTTTGTTCTGCTTTTTCTTTCCTTGTCTTTTTCCTATTTTCAGCCAGCTTGTTGTAATCTTTTCAATTAGTCCAAGTTCTTATCTAGACCAAGATAACCAATAGCTTTTGGAAATATAAACTATTATCTATTACATATTCCACTAAAATTCTGCCAAATTTTCCAGGTAGAAAGACACAACAATCTATTTCAAGATCTGGCTGAAAACTCCTTAATGGAATATTTGTTTATTTTCTCAACTGAAAAAAAGCTGATACTCAGTAATTTAAACATTTTGCTGAGGTGGTTCAGTTTTTGTTCGGGTATGGGAAACACTAAACTGAGTACAATTAACCTCTAATGACTAGATTTCCACTGGAAACTAGACTTGCAAAATGCCGTGGCATGGTGGGAACCATGAAGCACTTGAGCTTCCGATACCAACTGTTGTAGGCAGAGAATCAGGATCCCAAATATGTTAAAACCTAGCAGTTAAAAGTTCTAAAATCTCTTTCTGGGTGGAAAAAGATACAGAAAGAGGCCAGAATACCATGACTCACATCTTCTGTCTGACTATCTAGCTGATCAAGAAATCAGGATCCATTGTGGTATTAGGATAAAGTAAAAATGAAGGTTTTTGTTCTAAATTGAAAAGAAATTTACTATTAAAATATTTAAGTCTTCCTAGTACAGAATGATTCCTCTTTACAAAGTTCTAGTGTTCACAACATTCTTTGACTGGTAGTGTTTAAGTCCATCAATTATTTAGTTAAAAAGATGTTAATCCTTGTAAAATCCATGTAAAATCATTCTTGATGGAGAATGATCCACATATGCGAAGGTCTTTCAGTCTAAGTTCTATAACATGCATTTTTATTTCTGAAGGCAAAAGCTTTTTTTGTACCAGAACCCACATCTTTTCTTGCAGAAGGCAGAAATTCACGTCAACAGAAACCAAGAAAGCAAGCCAATGAACCAACATAAAAATTATTCCCCACAGATCAAAACTTAAAAAAAAAAGGTAACTGAAAACAGCAATAAGTTCCAAAACATTTGTTTTGAAATTTCAGCCAAAATGATTTTAGAAAAAAACTTGAAAAGGAGCTTAAATATTTTCTTTTCTTTAGAGTGAGATAATTATTAGTTCTAATTTCACCAAAAAACCTCATAAGAAATATTTTGAGGTTGACTTAAGGCAAGTCAGCTATCCTCAGCCACACATCCCCTCATTTTTTGGAAGTACACATCATCAGTGTTGGTCCTAGAAAATCAACCTCTCAAACAGAACTGATGCAAAACATTTAAAGGACTGCATCACCAACAATTTTCCACAATGGAATGGCTTAATTTTAAAACTGATATGAGTAAACTCAGAATCTGGACCAAACCAGCAGAAAAATCACATTCTTTTAGTGTTCATCCTCCATTCAGTGCTCAGTTGCTGCCTGAATTAGGAAGTGACAAGAAAACACAGATTAAACTTTAAAACCTGTTGCTTTTCTCTCCTTGCAGCTCTGGCAAGTGAAAGTGAATAGCATCAAATCTTTAACCAGTACAGGTGGTTTCCTCTGGGCATGGTCATGTCCCTTCTCCCACAGCAGACACATTTCCTATATGTGTAGATGTTGTGTGAGCACATGCAGGTGGCTGCACACTGGTGTAGATCACATCACATCCTTGCTGACACATTCTGGTCCCTTTGGAGTTGTATGGGCTCAGCTGTGCTCCAGCAAACACATACATGTTCTAAAGACAATCTCTGGGTTTTGTAGTTGCCCTTTCTGGCAATCTTTCTCCTTCTACCCATATCCAAACCTTCCTGAAGACAACTGCAGCATCTAGGGTGAGAATACTGTACAACTTAGTGATGGTTTAACACTTTGCTGACTGCTGTCCTGGGTGATTATACAGTCTTTCCCATTTGTTTGGCTGTAAATATAGAAAATTAATTAGTAACAGAAGAGTGTAACTTTTCCAGCCATTAACTGTAATATAAGTGTTTTCTTTGTCTGGCAGTATCTTACCTTGTCTTCGTGCCAAAAATATCTCATAACACATTATTAATAGTCTCTGTAGACAAGCTTTTCAATGACTTTACGTGCAAAATGTAATACCAGTAGGACAGGATTTTTTTTCTTATTATTTATTTTGTTTGCTTATTTGCCTGTTAATTTGTCTGTGTTCATGGAAAGGGGCATAGCTACACTTCTGATCCTAAAAGTCAAGTGGTTGGAACCAAAATGTTTGTTAATTCAGTTTATTTTTTCAAATTTTCAAATAAAAAATCCCAGCTAATGATGAAAGAAGGAGAGAAAAGAGAAATGAAGAACATTTTCTAAGACTTAAATGTGTTTTCTTGGTTGTTTTCTGAAGTAAAGCAAAATATAGATGTCTGGGGAAGAAGAAGAGGGAACAAATCTTGCCACCTGCCTCCTCTTTACTTTGTAGTGAGCATTACTGCAATGAACAGGTTTTCTATCTGCTTATTTGCTTTAGTACAAAGATTAATTTAGCTTGATATCTCTTGCAATATTAAAAAAAAAGGAAAAAAAAAGAAAGAAGAACAGTTAAAGGAAAAAAAGAAGAAAAAGGAGAAAGAAAAAGAGAAAGAAAGAGAAAGAAAGAAGGAGAAAAAGAAAAGGAAAAAGAAAGAGAAAGAAAAAGAAAAAGAGAAAAAGAAAGAGAAAAAGGAAAAAGAAAAAGAAAAAAGAAAAAAAGAAAAAAAGCTATTCATTGCTCTAGGTATGTTTTCATATGTTAGCTATAAAACATAACTTCTAATTTGCTTGATGTTCATTAATCAATATAGTTGCGGTCAGGGAAAATGCACAATACTGTTCCTCCACCTTTGTCATCTGCTTCATCAGAGTTTCTCCCTTTCATATTTCTGGAGGTCTATAAACCTGGTTTGCTCTGAATGGTGGTGGGAGGTTAGGATGTCTCCTGTTGAGTATCCTTTTTTCTACAGACCGTTTGTCATCAGGATGCTGGAATTTAAGCATTTTTCCAGACATAGGTGCAAAATCCAACTCAAGGGAATGGGAGGCAGATTTTTGTCATAACAAACAAGCCAGGAAATGAATCTGGAGCATGATGGATGCCCTGTCCATTGGCTAGTATATCTAAGGAGTGGTCTGCAGGTATGGCCCCAACATTTCTTATTGTCCTTGCGTGCAAAGGCTCACACCATTCAGCAGGTTTTCTGCTGCAAATCACCCACGAGTACCTGTTTTCAAAATTAATCACCGTTGACTTGAAAGCACTTTCATCTGCAGAAACTCTTTATTTCCCCACCTCCTTCCTCTTCTTCACACTGAGACAAGCCACCATGTACTCTGCAAGCATAGCAGAGGTGCTATCTAGACACCCAGAACATCTCAGATGTTATGCTGTGAGCACAAGGCAAAACAAGCATCCACACATGAGGCAGTTGGCAAGCTCACCTCACCTCCTACTCTCTTAACCAATTCTCCAGCCACAAAGGCCATGTCTAGTCAGTTGGATGTGTTTTCAAATGTTAATGGTTGGTCTGATTAGCAAATACAAGAAACGCTCTTGATTGTGGTAAAACCCCAAATTGTCTAAGAGATAATTTGAAAACAAAGGGCTTAGATAAGTTGGTCTATGTAGTGTTTGCCTAGTTTTCTTGCCTAGCAACTCAAAATGAGCTAGATTCCTCACTGCTATTGGGGTTTTAGAACTTCAGTTATTGGGTCATACCAACGCTGTTTGGAGGAAGCGTCTGGAGGTCTGCAACCCAACCTCCAGCCTGAAGCAGGCTCATTTCTAACACACCAAATCAGGTCAGCCATGGACTTGTCTGGATGAGTCTTGAGAACTCATGAGCTTGTCTGGACTGCCACTCTTGTTTAGTGGGTCAATGCCTTCCTAGAGATGAAGCTCTTCCCAATGATCAGTCTGGATCTTCCAAGTCACAACATGTGGTCATGGACCACTGCCTTAATACCTACCACAAACAAGAAGAGACTGGCTCTTTGTAACTCTCCATCACATATTTGAAGGCTGATCAACAAACAGGTCAATTCTTGACTTATGATTTGCTAGACTATTTGCTAGATACCTCCTTCAACCTCTCCTTGCAGGTTATGTGATACAAGCCCCTAAACATCTTGCTAGTCTTCTGATGAGCCGTACACATTTTTTCAACATCTTTCTTGTGCACTGGGACCCAAAATAGGACATAGGATTTCAAGTGTAAACTCTGAACGTCTGTATGGAGTGGGATAGTAATCTCTGTACCTTACTGGTCACATTCCTCCTAATGTAAACCAACAATAAATGTTTATATTCAGGGTGCTAGGATACTCTTGTCTTACATTCAGTTTGGTATCCAGTTTGAAGTTGGATTGTTATTCAGCCTGTCCCCTGCCTTTACTGTTCTGTGATGTCGTTTTACTCTAGGTGCAGAAATTTATATTACCTTGTTGATCTTCATGTTCTCTCTGCTCTTCCTGTCTTTAAGCTTCTAAAACCTGCTTGGCTTGAAATTCTACAATTCAGATTATCATCTAGTTGCCATGTGGTAATTACCAGCTGCTAACTGGACATCAAGTCACATGTAACAAGTGTATAAACCAAGAATCTGGCCAATTTTCATCTTCTCTAGCAGTTTACTCTTTTTCAGCTTCCCAACCATGATGTGGGTGACATAATAGTCATTTTGTTGAAGATATGTAACATCTCCTGCTCTTTCCTTGTCCTAGCTGGCAGTCATTTAATTGTAGAAGGCAACCAAGTTGATTAAATATATTTTGCCCTAGACAAAGCTGGGTAGTCTATTCCTGACTTCTTATCTTTCAGTGATCCGGAAGAGGTCAGATGAGGAAGAGGAAGCACTCCCAGACCTTTCCAGGCTGTGAGTTGAGACTGACCAACTTATAGTTCCCTGGTCTTCCCTTTCTTAAAGTTAGGCATAATATTAACATTTTCTATTGTGAAGATTTTTGGCCTAACTGCCATAATAGACATGAACATTGCAGTAATACCAGACTGTTTTTGCAGCAACTTGAGGCGAATCTCATCTCACTCTAGTGTTTGAGTGCATTAGCATATCCAAGTTTTCCTTCACTTCTTGCCATCTTACTATCCCTGTCCTTCCCAAACCATGCTACTGTATGTCAGAGACCCGGGACCAGGGTTTGCATTTCAAGACTGAGGCAAAATGTTCTTAAGGAAATCAGACCTTTCAGTTTCATCTTCTGTCATGTTCTCTCTCATATTCATCAATAAATGCACATTTTTTTTCTGAATTTCCAGCTGCATGCTCATGGAAACCCTTCTCCCCAACTTTTTGTCTTTATATGGTTTTAGCTCCAGCTGAGAGCTTCTTCATATCATCCAAGATCTGAAGTATTAACTCCACTCTGATTAAAGAAAGAACATAGGAAGACACAGGATTTCCAAAGACCTTTGCTTATGGGCCTATGCATGTGCTTCTGTTGCTCATCCTGAAGATACAGGAAGTACCACCATGCCCCACACAGAAGTTTTTCTAGAGGTTTGATTTATGGTTGATGTGTGAAGCCATACAGTTCCTTCCCCCTCTGTGTTCTGTGTGTTGGAAAGCCACCTCTCGGTATGATATTCTCAGAAAATGTCTGTTTGGTTGAGGGGGAAGTGGGCTTGCAAATCTTCTTTTGTGTAAGGCACAAAGGAAAAGGGGTGTCTTCTAGTCAGCAGCAAAATGAGAAGAGGCTCTCTGCTTTCTTCAAAGAATTTCCTCTTCCCCCTTCACTCTCTATTGTGAATTCTTTAAAAAGACCACCGTTCCCTTCTGCAGAATGAAAACATCAAAGGGAATAGTGTGGTGGGGTATTTCCTTGTGAACACTGACTTACCTTACAAAGGTGAGGAGTTCACAGGTTGTCTCTTGTGAAACATGTTCTGGCTGCCTGGCTTTGAATGCTGAGCTCACTGGGAAAATGTTCTTACATCTTCAGGCAAGCAGCTTTTCTGCAAAGCCAAATCTCTTCCTCTCCCTCCCACTTTCTGCTTATCCTGTCCCACTTTTTATTTTTATTTTTTTAAATGTTGGGCAAAGCTAAAATATTTTAGGCCTTGAGGTTTTTTGTTTGTTTGTTTGCTTGTTTTTGGTACAGGGAGAGGGGGAATTATGAAAATTGAATTGTCACAGAAGAACAAGCTCTGCAAAAAAAAAAAATTAAAAAAAAAATTGACTCTTCTGTTTATGAAGGCACATTTGTGTAGGATAATAGGAATCTATCCCATCCTGGGATGATAAATTTTCCTGTGCTTGTTAGATTTGGTTGTTTCATTGGCTGATAAGCTGATATTGGCTGATAAAGAACAGTCAATGAAAAAGCTGTATCAAATTCTTTTTCAGTGAGGCTGGAGTAAAATTTAATGTCATTAGAATAACTCCAAAATCTTCAATTTCCTCCTGGTCTAGAGTGAACTTGATGGCAATTAAAATAAGACTAAGACAAGAACCTTTTTTATTTTCTCCTTGTGCAACCTTATCCTTATGAATAGAGCTGCTCATAAAATCAGTGGCTCAGACCCCTAGCTGTAGCAGAAAAAACGTTCTTCATCCTATCACTTCACACATCTTCTAACACTTGCTCTGCAGTATAAAGAATAAGTTACAGATAGTTTTTGATTTAGTTTAGATGGCAGTGACAGTAATGTTACTGATGAAATGCTGGAGGATGTATCTCAGTGGTTTACTTTGGAACAAATATAACACTTATTATTCCCCCATTGTCTGCTCTACTGCAAGGGTGGTTCAGCTCTTCGTGAGCAGTGCTGCACTACACAAGTGCTGCAGTTAGATAACCATGTCTGAAGGCAAACTCAGGCTGGTTTTGACAGTGGAAAAATTTTGAGGAAGGGAAAATCAGGGTGGGAACCACTGGGAGCTACTAATCAGAATTACAACAGATTAACCAAAAACATTGAGGAAATCAGTCCAAGCTTACAGATTAGTCCAGAGCAGCCAGGTGGGGCTGTTAATTTCAAAACTGCGTGTCTCCAAATCTCATCCCACAATCACATTTGTAATGCAGGTGTCCAGACCTTAAAAAGAGAAGAATGTCCCCTTCACCTCCCACCCAAATAACAATATCTTTCTTCTTCACATTCATGCTCTCCATCCAAGATGCCTTTGCTCAGAGATGTGTTTCAGGCTAAATCTCAGCTGTGACTCATAATTTTGTAGCAGAAGACATATAAGTTTGCTTGATCACACTGGAAGCCAGTTGTGCAAGAGCAATTATCAAATCCTCCCTCTTCAGGTGGCAGAGATGAGTTTTACCAGTCCTCCTGGGAAAGAGCAGAGGAAATCCCTAATCCAGGACTAAGTGCAAAGGATCTGATGTGTAATTTTCAACCCATGTCATGGAAGTTGGCCAGAAGTTGTATGCATTTCTGGAACTTGGGGGATGCTGAATGGAGGAGCGGGTTTTTGCTCTCATCAGCGCTTTGGTCTGTGTGTGGTTTCCCCATTGCTGTTAGCTCCGGGCATTTTGGAAGTTTTATTCCTCCTGCAAGGCAGAGTGGGAAGAGCTGACAAGGTGGGTTAAAATATTGAGTAATGAAGATAATGAATCAACAACCTTCTGTAGAATTTATCTCTTTTTTTTTTCTTTCCCTGTCTCAGGGGAATGAGCAGCTGGGGATCCACCTCCAGCAGGCCTCGGGCTGCAGTGTGGGTGCTCACCAGTGTTCAACCCAGATTATTTTCCCCCAGAGACTGCTGTCTCTTCATGCTGGGTTACTTCAGATCAAGATGGTCATTTACTGAGATGAGGGGTTGTCTTGTGCTAGAGGTAGTGCCATTAAGGACAGGGAGATAATCCCTGATCCAATATACACATGGCCCAGAAACTGCTCATCTGAGGACTGGAGCACATTAAACTCAAGGATTTTAAAGTTAAAAGGGTAAAAATAATGTTGCAGCCATCCAACTGTAAGCCACTGTGCCATCCAACTCAGCTGGAGCTGTTAGGCCTCACTGTCCTGTACCTGCTGCAAGGGGCCAAGCAGTCCTTGCCCAGTTTGGGGCTGCAAACAGCCATTCCTTCCCCCTGTGCACATGAATTAACCATACAGCAATTTTACACATTTAATTTTGAAGCATAAAGAAGTAATGAGGAAGGGAAGGTGAAATAAAACACTTTGGGGAGCAGAATATGGCCTTCCTTTTCCCCAGAACTGGTGTTGTTTAGTGACTTGAGGTAACGTTTTGGGCTGCTGCTCAGGAAGTTCAACTAACTCTGGTAGGAAAATGGTGAAGCATAACTGCAAGATAAATTCATTATTCAAGGACCAACTATTCCTTAAGGCATTTCATCCCTTAGGCCTGAAAACACTTGAACAAGTCTCATGTCACTTGCTCATGATATTACTGTTTTCCCAAAACACAACTTTCCTTTCCTCAGATAAAGCAATTTTAATTAATTCTCTCAGCAACATTTTTTGCCCAGTCTAACTGGCCTGCTGTATTCATAAAATTATGGCAGTACTCAATCTATGCCTTTTAAAATCTGTCACGACCAATTTTTGCCCTTTTTGCACTGACTGTAAAGAGATTAATTCAAAGGCATTCCTTCCCATGCAGGTCCAGATTCAAGATGACATTGAAGCATGTGTTTAACACAAAGACTGCAGTGATGCATTGTGCTGAACTGGGGCCTTTCATAGGAAAGGCGAATCATTTTTGTCATTCTGTTTTTGAGTAAACATTTCCGCAGTATAACATTAATTATGGATTCTCCACCTTGATTCAGTATCGCGTTTAGGCTGCTATTCCCTGTTAAATCATCTTCCTTGACACGTGAAATTCAGGCTGCCTTTGTTAGATTAAAGTCTTTTTATCTGACCTGCCTTTGAGCTTCATCTACTTAGTCATATCACTGTGTAGGTAACAGAAAATTGCCAATATGTCACCCAGTGGGTAAATCAATTCATGAAAGGAGGCCTAGTGCTTTTAGATTGACTGCAGAATGGTTCTTTTCTTTTTTCCCAAGCATATCTTCCACAGCACACCTGGGTATTCCTCCTGAGGGCTCAGGAAAAAAGTTTGAATTGCCTTGTTCTTTATTAGCTACATCCTGTCTCCTTTATATTACAGGTGAACGTGATTTGCTCCACAGTATGTATTCCTAAGAGAGGCACTGAAAGTAAAATGGCAAATTATCATTCCAGTAATGTGGAAAGCAGGAAAAGAGCTAGCAAGGAATATTATCACTATTAACAATCTGGGATGTCTCTTGTATATGTCTGAGAGAGAAGTGACGGCCTCCTGAGTGGGGATGTCAGGCATGTGTGTGACTTTGGTGGCCCCGTGTTTGAGAATAAGGGTAACAGTCCCTTAAATGACAAGTTTTCCTGGGTACTTAACTATAAAACTTTAAAAAAAAAGCCTTGAAAATAAGCACTCTGTCAAAAGATATGGATCAGCTAGTGGAGCAATAAGGGGAAAATCCCACAGAAGAAGCAGAAGGTTAAAAAATATATATATATCTGACCACAATGAATTTCAATAAACCTTTAGGGTCTCCACAGTAGGGGACTCCAGAGAGGGAGGACAATCAATCATCCTTGGACAATTGATTTCACAAGAGAGTACGTGGGGAAGCTGAGGCAAGAGAGCGCACCTGATGTCTTTGCTGCTTTCTTTCAACCCACACTCATCTTTTATGCCTTACAAAGCAGCACAGCTTCTTGACATTCCCTCCTGCAAAAGCTGCTGTAATTGATGATCTCTTGTCCCCAAAAAGAGGAGCTTTGAATGGCAGGTGTGCTGAGAAGTCTTGGCTTGCTTGTTTTGAGAATGATGCAGTCATGAAACAACTGAACTGAAGTTCTTAGTTCTCATTAGCAGGGCTGCAAAGCCCCAAACCACAATGCTTGCGCCAGTCTGAGGGAGTCCAGCATAAGAAGGCAAAGCATATTCTCCTGTTTTACAACAGAGAGAGCTTTACCAGGACCACATAAGTGTATTTTATTGTGATGTGATAGGTAGAAGAGCAAGAGACAGTACTTCAGATTTCCCTGGTCTCTGCAATCTGCTATAATACAGTGTATGAAACAAAACAGTGGGAAGCTCAATTCTCCCAGGTCACACCTGGTCTCTGAAAACAAATAGCCAGAGCTAGTGAAGATATTATTACATATGTATACATACATATATTAAACTTGTGTTGAAAAATGGGCTCCTCTCCTCCCTTGTATTGTAAAACTTTGCCAGAAAACAGACAAAACAGGTTGTGGATTTTTTTTTTGCTAGATACTCAAAGCACTAGAATAATTACATCTGCCTTTGTCCTAATGCTTCTGTAAGTGCTTTGAAAATGCAAACTGATACATGGTTTGTGCTATATGTCTATTGCAGAAAGCCAATATAAATTTTTTTAGATTCTTCAGAAGGGTAGTTGAACACTGTGACCCTTCCTGTCCTCTCAGTTAATGTGTAAATCAGGAGTAACTCATTAAAGTCAATGTCTTTTCTTCAGTATAAGTGAAAGGAAAATCAAAATGCATGTATCTGATATACATTAACTTAGAGTCTGCTATTAAACCACAGATCGTGAAAGACTAAGGGAAATCTGAACCCCTGCTGATTTTTGCTAATTCTATAAAGAGTCTATTTAATTTCCTCAGGAAAACAAGGCAAACCTTCCCTTGAGGGCATATACATTTTTGAATGGGCTACAAGTAAGTCCCTAAGGGCTCAGTTATCAGTGATCACAGTTTGGTCTGTTGGATATTGCTAAGGGAAATTTACTGTGATTGTCTGTGATCACTGGCATGTGCTCATACCCATCAGGAGACCTATTCAGTCCACTGACATTTGGTTCCTAGGAGAATAGGGTAGCTGCTCTCAAAATGTTTTCAGTTTGCAGTATTTTTTCCTTCCCACTACTTCCCCCACACTTGCCTGTTTTTTTTTTTTTTTTTTTTTTTTTCCCTGAAAGAGGAGCAGATGTTCAAGATCAGAAAAAGAGCTAATACAGAGTACAGAAAGAACAGCCATAGTTGGAAAGGGATTCTGTATCAACAAGAAACTGCTGCATGACAAAAGGACTCACCTTCCAGTTTTGTTAATTATCTCTTATTTTGTTTTGGGTAGGAATGATGTAGGAAAGCAATACCATCTGCAGATTTCCATGGAAGAAGCAAAGGTTAGATATTTCCCTCTAAAGCACAGGTACATTTAGAGGGCCCATAGGTCTGGCATTAAACACATTAGTGACTTCAATACTGAATCTGCCGAAGTGTGGCTGCCCCTTGTCAGCCTAGCTTGCCTTTACAGACCACAGGGCAGTTCCTATGGTTTCTAGCTATATGTTGGAGCTGACTTGAGAACTGGTCTCTTCTCATTCACATTGAACATGTGGTGGGAACTAATTGTGACACTTGAGCTCTTGTCACCATAGCTGGTGCCAGGGATAAATGAACAAGTTATAGCCATGCGTGTGCAAGGTAAAGAACATGGGGATTCAGGCCCACTGGACTAGGACCTTTGGGACGATATACTTCAACTTCCCGAATGATAACAGAGGTCTCTGTCAGGTTTAAAATAATAGATTTTGTTTTGTTTCTGAAGAATTTAGATATAGGGGTCATCTTTTCTCCGGGGTTTAGTGAAACCCTGGTAGATTTGTTCATCTGCCAAGATGAGTAGAAATGAAGGATATGACTGGGGAAGCAACTCCACAAAAACCCAACATAAAGTTCTAAAGTTTACATATCAAGAAGAAAAACGAAAAAACGAAGAGTCAATTTAAGTTTTGATTGAACAACCGAAAATATCATACAGTCTCTCTTTGTTCTTGACATAACCTTTCTTTTTTTTTGTTAAGTATTAGACCCAAATATACTCATTTCTTTATTCCATTTCTAGTTTACTAATTTTCATGATTAAACTATCTATTTCAATAGAAGCAAGTAAGAAGAGGGAACCAAAACCAATGTGTTTAATCCTTCTTTGTGCATTTTCCTATGACATTTTCTTCTTGTAGGCTTGCCAGTCCACTAGGACAGACTGCAAGCCAAAATGTTTTCTTCCTGTAGGTATGTCAGTGAGATGTTTAGGGCTAGTTCAAGAAATGGTGGAGAAACAATCCAGGTGTGAAAATGCATGCATGTATGTGCTTCCATACTTACAAATTGCATTTCTTTTTAATAGCTGTAGTTTTGCCATTGGCTGGTTCCACTTTTACGTTATGAATGCTGCTAACTTTCCAGCATTTCCAGCATTATGTATTGTTCTGTTGCATAATAAGTCCAACAAACAAATAAATACAGTTGTTTCCCTGTCCTATGCAGCTTGGCATTTGTATTAGTCTGTACTTCTTATGGAGGTCACAGCAGCTTGACACCACTCATCTGTCCCCTGTTATTTGGCATGACTTGTTTTTTTTTTTTTTCCAGAAACTGTGAAAACCAGATTTGATGATAAGATTTTTCCTGCTCCTTTTCTCTCCTTTTTTTTCTTAAATTCTGTTCTTTACAAAGGTTAGATAAGACAGTTGAAATGAAAGAATAACGGGAAAACTGCTTTGACTATTAAATGTTTTGATGGATAAATGAAGAATCATTACTTGAATGAAAGGGATAAAGAAGAGCAGCTGTCAGTAATTCCCACTCAGTCAGCTATTTCAGACTCTTAGCAATGGCCAAAACCATTCAACCTAGAAAAAGAAAAAAAAAAAAAAATAATGCTGGAAATAGTTGGCTTTTCTGCAGTTGTTTGGTTTATTCTACCATTTTGGAAAACTTCATCTAGCCCATTGGGGATGGTGGTAAGAAACAGGACTATGCTTTCACAAGCGAGGCAAGCTTGTTCTCTTGTGGTTTAATGCGTAGCCAGAGTCAAGCCAGATGGTAACAGCTGACTATGCCATTAAAATCCAGAGAAGTGAGGTGGAGAGCTAGGAGAAATATCTGGAGAAGAGTCCAGGTTATCTCTGCTGTAACCTCTACTGTTTTCTCTTTATCTTCAACTCAGAATCCTAAAGAAGAAACATATTGAGTTGTTGATCAACAGAAAAACGTGATCACAGTTTTTGCATTCTTCTTTGATATTATGAATCAGTTTAATTTGTGATAGCTTCCAGTATCTCTGGAGGTAATTGGAAGAAATATCCTATCTGAAAATACTAAGAATTACTCATCTGGAAGAAAACACTGCCACAAAAAGAGAGAGATATTCCTTAAACATACGGCAGTTTTCCAGTGGAATTGCTTCTCATCTTCAGAGTATCACCTGTTGCATAAATATATTGCTACAAAGGTAACAAGCAGGAATAATCTTTAAAAAAAAAATAATAAAATCCTTATATTCCCAAAGGCAAAATAGTTCTGTGGTGTGAAGATACGACTCTCACCTGACACAGTGCCATTAGTTCAGCTGAAGAAAATTGCCTATGGGCAAACATCAAACCGTGATGGATTGAGTTATGTTTTTTTTCCACACAGGTGTTTTTTGAGCAACTTTTCATAAATCTCTGGAGATAAAAAATCAGGGAATAAGTTAATCGTGTTGTGTTATTAAAAAGATTTACTGAGAGCAGCACCAAGTAGATTAATTGGGTGGTCTTTATAAAGCCTAAAATTTGGGGACCTGTTTAATTGTGAAATGTCTTCACATAGAAATGGTGTTGTTTTTTTTCTTTTCCCTTCATTACACCAGTGTTGGGGGTAATAACTCTGCACGGAAGAATATGTGTTTGGTGACTTATCATAATCTTTTAAATTACTAGTAGCTGTCACATACTACATGCTACAACAAATGAAACTGATCTGTGCAGTATGTTGGATAATGGAATGGTGCTAATTAGGAGACAGAATTATATCAGCACCATATGATTGTCACATGTAAAACCATGGAGCAGTGTAGGGAAAGGTTAGAAAGAGTATCATGGTACCAGCATTGCCCAAAGGGAAAGTCTCAAAAACCTTCACTATAAAATTTATCTGACAGATTTCCAGACAGTAATTACATCTGTGATTTATATGTTTTTAATATCACTTCTACTATTTTATTTTTTTTCCACAAAGGACAGTTGGAAGTTTCTTATCATATTGTCATTTTTTCTTTTGAGAAAAGGGAGGCAGGGAGCTGTGATGTAACAGCATTTTCTCAGCATTGGCAGCAGACATGTTGTTCTTTGTATTTTGTTTTTTTATAATCTTGAAAACGTATTGCAAACCGTCTCAATCCACAGTTCTTCACAGTTATCTTTTTCAACGTGTAGATTAACGCCAATACAAAACAGGAGCAATCTTTGCTATAGAGAGATATATAATGAGTTCAAAAAGTAACACTCAAGATTTCTGCAAAGTAATCAAAACGTACACTTAGCACAGATCTCCTCAGCTTTGAATGTCAGGCCATGCAAAGTGTTGAGACTGGCAGGCCATAAAAAGCTAGCTGGCTGTCCTCCATCTCACATGTCTCACTGGGGGAATCCAGTCTTCTTCCTGGTATGGTTTAGCATTGTGGTGTCTCAGTAAGCCCCTTGGCATGTACAGCTTGGGTGACCTTCTCTGGGCAACCTGTTCCAGTGCCTCACCACCCTCTGAGTTAAAAATTTCCTCTTAATGTCTAATCTAAATTTCTCATCTCTTAGTTTAAAACCATTCCCCTTTGTCCTTTCATCCCTTATCCTACTGAGCAGGTCAGTCAAAGTAATACAGCTCTTTTAAAGCTTTAAAGTGACTTATAAGTCTTGGTTCTGCCAAGCAGAAGCTGCAACTTCTCTGCATACACCACTAGAGAAGTAGATTCCAATACCCTTTCCTCAATCTGAAACACTAAAACTGGAGGAAGGGATTTCTAGAGCATATAAAATGGAAAGAGAAAATACCTTGGGATCTTGGATCTGTATGCCAGTTCTACTCCCTAGGAATCTACTTATTACTTTCAATGAAAGAGGGACGAATGAAGATACTACAGTACATGGAACAGGTAAATATAGGGTCCTAGGGGAAAAAATTCCACTAAAATTAGTGAATGAGTAAATTATCCTAAAGTAAACAGTTCAGCTTCAAATGGCATAAAGGATATTGTGCTCTATATTTACAAAATCATTTGTAAAGGTGTCAGGATCAGACAAAAGAAAGGACCTACATGTTAGATCTGTACTTCAACTGTGATTGCATGCTTTCCCTGTCTTCCTCTCTCTCCCCAGACCTGGCACATGTATTTTTTCTCTAATCTATAGCCAATAAACAATCTTTACCTGAGCTTTATGGAAAGACATCACAGAAGGAAACATTCACCTCCTTCAACCCTGAATCACTGATGTGATGTGACCAAGTTGTCCTCAAACTGAGCCACAAGTTCCTCCTGGGAACACAGATGCAGATTACACTACCAGGGTACTTTATTTATTTCTATTAAAAGAGGAAATGGAGATGTCAGTCACTTTTTCCTTCCTACCAGTAGCCTCCAGGCAGCATTCAGTCTCTTTCCAAAGAATGGACTATGCAAATGGGAATACTTAGGATTTCAGTACAAGGAGCTTCTGTGCTGGTCTGCCAGGAGGGTGTTGTAGTCCTTTAGATGTATGTGGTCCAGCTGGAGACCTGTAGAATGAATCTGGATGGCAGGTTATTCCCATCAGCTACAGTCTATTGTTTAGAGACAAGAGAACAAGCCATCTGGGAGCCCATAACACCCAGCCCAGGGTCACACAGAGAATTCCAGCAGTAGCTGCAACAGCATATCTAAGAGAGGAGATGGCAAAGCTGGAGTTACACCTCCAGCTGGAGGCAGTCAATGAGGCATCCACACCACAACATGTCCACGCACCACAGGACACTGCTCTTAATACTTTCATCACCTCACTGCAGAGATAGGAGCAAGTTCAAGATGGGATCTTGCCCTATTTAGAAGAAACCACCCTGTACTGTGTGTGCTACCAAACATATCAGCTTCTCATGCAATGTCCTATGTTCCCCTTTTCATGGTCACACTGTCACTGAGACTTAAAAAATATGTATCAATATATCAGTGACTTCAAAGAAATGCAGCTGCCTGCTTCCTGGCATTCAAAGAGCTGTAATGCATTCGGCATCAAGATTTGAAGAGTTAGATACACAAGAGTGGGGACCCATTGCAGCGAACTCTGTGATCTGACTTTTGACTTCAGATATAAATTTCTGGATTCCCCCGATCTGTAACAAATATTTTCTATTTGTAATGTGGAGTTTCCTGGTCTTCAGACTTTTAGAGAAAGGTTTAAAAATGGTTTTCTCCTCTCATTCCATGCATATATTTGTGATTTTTTCACAAGTTATGAAGAAAAATTTGTCATTTTTGGACTGTAGATGAAAGCTATGGTAAGATTGCTATGATGCAGCCTTGCTATAATTTCCAGGTATGATTAATCTTGTCAAAAAGAATTCTTTTGACCAAGTTTGTGCCATTATTCTAAGATTTTTGAAGGAGTCTGTGAGATGGGAATGCCCTTGGAGAGTATTATTGATCTCAGATAATGATCAGGCTTTATCAACTTGCTACCTATTATTTTGATGATTTCTACTCTACAAGCATTGAAGGCAAAACAGGAAAGAGCAATTATCCCCATCAACAAGTGGTGACATGAAAAGTGACAGAAAGACATTTCCAACCCAGAAGACATTGAGTTAGACCAAATTTAGTTACTTTTCTGTCCATACAAGAGAAAATTCCCCATTCAAGATGAATGGGGATTCTATCTTAGAAATATCATCAGGAATTCCAGATCACACTAAATAAATTGGTCAACATTTCCTGTTCACAGAATCTTTAATTTAATGATCTTTAAGATCATCCAGTTCCAACCCCCCCGCTATAGGCAGGGAGACCTCCCTCTAGACCAGGTTGCTCAAAGCCCCATCCAGACTAGCCTTGAATGCTTCCAGGGAGGAGGCATCCACAACCTCACTGTTCCAGTGTCTCACCACCCTCACAGTAAAGAATTTCTTGAATGATGAACATTTTAATGCAAATAGACAGTTTTTCCTCTGAAAATCTCCCAAGGAGGTCATAGTGATAATTTGGGTTTTACTGATAGTGCCTTTCAGCAATGAGAAGCACTTTTGAAACATTGTTACTCTGGGAAGGTTAGGATTTCAGAAGATCTTGAAGTTAATTCAGTGATTGTATGCTGTAGAGAATCTGTGAATAGGCATCTGCAGTGCGTAGTTCATAGGATTCATTTTTTTCACATGCCCCTTGTAGTACTGTGTAATAGCTAACTGGCCTTAGAAAATAGTTGAAATTTGAAAAGTTTTCCCAAAATGTTAATTGTCTGTAGAAAAAAATTCCTTGAATGTATGCTACTGCATCAGCCTGTTCTTTGTAAACCCGTGACTCCTCCCATTTTAGTGGAGAGTTTTAGAGTTAGGGTACTATGGTTAGGTTGTGGTTGGACTTGATGATCTCTAAGGTCTTTTCCAACTTGATCAATTCTATGATTCTATGATTCTTCCTGATATCTAATCTAAATCAGCCCTCTTCTAGTTTACAGCAATTTTCCTTTGTCCTATTGCTACACACACTTATAAAAAGTCCCTCCCCAGCTTTCCTTGCTTCAGTCTTCCTTCAATTGCTACTGAAGAAGTCAGTCTGGTGAACCGAAGGGTGCTCTAACACCTCTGATGTGTTATTTATTTTCATATGCACTGAAGTCATGTTCCATGGGCTGAAACAAAGATATGGCTCACACCCACATATGGCAGCTGCTTGAAACTGGATAGTTGAGGTCAGTATTGTCTATTTTCCCCTCGTAGTGCCCCATCTTATAGACTCAGCAGTAAGATGATTTAATAGTTTTTGAAGCAGCTCCTGAACTATTACACTTTTTGACCCAATGGAAAGTGAAATCAAAGTTGGTTAATCAATCTAATATATTTAAATAAATTAAAATTGAGATGCTTCGCAACACTGGGATGTGAACTCTAACTGTTCAAGCTCTGCTTCAGAAGCTTCTGCTGACGAGCAGCAATCTTGGAAGAGGGACAGTACAGTGACAGGGGAATTTCACAAGTTCAACATCTAATTTTAATCAACGGCTGCAGGAGAGTTGGAGCTCATGTAACTTGGGTTATGCTGTTGCAGCTAAGCTGAGACTCTGTCCCAATGATTTTGCATTCACATTGCCAGCACACTTTATTTTACACTGGCGAAACACCAGGTCTTTCCGTAGAAAAACCACCCCGTGACATTGCTTCTGGAAGACAACCACAAAACCTAATCCCTTAATCCCACTTGAGAAAGCTATTTTAAATGGGAAACAGAGTTATGCTCACTTCCATACTCACATGGCTGATTCTGATCTCAGCTATGCCAGTACAAATTGAAATGCACACTACAACATGGTAAAATTTGCTGGTGATCTGGCCCAGATACTGTAATTGTCATCTGTGTACAAAGTGGCTCCATACTACACTGACAGATGCATCACAGACTCAAGAGACAACACGTATCACATTACTGGCAAAAATAGGAGCTGAATCAAGAGTTATTATTTCAAAAGAATTATTTATTTATTTGTCTAATTAGCTCTCTATTTATTTATTTATTTATTTATTTTGAACTTCTTTCCCACTAATGGTATTCCCACCGTGGTGTTAATGACACATGTTCAGTATTGTATCTACTCGCTTTGAAAAATCCTCTCAGTTTTTTTTAGCACGTTCCCTAATTGGTAAGATACTGTCAGATGGATTTTTTTAACTTTTGTTTTTTCTTCTAACCTTTTTTCCTGTATGAACTAACATCTTATTGGTCTTAAGGACAAACAGGAGCAAAAGTGCCTCAGTGGTCTAATAATCAGCAGTGATGTGGAGACCCAGAATCATAGTCCTCTTTTAAGTTAAGTACGGATATCCCTGAATCCTGAGGAATTTTGCAATGGAGGACATTGCCTGTTCATGAAGGGTTGAAAGATCTGAGCCTTATGACAAGGATTCTACATGAAAATAAAAAGTAGATAATTTTCAAAATAACAGGGAAAAGTAGGCAATCAGAGCCTAAGTTTCTTGGTCTTAGAAATGAGGACCAAAACCTTTGTCTTTCATCTCACATCTTTGGTGTGGGTGTCATTAAGATGGATTTCTCTTCTCTTCCTGATGCTTTTTAAATCTGTGTACAAAGCCTTCATTACTCACAATGTGTAGTGAGTATTATGGAAAGGCAGATAAAATTAGAACATCTCTAAAGAGAAAAAGGAAATGTCTACTGTGGTTCTTAATGGCTTACCCAAAATAGTGATGACATTTAAATAGTGTTTATAAAGCATATTTATGTCCTTGAATACTGTAAGAAGTCATTATAAATAATATTCTGTGGTGTCTTTTGAGGTTATATTTTTTAATCTTAAATATAGGTGTTTTTATAATAGTTTGTCCAGAAAAGCAGCCTCAAGCTAAAGCAGCAAGCAATACACAGTTCCACTGCTGCAACTCAATGATGAAACTGTCAGTGACATATTGGGACTGCATGGAGATGAATTCTTGAGCCTAGGAGAAACCTGAGAGGTCATGTCTAATATATTTTTTTGTTTTTATTATTTTGTATTTATATTTTTAAATCCTTTGCACAGGGTTCATTTTGCCTTATTTTAGCCATTAAAATTGATGAAATATGTACACTCATGAAACTTTTTTCACTTACTTTTGAACCATATCTCAGAACATGAGGAATCTCTTCCTTTTAAAGCATCTTTTTAAGGTAGATGGATTCCAGCCTACAAGTTTAAAATGAGTTTATTATTTGGATTAGTAATGCAAGATGGTTTCGTAACCAATTTCCACAAGACGAAACACAGAATGTCATGGAAAATAGCACTTATTAATAGTAAGGGCCAGATCTGATCACACAGAATGCAGAGAAATGTTGTGACTAAACTGGAAGCAGTCCCGATGCACTGTGATGCAGCCTAGCACCGAATCAGATTGCTAGAAATGGAACAGAACTTACCAGTTCACTCCGACTGTCTTTCTTGCAACTCTTAGGTGTTTTTCTTGTGAAATTGTAAGTGTTGTCTTACTTAAATATGCTAAAAAAGGAGTCCTTTGCTGCTGATCTTGACACACTTTTTGCAGACAAAGTGATTTCAGCATAAGAAAGAATTACTAGGACAGGTCTGATCTAGAACACATGTATGACCATTTCACCTAAGTAATCTCTCATTTTGTCAAAAGATGGTTGCAGTAGGAAACTGTATTCCTTTGGTTTGTGTTTGTAATATTTTGTAGCTGGTGCCAGTAGTACCCATAAACATTCAGTCAAGAAGACTTGTAGAGTCTGCTGTGCATTTTGCTGTGCAGTGGTGGCCATTTTAAGTATATTAATTATTGAAAGACTAGATTGGGAGTATTCTATTCTACTCTACTGTACTCTACTCCACTCTATTCATTATCCCAATACCCAATAAATGAGCAACTCCTAAAAAGGCAATACATGTCTCTTCTTTACTTCTAACAGAAACTTCTTAGTTTGANTTTTTTTCCCTGAAAGAGGAGCAGATGTTCAAGATCAGAAAAAGAGCTAATACAGAGTACAGAAAGAACAGCCATAGTTGGAAAGGGATTCTGTATCAACAAGAAACTGCTGCATGACAAAAGGACTCACCTTCCAGTTTTGTTAATTATCTCTTATTTTGTTTTGGGTAGGAATGATGTAGGAAAGCAATACTATCTGCAGATTTCCATGGAAGAAGCAAAGGTTAGATATTTCCCTCTAAAGCACAGGTACATTTAGAGGGCCCATAGGTCTGGCATTAAACACATTAGTGACTTCAATACTGAATCTGCCGAAGTGTGGCTGCCCCTTGTCAGCCTAGCTTGCCTTTACAGACCATAGGGCAGTTCCTATGGTTTCTAGCTATATGTTGGAGCTGACTTGAGAACTGGTCTCTTCTCATTCACATTGAACATGTGGTGGGAACTAATTGTGACACTTGAGCTCTTGTCACCATAGCTGGTGCCAGGGATAAATGAACAAGTTATAGCCATGCGTGTGCAAGGTAAAGAACATGGGGATTCAGGCCCACTGGACTAGGACCTTTGGGACGATATACTTCAACTTCCCGAATGATAACAGAGGTCTCTGTCAGGTTTAAAATAATAGATTTTGTTTTGTTTCTGAAGAATTTAGATATAGGGGTCATCTTTTCTCTGGGGTTTAGTGAAACCCTGGTAGATTTGTTCATCTGCCAAGATGAGTAGAAATGAAGGATATGACTGGGGAAGCAACTCCACAAAAACCCAACATAAAGTTCTAAAGTTTACATATCAAGAAGAAAAACGAAAAAACGAAGAGTCAATTTAAGTTTTGATTGAACAACCGAAAATATCATACAGTCTCTCTTTGTTCTTGACATAACCTTTCTTTTTTTTTGTTAAGTATTAGACCCAAATATACTCATTTCTTTATTCCATTTCTAGTTTACTAATTTTCATGATTAAACTATCTATTTCAATAGAAGCAAGTAAGAAGAGGGAACCAAAACCAATGTGTTTAATCCTTCTTTGTGCATTTTCCTATGACATTTTCTTCTTGTAGGCTTGCCAGTCCACTAGGACAGACTGCAAGCCAAAATGTTTTCTTCCTGTAGGTATGTCAGTGAGATGTTTAGGGCTAGTTCAAGAAATGGTGGAGAAACAATCCAGGTGTGAAAATGCATGCATGTATGTGCTTCCATACTTACAAATTGCATTTCTTTTTAATAGCTGTAGTTTTGCCATTGGCTGGTTCCACTTTTACGTTATGAATGCTGCTAACTTTCCAGCATTTCCAGCATTATGTATTGTTCTGTTGCATAATAAGTCCAACAAACAAATAAATACAGTTGTTTCCCTGTCCTATGCAGCTTGGCATTTGTATTAGTCTGTACTTCTTATGGAGGTCACAGCAGCTTGACACCACTCATCTGTCCCCTGTTATTTGGCATGACTTGTTTTTTTTTTTTTTNGAATTACCAAAAGAAATATATTTGTGTTCTAATACTTTGCCAAAATGACAGAATTGTGAAAATGACAAGAACAACAAAATGTTAGAAAAAGAAAGATGAGGAAAAATTGTGCCATTTTTGTTCCCATTAGAAAATGAGTTTCTGAAAATCAAGAAAGATTTTAATAAAGAAGTCAGTACTCACACATTTTATTTGCATATTTTGTTGATTTTTATCAACATTTATAAATAGCTTTTGTTTAATTTTTGTAATTGCTTTCCCGAAACCCAACTTTGCATGAAGTGAAAAGAGATTTTCAGGAAGTAATATGGTTTGGAATCACTTGTTATTATAGGTCCTATAAAATGTTGATTAAACTATCCAAGGAAAGTGTAATAAATGAAGTTACATCCTCTCTTACTACTTTTGTAAAAAATATACCTTCCTTCACATTTTCATGATTTCTTTAATAATTCATTTAAACAGCTCTGTAAAGTACTAAACAGAAACAATCTACTTATATTGCACAATAAGCAGAAAAATAATGTATTTATGCTGCATGTACTTTTTTATCTTTAAAATTCTGTAATTTGTTGTCAAATTAAATACAGATTTTTTTTGTTGTTTGATGGATAAATATATTAATACAGACATACATCCCTGTGTGCATCTGTAATTTACCAAGATTTTTCAGTGAGAGAATCTAAAATCTATATTGTAATCTGTTTTGAACACAGGAATGCTCTTCAAAAATGCTAAGGATATTACCTTTCTTCAGTATAACAGTATTCCTAACTTTGGTAATGAAGTCCCTCATTATGACAATTAAAATTTCTAAGTTCAACCTTTAGTCTTACTGTTTTTTAAGTTCTTTGTCCATAAATCAGTATTGTGGCTCATTTCAACTTTTTGAATGACAATTTTCTTCAAACAAAATTGAACGAATGGACTCAGAACCATGCTATTGTCATGGGAAAACATTATGAAACACTTTTTCATGCTTTTATCACCACTGTCATTAACCATTTGTATGCATAAGGGCACATAATGCACACCAAGGACTGACTTGTCTCTGTTCGAGACTGGAAAATAACCACTTAAAGAGAAAACCCCAAATACTACCTTTTACTCTAAATACATAAGCTGCACAGTGGTGGTGTTTGGTAAGACAATACATCAGTTTCTCTAATGAAAAAAGATGTCATTTAAAGAAATCAGCCTTATTATGTCCCAGTGACAAGCATAATTAAGAATGTCTGTTTCTGAAAGGCATAAGAATAGAAGGAAACCTTTTGTTCACCTGAGCACACTACCATCCTTGACCCATCCAAGTAACTTAAGCCCTGGCTGAATTGGACAAGGACAGGTGTAATTGGGCCCCAGTCTCGGCTGCTTCCAGCCTTGCAATTACCTTAATAAGGATGTCTGTGGAGGGGTCAGTAGCTAGCGGCCACTTCGGCTGGAGCCTTCTCCAGCTGTCAACAGAAGGAGAACAAGGAGTCCATTGGGTCATATCAAGAGAAAAAATGAATGCTGGTAATTGATCTAGTGACAGCAGTGTCTGTCCTGAGACGAGAGAAATGGGCAGCTGCAATGAAAGAATTGATGCCAAAAAGAAAAAAAAAGCCCCCATAGAGCTGGGATGTTTTTGAAGTTATGGCATGGGGGGGATGTTATGTGAATTTTAAAGGGCATGCAGTCATGTTTTAAATGTGGACATTGCATTCAGCTATGTGGTCTATTGTTGCCATCTCGATTCAGTTCTGCAAAACGAATAGAACAGGCCTTTCCATAGGATTTTTAACTCTGTCCTCTTCAACCCACTCCCTCCCAAAATACACAAAGGCATTTGTGGTCTGTGGCCTTCGTGATAGGTAAGGATCCACAGGAAATGCCGACAGATGGACAGTTATGTTCTCTTGCATCTGTCTATAAAGGTTCCGGACCTACCTTTGAAAATACTTTCCAAATTAGTCATGTGATTCACAGTGTGTATTCGGAGCCTCATTATTTCAGGTGGGCTGAAATGTAATTTTAGCTCACCCTTCAAACTCTCTGTTCTTGTGACAGATTTTAATTAAATATAGCCTTTAATCAATTAAGTGGCAGCTGCAAGTAACATGTTAGTGCTCTGAATATATCTTTAGAAATACCCAAACTTTCAGAAAATGCAAGTTCAAATACCAGCAGGGAAGAGACAGTCTTTCATCCTTCCTTTGAATTCCATGAAATTTCCTGTCTGGGCTGCACATCAATATCTTGCCTAGACATAAGAGACGGTCTTTCAGAAACAATCCATCCCTCCTCCCTTTTCTATCTGCATGGTAATTCAGGACAATAGAAATAATAATAATAATAATAAATACTGAAGCTGGAGTTAGGATTGCAGCTCTAAAAATTGAAAATAGCCATTTACTGCTGGCAGAACTTACATGTTTAGAAGGGGTGTTGATGGTACTGATAACGACTATTACTTATCATCACTTTGAGTTCAGGACTAACTTAAAGCATAGATGTCTCTGCATAATTAAGCTTATGGTTACTTGTAATAATAATATCAATTGTTAGCAGTGTTTATAGTTGAGGTTAGTGACTTGCTGTTACACATTTCTACGAAGATGTAACTGAATCACATTTATCCCAGCTTGGACATCTAAGATGTAGTGTTTATCTATCAGCTAATCAGCCTAGAATCTCCTCACATACATTTTTACAAACTAAATAAATATGACTGGTAAGTAAGAGAGAAAAGAAATATCATTGTAAAATAAGAAATTTAAATGGAGTTATCAGTGGGTTATGGCTGGTATAATCAGAACAAAAAAGGTGGATTTTTAAGTCTGAAGTGCTGACCATAGTTGTTCTATATTAACTAGAGAGAAGGAGGCAACAGCAACGTGCAACTGATTCAACAACAGGCAATTGATTTGGGCTTTAGTGGGGTGGCTTAGAATGAAGTGAATTATCACAGAATCATAGAATGACTTTGGTTGGAAGGGACCCTAGAGATCATCTAATTCCAACCCCCTTCTGTGTACAGGGTTGCCAGCCACTAGATCAGGATGCACAGGGCCCCATCCAACCTCCTGCCTGGAGAAACCTTTCTTTTGACCCTATCAAAGGACTAGCTCAGTTGTAGACAGTGAATCTAGAAGAACTAAGAGAAGTTGGCAGAATCCTCTCTGTAAATAGTGCATGATCAAAGTGGAAGTCTGCAACACGGCCAGAAAGAAGCTTGGCTTTTTTATTGCCCTCTTTTGAATTAAAATTAAGTGGCCGATTGTCTTTCCAAGAGTACAATGGCTACTGTGCTATTGTTAGCAGAGACAAGGAATGATGCTACATATAACTTCCCATTTCATGGCTTCTGCCATTTCAATCTACATGGAGTTCCACAACTGCCAAGATGGGGAGATCTTCCATCACTTCTCCAAATGTATTTTCAGCAAAGTGGCAAATTTCAAGGCTATGCAGTGTGAGCCTCAATTTTATAACTATGTGAATTTAGGCACACACAGAGTCTCTTAAACTTAGTGCCATTGCTGCTGACAGCCTGTAACTGATGATCTGCCTCATGGGGAGGACACCTCTTGAGACATCAAGTTGGGGAACTGGACAAGCTTGCTTTGAGATCGCGTCATGGCTCCATGGACCCTATAGCTGCCACTGCACTGGCAGAGGGAGTGCATAATAATAACAATAATAAAAGTTGGCATGCTGTATTTTTCTTTTTCTCATCCTTCTGCTACAATGCCAAGGAAGCTGGAAAGATTGCTGGCTACCAAGATGATGGATTTATGACTACTGCTGACGCCTTCTTTCTTTTATGAATCAGAAATTTTAAAAAGCAGGTGTGTGTCTCCTATACAAATAGCCTGTATTAACAAAGTGTGTTAGGATTCAATCCACATGTTGGGACCCATGCTGGGCTCAGTTCAGAAATCATGTATTTTTCCACTAGTACAAAAGCTCACACACTAGTCAGTCTTCAGAATTCCTAGAGCAAACACATCTGGGAATTGGAGAAAAATGTAGTTTTTGGGACTCAACCTTTCTTATGCCATGATATCCATTTTTTTTTTTTTTCCACAGACTTTACTCCATAGATTCTACCAGGTGCTCCTTCCTCACCTAAAACAGTATTTTATTTTTGGGAACAGAGCACATTTGAAGAGTAATCTTACTTTGGGGTGATATATCTGACTTAATTTCTCTGGTACAGTAATTGATTGAATTAACTTCTGGACATAAAAAATGCATTTGCTGGTACAATAGAGTAGTAAGGGCTTTATGCTGAGATACACAAACCTGTCCAAGAAACTGGACACACATAGAAACCTCACCCCAAGTTTAATACTTTTATTAAATCCATTCGAAAGTTAAATGAATTCATGCAGAAGTTTTCTTGTCCATATGTTCAGAGGGATTTCAGGAATTTAAGGCAATGTCTTGAAGCCTACATTTGACTGAGTAAAAATGAAGAAAGAAAATCCAAGAAAGGTAAGAATGTAGTGAATGACTTACTATTTACCATATTGAAAATGTCACCTTAGCAGTTAAAAACCCACACAGAAAAACAGAGCATAACAACCAAAACAAAACCATGAAAAACACGGCAGTGGATTATTTAATGTCTGGCCTATGTACTAATAAATATGAATACCGAAGAGAGAATTAACAGAAATGAAAGAATGAAGAAGCAAAAGCAATATAGATTTAGAAAGAACTATTGAAGTGAAAACATACCAACACTGAAATGGACTTTCACTCATTAGGAATGCACAGACTGTATCCTGAAGTACCCATAGTGTGTAATGAACTCTGTTACAAAACATTGCAACTTCTGGGGAGCCAGGTGATGGACACTTGCATTTACTCACTCCATCCAGATTTTGCTTTTTGTTTTTAATGTATCTCACTTTTCCTACTGGAAATTAAGCTGTTTTCTTCCTGTTTTTTGTTAACTTTTCTCATTGGGTTCTTTTGGCAAAAAGAACCTGCTATATGCTTCCACTTTGCCTGGGGAAAAGGGACCCCCATATCTTGGTCAAAGCTCTCACAGTTGCTGTAAGAACTACATCACCAAATCCTATATGGAATTGAATTACTACACATATTGATCCTATAGACATGATACATCTGACTGCCAAAATAAGAAATAGCCATGATGTCTCTCCTTTTTTCCACTGGCCTCTGTTCAAATTTTCCAAAACAAGTAATGAATAAGAAGGAATGACTTTAATAGAGTGACATATAAACTGCTTTTCCTCACTTAATCATTATAATGGAAGACATATGGTGGAGATATTGAATACACAGTAAATAACCACATGGATAATTTATATCCTTATATCTACGAAAATTCAACAGTGTCAACCTAACTTTGTATCAGCTACTAATTCAAGCTAAATATACCTAATATATATCTAATTTGCATGGATAAACATTATTTTTTTAATGGAGAAACCTACTTAAACAAAGTAACTTTAATAACTAAAACTGGATGATAGCAAACTTCTGATATGCCTTTTTGTGCTTCTATATTGTCTTCAGAGTATTATATGTATATACATGTTGTAATTTGGAATAACAACTAGTGAAATTACATCTCTTATTTAATAAAGTTACAATTCAAAACAGATTTCATTTACTCTTCAATTATTTAAGGAGCTAGAGCATTATTGATGTCACTGGAAGACTCCTTAAAATCAACAGGAGTTAGATTAAATGTGCAATGCACCTATCATAAAAATGCAACCCTCTCTCAACTTTTCACATTGAACTAGTTTTGCTGTCACTGGTGTCTCTTTTCAATCTCTCAATGTTTTCACTGCAGGTAGAGATAATCTAATCTTAAGGACTTAAAAATTCTGATCTTATTTTGTTTCCACCTAAAATCCACTTAAGATCTACTTCTAAAACTTTCAGCAGTGGGAAAGGAAAACAGTAGTATAAAGAACAGGTGCACACTGACTCAAACTTCCTCTTTGGCCAGGAAGATGCCAAATCTGGCCCTGAAGCTGTGCACCTACATCAGTATGCTGCTGACCACAACATAGTCTTCCTACTGCCTACAACAGTTTGGGTTATCCTAAAGTGGTACCAGTGGAGCTTTGGTCACTTACATATGTCCATCTGAACCTCCACTCAGTTCCTCGGCCTGTTTGTGCATGTATAAAAAAAAAATTCTGTTTTCCTTATCCACCAATTGCAGATTGGTGGATGCGTGCTTTGTGATCTACTCAAAATTGTGTTTCATCTTCATTGTTCTGTGGGTGGTCCCCTCCACCATTATTTATTACCTGTTGATGACAGAATGATTGGTTTTCTCCTGGGGTTTTCTTTGGTTCTCCTTGTTAAATGTTGGAAATAGTCCAGCAAAATATTTTATTCTCAGAATCTGCTGATTTTTCAGTATTTTATGGTTTGGAGACTTGAAGTGGGTTTCTTCTCATTGACTTCTGTGAGAGTAGGTTTCAGCTTAATCAGTAGATTAAGGCATCTATTTTTAGGCTTTGGCATGCAGGTGTCTCCAGGCAAGATAAGTATCTGAGCTCCCTTCTAGCCAACAGAGATCCAGACTGCACTGTTTGTGGGGCCTACAGTAGGTGATGGCACACACAGATAGCCCGCAGAGGTCTCTGCTGGTTGCTTTTTCTGAAATAGCTGAGGACACTGTGGGAATAACAGGGAGTCTACAGACCCCACAGTGGCAGAGTGAAACTACCTACTTCTCTGCCATTCCAGTTCAGCTTAGTCTTAGCCATTGCAAGTCTTGCTCATTTGAGTGTACTGGGCTAAAATATACAATATCTGCCAACCAAAAGCTGCTAATGTATCTGTTTAAATAACTTCTTAGTCTCCTTCTGGCCTTCCCAGTGGAAATTTGAAAATTACAGATAATTACAAACAGTAGAAAGTGCTGGACCGTATTATAATAGGCTTCCTTAATAAATCTAACTGTCCAATACAAGACAGCTACAAAAAGAAAATAAGAACACAGAGGATTAGAGACTTGATGCAACAGGTTTAGGTAAGTAAGTAAGCAAATTGTCCACAAAAGTGTAAGCAGCTTTCAGCTTTTTAAAATCCACGTTTTGAACTGTAGATAATGTACACATGGGAAGGTCACGTACATTCTAAGAGTTATGAAAGTTGTTTCATACAAAAATCAAAGAATTCAGCTAAGATCTTGAGTCTGTGAATAGTGGCAAAGCTCTTCCCCACACAATCAAATTGTCTTTCTTTACAAAGGTATCTCATAAACTTCAGTGAAGTGTCTGCCCTTAATTAATATCATCTTAGTGAGTTACATTCTTACTTAAAAAAAAATAAACAAAAAAACTAAAACAAGAAACAAAAACTGAAGCTGTCTGATCAGACCAAACCCATCAAAAACATAGAAGTATTTTTTGGATGTGCAAAACCCACAAAACTAGAGTTTCTATGTTTCTCCCTTTACTTGTTGAAAGTACTGACTAGACAGACTGCTCTTGAATAGACAGTACAGGGTTCTTGCATCTACATGTCCAATGTAGAACATCAGGCAAAGATCCTGCACACTTTTTGCAGATAGTTCCCACTGTCAGGAATGCTTTAGTTCCTCAGCACCTTCTGTTTCTATTGTAGAAATTAATCATGAACACTGCGTATAGATTTGATTTTGCACTGTGTGTAATTTATAACTCACTCGAGGCTCTGCATCTCATTAGTTCTGGGTGGGTCTCTCCCACCAGGATAAACAAGCTTCATTTCACGATGTTTTGGCCTATCTGATTTAATATTAAGTGAATGCAATGAGACTGATGACATGCAAATGTCCATAGGCAAACCTGACAGGATTATTCAGATAGTATAAGAGGGCTGGTGGTCTTCTTCCTTACTTCTTATCAGTTTTAGAGTGGAATTTTTGTGATTTAGATTCTCTTAACAACGTTTGACAGATCAGTCATGTTTTAGCAATTATAACATAGCACAGGCTTGGGTCAGGACTCAAAGACTTGGATCATTTTGGTCAGAACTCTCTATTTCAATCTTGAAGAAAAAAAAAATGTATTAAAAAGGCAACAAATAAACAAAGCCCACCAGTACTAGAACATAAAGAAGAATAGGGAGGAATCATAAGAAACAACCAACTTACAGATGTATTTTGTCCTTTCCTTTCTGAGCTCTGAGGACATTGCCCTAAGATAGCACAGCCTTGATCAGCACCTTGTCTGGATGTGCAGGACTCAGTCAATGGAGTGTATTGAACAGCCATTAACCACTGTGGAAAATACACAATTCTGGATGTTTTAATGGGAAGAACGTAGATAATTTCACCTTCATGACAAAATATTTGGCATAAAGTATCTTAGGAAGTGCTAATGGAAAACTTAGTGAAGGAGAAGGGACTCATAACACCCATATTGCTTTTTGTTGTTCAGAATGCATCATAGGTTAAGAGGTTTTTAATCTATGGGTGTATATTAATTACAGGTGTGATTTTTCCTTTCAGGTATGAGTGCTTTGTTCACACCTTGGTTGGTCAGGAGAATGATGAAATATTGAAATATAGACTTGCATTGGCATAAAAGACTTGAACTGAATCTTTATCAAAGAGAAGACTGAGCAGTGATTTGATTTGACCTTGCATACACCTACATGATAATGTACATTTGATGATAGTTTTCTTAGGCCAGCAGTCTGAAAAATATCTAATCAAACAAAAATAAGAGCAAGAAATATTCAGATGGCAAACAAGTAAGCTTTAACTACAGGACCGTTTAATAATCAGAACAGGAAACTGAAGATTTCAAAGATGTTTATTCTTTAATGCTAAGCATTTAAAAAAATAAGGACTGCATATTTTTTCCCTCAAGGGTATGCTTACCTTCAAACTGGACTTGAGATTGTCTTATGGCATGAGCTATGTGGCTAGTCAGACGCCTGTTAGCAACTCACGAGACTTTCACCAAATTCTTCTCTGATAGACTGTCTTTTAATCTAGAGGCTATGGGTTGTAGAGGATGTGGCAAGTTGGTTTGGTGGATTTTGTTCTTTTCTTTCTCTCGGGAGCAGAGATAGCAAATAGCACCAAATGTGCCTGAATCTTCTCTTCCCTGAATATCTGTTCATCCAAGGACTGTAAGGAAGTGGTGGGATCAGAGAGAGAAGTCTGAATAAACTTTAGATGCTATACCTTTTCCCTTTCACACCGTTATACCTGATAACCATAATCTCCAATAAATTGTAGACAACATTGTCTACAACTACCTTGGAGAAGATAGGGCCCTTTTTTTTAAAAAAAAAAAAAAAGTATATGAACATATATGTACATTTTTATGTATTAATTGCCCCACTACTTGTTTTCTGATCCAGACTGTAGCACTTTGGTCCACTTTTCTTCCTTATTAAATATATGCCCTCCACCCTAGATGTGCTAACACACAGGTGTTTGTTGGCATACCCTAGAGGAGGGATATGCACAGGGAAGATCACCTGGCTAGAGGTGGCAGAAGGGCAGGCTTCAGGGTAAACGCCCTCTGAGCCAACTACCACCTGCATTGGTTTGCCTTGGGTCTCTGCCATGGACTATGTGCACAATCGCATGTCTGTGTCTCATGTTCCCAATTGTCCTATGGAGATGGCAATGTTTATTTGAATTTCTTCATTCTGGGGATGATCTTCTGTGAGAATACATACAACCCTTGGCACAAAAGATAATTGTAGAAGGGCTAATACTCTGACTTTGTGAAAAGGCACATGTCGGTTTCTTGGAAACATGACGACTTAGAAGACTGCTTTCTCCTTGAAATAATCAGCCTGGAATCCCTTCAAGGCTCTTCATGCTAACACTGTAACTGCAAAAAGCTTATGAGCAAGCATTCACTGAATTACAACCTCCTCCTACAGGAACTCCAAGTTCCCTTTAAAAGAAGCTGTTCATTTTGCTGCTGAACTAACATGATTAAACAAGACAGGTCTGGCTGGGCTCTTCCACATTGTCAAATCTCGAACAAAAGGCATAATTTTCCTATTTCTTACAACTCCAAATAGTCTGCTTATAGAGATGGCAATTACTCACAGGCAGCATAGCTCAAGATCTTTCCAGTGTTTACATCTCTACATGAAGCATACATTTACATGGCAACGGCATGGGACAAGACATGTCTTTTAATTTTCCCATCATAATTCATAGCAGGATCTTTTGCCAAAAAAACACCGGAGCTGATTACCAAGTGTGACTATGATTGGATCATTTAGCAATTTGAGTTTCCACACCTTTTGTGCGAGGCTGGGCTTTGTTTTACTTAAAGCAATAATTGCATTCTAATTTCATAATATGGGCCATGGTTGCTTCATCTCTCTGTGCCTTCAAGGAAAAGAAAAGGTGCACAGAACACAACAAATATTTTTTTAATTAATTTTTTAAAATGAGCTAATAAAAGTTTACGTGCTTCACAGGTGTGCTTCATGCAAAGCAGCTTAATTATCATTCCCACAGTCCCTGTAAGAAGTATCACGAAGGGATTAGCCATTGGTGCTATCCCAGTAATAATGAATTAGACTTTTATGAAGAACAGAGTTTAAAAAGCATTGTTAGAAGTATAAGCATGGCAAAGATTTTTGAATAAAATGTGTTAAGCAGTTTTGTTTTAATAGTATTTAATTAAGGTAGATTTTCAAAATAGAGTGGAAATGGATAATTTCAAAAAAACCTGGACTCTGTACTGTACAGTGTTCAAACTGGCTTCGCAATTCCTCCAACTCGTAAGATGAACAATGGAGAAGATGAAGGCATGTGTCTCATCCCACTAGGGTAGGTCGAAATCTTCTTGGAGACTTTTCACGTTTCTTCTCATCCGGAGCCTTAAAACATACACTTTATCTCAAGTGACAGAGTCTTGTCAGTTTATCAGGTCACATAACATTTGACAGGTCACGACATGTCCCAGCTAGTGTAGGTTTCCATTAGATTACTCATTGTTACTCATTGTCATCTCCAGTGCAGCAGCAAGAAGTCACCAGTCTCAGGTACTTCATGACAGATTTAATTAAGCGGTTTCTACCTCCATACCTAAGCACAGCCTGGAACTGATGACAAAGGGGAAATGAGACAAAGGGGAAATGAGCAGTTGGAGGCCAACTATGTGATCCTTTCATTTCCATGGCCCTCAGACCAGGTATAGTACTGAGCTCTTTCCTGAGAGCAAAGCAGATCAAGTTATCTGAGAACAAAGCACAGATTTTCCCTCATGTAAGAGACTATGGGTCTGATCTCATTTTTGATGTACATTTTCCAATTTATTCATGGAATCATAGAATCATTAAGGTTGGAAAAGGCCTCTAAGATAATCGAGTCCAACTGTCCACCTACCCCCAATATTACCCATTAACAATGTCCTCAGCTCTTGTCACTTTCATAGCATCTATGTTCTCTGAGGGTATTCAACCACAGCATTTTTCTGTATTGATCTCTGCCACAAATCTCATTTGAGGTAATCTCTTTGTTTTTCCCTAGATACAGACACATCTTTGTCTGTGGTGCACCCCTATCATACTGATAGTCTGGAAATTTGGTAAAACTACCTCTCATGCTGGATTCTTCATATTTCCTAAATTATAACTGCATGTATTTCCAGAAGTTTTTAGATTCTAAAAGCTCTTCCTTTTGCTGTTTTGGAGTAGCAACCATCCTTCTTTGCGTTCAGAGGTATGAGTCCATGCTAGTTGAACACATATGCCCTGAATTCCTTATAATGTGATGAGTTTTTGCTCTGTATGAAGTGTATTTATATGAGTTAAGACCGAGTAGCTCTTCATATGTTTCCTGACCACTTGCACTAACAGTATGTCTTAGTATTTATGACATTTTTTGGTTATACTTTAAAGGCCTCTTAAGGCACTGTATCCCTAATCCTTCCCAGAACTTGACAGGGAAGATAACTGTGCTCAGTCATCTGTTCTTGCAAATCAGCAAGAGGTTCTACATAGTGAGTTTCTACATGTGAGTACAGGAACAGCAGTTTCAGATTTAGGATTAGGATTACAAAACATCCAGGACCTTCTTCTGTCTGTAAATATCTGTGAAGTATTAAATGGTTTAAAAAGTCAATTGTCCATATTGGAGGAGAGCTATTACATACAGTGTAAGCACAGCCATCTGGCTCAGTACCTGCTTCTGTCCACTTGTGTCCAGCAAGGTAAAAGAGGATTTCAGAGAGCATCTTTTAGAGCATGCAACAGGTCTCCACTTTCAAATATGACCTGCTCCTTCTATTAGTTTTACAGAGTGATAGGTAATGTAGAATCTCTAGTGCTGCATCATTAAGTGGATCTCTTTGCCTTTACCATTGCACAATGCTTATGCCAGCTACATATATAGAATAGATTTTAATTCCAAATAAATCAGATTGGTTATTAGGAAAAGATTCTTCCCTGAGAGGATGGAACAGGCTCTTTAGAGCAGTGGTCATGGCACTGGGCCTACCAAAGCTCAAGAAGCATTTGGGCAATGCTCTCAGATGTGAGGTTGATTTTTGGGTGGTTTTGTGTGGAGGCAGGAATTGCACTCGATGATCCTTATGGATCCCTTCCAACTATATGATTCTATGACAGCTGTCTTTTTGTTTTGACATACGGAGTAGTATTCATTTGCCTAATCACAGACAGCTTGGTCACATATGAGATCTTGCAATACTAACAGTTGTTGTGACTGCAGGGGTACAGCTCTCCTCTAAATCCTACAACATATCATTGTTATCTCTTATCTCCTTCAGGATTCTCAAACAGTACAGGTGCCTGTGTTTAGACAACCTAGATCCATCTATTTGTAAAGAAACTCTTTGATGTCATCAGAAGTCATCAACATTTCTTCTTGGAATTTCAATATTCCTATTTCTTCACAAGGTTTCCACATGCCAGTAATTCAAACAACTAGAATAAGCCTGGTTTTCATTTGCCAAATCCTCTGATCATCTTCATGTATCTTTACAGTCTGTCAATAATTATGCTGCAAAAACTTGCAAAGTAACAGAAAACTGTTCCTGGTTTTGAATTCACCATGGAATTGAGCCTAATTTTCTTTCCAACTGACTGTTTGAATAATATTTTCGTCATTGTTTTTTCCCTTGTTTTGGGCTTAGGATTTCTTGGGGTCTGAAAAATAACTAAAGGAAATCATAGGTATATTTATGTATTCCAACCATGATAAGCAGTTAATATTTTATGATTTGAAGGAGTTATCATCATGCTAGCACAGCTCAACATTGGAAGAGAAACTTTGATGGATACCTCAGTGGCAGCTTCTTTCAGAAGGCTAAAATCCCAGACTTGCTCCTTTGGGATAAATAACACCCCTGATAGTATAGAGACAATATCTCTATCTGAAACATAGCATTTCCTCAGTTGCTCTCAGCTCTGCTCTAAGCAACAGCAAAAGAGAAGCCAGACTGAACAGAGCGTGGTGATGTAGTTCACTTGCCATGACAAGAATGCCCTTCAGCTCTGACTTCGCACAAAGCATCTCCTGATGTGTCACAAGGTAAGCAAAGAAACAAAAGACAAAGAAAAGGGAAAGGATATGTCATCACTTTATTTTCTTTAACTGTCTGAATAGACATTCACTCTCATGTAGTCTAAGCCTATGGATGGCTATGAAATCTCCCCTTTAGTGACATGCCAATGTTGTTCAGGAAACCAGCAGCAGAAAAGGAACGCTAGTGTGATCTAAACCCTAGGCTGATCCAAAATGAAGCTTTCTCATGCCCTCCAAGAAGAAATAGGGAACTGTATTTTACATGAGCTTCATAAAAAATGAAATTCCACACTCTTCCTATAAACCACTGTCTGCCATACAGAGTTGTTAGATGAATAAGATGACGAAGACAGTGAATCTCCCTGTTAGCCTGCAAGGAATAAGATGGGCTGTGAAGAAATCTGATTTCTTTTCTCCTTATTCTGTGTTTATTTCCATTACCACAGTTTGTTTATCCACAGCACAGCTTCACTGTGAGTGGGAGATATGCTGAATAATCTTAATGTGTTCTAAGAGTGAGAATTCAGCGTAGTTGTTTTCCGCTTGAAATGTCACAGAGCGCTTGAAACATCAAACAGAACTGGTAGAAATGATACAAAATCTAGAGAAGATCTGCGCCTTTCTGGAATGGGCTGCAGCTGACAGTTTAGGACATCTGAATGTAGGTGATATGAATGATCCAGGTGTCCAAGCATTCACTATAAATAATGAATATATAGTGTTTAGTTCAGAAGTCTAAACATAGCTGCTATTCTAGTGCTAATTCAATATCTGACTCAGTTTGGAAAAAAAAAAACCAACAACCAAACAACACTCTACATTATCACATTGCAAGAGATTAAAACCAAGCAGATATTTCAATACTGTTTTCTATGGCATGATAGACAATGATAAATGTTTGTTTTGATGCTGCTCTCTAGTTGAAGCAAGAATCTTTTGAGGCATAATCCATGCTGATGTGGTTTGCAAGTGGCTCTGCAAGATGCACACAATGACCCTTTTTGGTCCCTGTATGTATCTATTCAATCACTGGGCTACAGATTTTACAATGCAAAAAGACAGCCAGACAGAGAGAGTGAAAAAAAGATGAAAAATTTGCATGGCAACTGCATTGCATAACTAGCAATCATTGTAATAGAATTACTGACATTATGGGCTGCTAAAGGCACAGTTAGTACCTTGTCTCACTTGTCTGTAATTTACTCTGTGTCTATTTACCCTTGATGTACAACCTAGGTCAATTGCTGTGCCACTTTCCTATCTTCCTACTTCTGAGTTATAGAGAGAAATGTGTGCCTCATGAATGACTATCTCTTCTGGTCAAGCTTGTCTCTTGTGCTGTTCAGCAGTTCCATGTGCTAATAGATAGTGCTGAACAGTTAATATCACCAGCTAATTGGCAAAGCACGTGTGAAGCAGATGTATTTAAATATAGAATGTGGAGACTGAAGGAATAACTGAAAGCATAAGTGATAAGGATTTATTATTAGAACAGATTAACAAGCCCACCTTTTTTTTTCCTCTTCCCTGGCCAAGTGTTATTTTTAATTTTTCCTTTTCAAGGGGGATTTTGTTCCACTGTTGAGAAAATTATGATGGCTAATTTTCTGTTTGTTTTATGGCAGCACCTAGAAGGCAAAAAAAAGATCATTTGTACCTTCTACTCAGTGTGTGTTATTTGCATAGAGTCAGATCTGCAGTAACACAAATTTATAAAATGTACAAGAGCTGCTCCGAAAGCAATGCCTCCTTTTTTATTATGTTGGCCCACAATGTCAGAGGCAGATGTTAGTGATATGGCAATACAGGCTGAACCAATATTCCATTGCATTTTGTTGCTGTGTGATGGATGGCACCAAAGGGACAGTCTGACAAAATGGCGTCTGACATGGAAGTGCATATGAAGTAAATAGGTGTCATTGAATTCCTCCATGTGGAAAAAATGGCACCACTGACGTTAAAAGATGTTTGCTGAACATTTATGGAGACCAAATAGTGGATGTGAGCACAGTGAGACGATGGGTAGTGTGTTTCAACAGTGGCAACAGTGCTGGTAGGAAACCTCTGCTGGTGCAGACTTTTACAAGTGCAGCATGCTGGCTGTTTTTTGTCTCTGGCAAAAATGCATAGCTAATAGTGATGACTATGTTGAAAAATAGTGCTTTGTAGCTTAGAATTTGATCTGTCAAATAGTGTTATTGTTTTCTTTGCATTTGTTGTGGTTTAGATGGAAATAAATAGGAGGCATTACTTTCAGAGCAACCTATCTAGATAAAGAATGGGTATGTGAAGAATGGAGGAAAAGAGGTAGAGATCTGTATTTATTCTAATGCAGATGTCATCAATTGCTTCAAAGATCCAAGACCAAACTATCTTTTCCTCTAAAAGTCCTTTGGCTTAAGCCTCAGCCTCATTATCAGTGTTTGCTACTTGAAGGCTTTCCACTGCCTCTACTGTCAGGCCTCTCAATACTGCAGTTCGGTCTTCTCCTTGAGTCTAGTCTGCAATGAAACAGAGGTGGTTTGGGGTGTATTCCAAGTCTCCGTGGAAACTCCCAAGCCAATTATGACAGCGGCCTCTGGACTTCGGTCAAAATTCACATCCTCCTGTTTGTCCTCACCTGGACTGGTCTTGGGATTCTATCTTTTCCATGGAGGTTACTTTCCACTCCAAGTTACCTGGATACTTTTAAGCATCTGCTCTACCTCTGAACCTATTATATTTGATCTCAATGTAAATATTGAGATCTAGAGAGTAAAAGATTAGTATTTCCTTAACGAGAAAGTTAGAATAACAACAACAAAAAATTTCCTGTTCTGTTCTGGCCAGCTACCTCTGCTCCCTGCACTGTTCTACCAGGTGGCTTGTAGCTGGGAAATAAGTACATCAAGTTGATTCATTGTGTGAAATTAGTTATGCACCTAAATTAAACAAGAATGCACAGGCTTCTACTTGTTCATGGCTTAATACTTACTGCTGAGAGGTCATGTTTATTGGATTCAATGGAGAAACACCTTTCCTGGAATTCAGCATACAACCAGGTAAATGGAATTTGCTCACTTTAAATCGGTCAATTTAGAGTTAACTCACTTCTCATTATCAGGCTTGCAGTTTCAAGCAGGTAAGGTTACTCAGTTTGTTATTTACCAAATCAATTGATTTTAACCAAATTTTTATGTGGCAGTCTATATCTGCAAGATGTTCAAGCTATGTCTAATATAGAGTGCCTGGGGATGCCACAGCTGATACATGATTCTCTACAGGCATGAGTCTCAACTACACTCAGATCTCTTCATCTCCACAGTTTCTGTCTGACAGAAATTTCTGCATGTGGATTAAATAAGGAGATGTAATACATCCCTTCCTATCTTTGACTGGGACAGGAGGGGACTTGGGCACCTTGGTACAACACGAAGTACTTGTATCCGTAGCCATATCCTCTGCTTGGTCTACACACAGTAGACTCTCCCAGACTTATGAAACATGAACCATACTAAAATAATCTCAAAAAAAAAAAAAAAAAAAAAGTCAAAATCTTCTCTAAATAAAATAAAAAGTAATATGGGTTATTTTCATCTTCAAGATAAGTGACTACATCTATGCGGAAAACCACATAAGGATCCAAATCATTCTAAGTTATACCCATGCAACCACATGAAAATGAAATGAGGGCAGGATTTTCCCAGCAAACAGAAGTTTCTTTGGATTAATCCCAACCTTTGCAGCTTCCCATGGTTCAGTGATGTGATATGGAGTGCTATCCATTGCAGGGTTTGCTTAACAGAGCTTGGTTTTCTGCAGGCTGCAAACCAAAGCTCCCGTAAGCTTCAGTTTTTGTTTTTATTGTTTGGTTTCTGTTGGAAATATATTTACAGTTATTCTAACATCAACCTTCATAAACAGATTACCATTGTAATTTGGACCATGGGGAAGAGGTAAAATATTTTGGGCAGGATTAAGGTAATCCTAAAACAAGCTAATAAAAAACACATTAAAATTCTCTATTTTTTGGACAGACATGAAGAGACACATAATCTCTTTCAGTAAGTTTTCTGGAACAATAAACATTTAAGCCCAACATGCAATGTCTATGTGTGTTTATGTGCATGTTTGCCTGTGTACATGGGTATTTTCTTAAACTTATCTTTGTCAAGATACAAAGCCACACTTGTCAGAGTTACATCATGTTTGCAAATCTCCTATTCAGTGACATACGTCTTCCATTCATGTAAGCAGAAGCCTTTTCTTGCAGATGAGAGTTTGAGTTTTCCTTTAATTATTTCAGAATCTGTTTGTTGGAAGATATTTTTATTATCACTATCTTCTCAGTTTTTTTTTTTCTGTAAAGGTAATAAAAGGAACAGACCAGAGATCAGATCTTAGCGTATACAATCATTTAAAAATCTTGCCCTCTTGCTATCCACAAGCATAGCATCAGTAAAAAAAGGACAGAATATTTTTCAAAGTTGATGATACAAACTTGACTATTTTTTCCTTTTGAAACACATGGTTTCAGATGGATGTTTTTTCTGCAATGATTTGATTAAGAGCTGAATTTTATCCTTGCTGATATGAGGGACAAAAACCATGCTGGTTTCAATTGAGTAGAAAGATTTACTTAGTGCATTGCCATAGAGTCATAGAATCATAGAGTCATTCAAATTGGAAACAACCCTTGAAGGTCATCTGGTCCTACTCCCCTGCAATGAACAGGGACATCCAGAGCTAGAATAAGTTGCTCAGATCACTGTCCATCCTGACCTTGAATGTCACCAGGTATGGGCATCCACCACCTCTCTGGGCAATCTGTTTCAGTTCCTCACCACCATTACTGTCAAATAGTTCTTCCTTGTACTCAATCTAAATCTCCCCTCTTTTAGTTTGAAACCATTTCCCTTTGTCCTATCACAAGAGACCCCACTAAAGGGTCTGCCCCCTTCTTTCTTATAGCCCCCCTTTAGTTACTGAAAGGTTGCTATCAGTTATGATTATGAGCACCACCTGAATAGGTAGTTTCTAAAACAGAGGGCAGATCTTACGCAGATAAAAAATGCCATAGACGTATGGGACATTTTATACTACCTCCAAGGCAGAACTGTCAAAACTCAGTGGTATAAATTGTTGCAGCTTGAAATTGCTACAGCCCTATCTTGTAATGAAGGCAATTTATATTGGCTGAAAACCTCCCTCAGTGATTTAGATCCTGATCTTGTTTACACTAAGGTTGACTGCAAAATTGCTGGTGTATTCAAATGAGAACTAAAGTCAAATGTGACCGAAGCCTCCAGGTTTATTACAATAGACTTGAAAGGCAACAAAGAGAATGGTTGTACTCATGAATTCACTATCATGGAAATTACTTGAAAGAAGCAGTTCTGCTGGGATTAGCCCCATATGACTACTTGTGGTCACAGAGTTTTGCCTGTAGGATGCAGCCTACAGCTCAGATGCTTTGCTATTTTCACATTCCTGCCCCTTTAGGTCTTGGCTGCTCAATAATTTGTGTTGTGAGAGGAATTTCAATGCAAATATTATTAAATCTTTTTTTTTTTTTCTTCTTTTTAATTATGACTTCCTATTTTTCACTGCCACCTCTTTAATCCTGAAAAGATAATTCACTGCTCTCAAGCCCTGCTTCAGGGTGGCAACTAATTGCATATTTGGACAAACACTGGACTTCCTTCCTTATGTTTGTCTCAGGCGCTACACAAAAGCAATTAATGCTTCATTTTGCTAGCCTAATGTATACAATATTACAAATTATTAGAATGCTATTAAAGCAAAGGCTTTTGTTGTTCTTCAACCAAAGATAAAGGACTCTTCCCTTGTACAAAGAAGTTTCAAAGTTAGGACTTCCTGCCTTTCCCAGCTTTCAGCAGTATCCTGACCTCAGTGAACTGGGGAAGGCTATTTTTTTCATTCCAGGAAGAAGGTCTAGATATTTTCCATTCCTGTTACTTAGGGCAGGACAAGGTATGACTACACTGTCTGTTGATACCTCTGAGCTGATTCCAGCTAACTTGTTTGGGTAGTGTGTGCGGAACAGTTACAACTCTGCTAATCACATTGCTGCCAGCAATGCCTGAAGAAGCTGCTTTCAAACTGAACATGCTGCAGTTACATCTTCACCTTGTCTCTCTGTTCTTTACCTTTTCACCTCTTTTCAGCTCACCTTTTAGAAGTAGTCTCTGACTCTTACTTTTCATGACTCAAACCATGCTAGCACTTTGCCTATTCCTGGTGTCAAACTACAGTGGCAGAGGTAGGCATTCATTCAGGACTCAGATATTTAGAAAATGAGATCACTTTCCAGATCGAGAATCCAAAGCAAAAAGACTGTCTTACCCATGAACTGGTTTCAGGTGGAGCAGAACATGAGTTCCATAGAGGAGCTGCAGACAGACAAAACAATCTCAGTGTGCAAAGGAGATTGGAGGTGGGACAAAACCATGGCTGCAAGTGCAATGTTATTTCCAGGCCAGCCCTTTATGTTCCCTGTACTGGTGTGTTTCTTAACTTTAACAACTTGGCCTTGTCCATTTGACCTGGTTACCCTTTAGGACAATTTCTCATGGCTTGGCTGCATCTCTCCTCTTCTCCTTATCCTTCTTTCAAAATAGATATGTAGGTCTATAGACCTGTTCTGTTCTGGTGGCATTATGGCTGGAGAGATACCAATGACCCTAAGTTTGTACCAATTAAGTATCCTCTAGATATCTGCTATTTATTCTTGCAGCCTTGCACAATGGAGCATCCAGTGACCCCATTACTAGCAGCATCCACTCACTTCACAGACCCATCCTTGTCCCAAGCTGATGGTTACAGTGAGAGCTTTGTCCATGCTGCACAAACTGGTCTTCTTCTAGATGGATTACAGGCATCCATGTGTTTTAGCTTCAGCTGGGAAGGAACTGTTTTCTTCAGAGTGTCTGGTATGATGCTATGTTTTGGTTCTAGGAGAAAAACAGTGCTGATAACACACTGATGTTTATAGTTGCTGCTAAGCTAAGAACCAAGGCCATTCTCAGTGAAGGGCCCAAGGAGCTGTGAAGGAACAGAATTAAAACAGCTGACTTAAGCTGGCCAAAGGGATATTCCATACCATAATGACATCATGCAGAATGTGTTTTGAAGGGGGTGGGAGTTATCTCTCTCTTCCACTGCCTGAGGGGCGAGCTGGGCATCATCGGTCAGTGGGTAAGGAGCAATTGCTTGTACATCACGTGTTATATACATTCATATACAGATGTGTATATAGCCATAATTAGTAACCTTTTCCTTTTCTCTATATTAGTAAATAGTTTTATCTCAATCCATGAGTTCTACTTTGTTTTTTTTCCCAATTCTCCCTCCTATACCACAGGGAATGGGGGGGAGGAGAGGGGGAAGTGAGGGAATGACTGTGGTGATTACCTACCTGCTGTATTAAACCACAATACCATGCTACAATGTATGTGGCCCACTTCTCCTTGATAGACTAATTTATTTTGCATGAGTGGAAATTACACTGCTCTTTGGAGGACACAGGTCACCAAAGAGATGGAATGGTTGTTGTAGCCCCCCAAGGATGCTGCCATGGCATCATGGCTTGATCTACAGGTTGAAGACCTGCTGGAATGGTGTCGGAGGGTGGACACAGAATCAGAATGATAGAATTGTTTGAGTCAGAAGGGACCCTAAAAGGTCATCTAGTCCACCTCTCCTGTAATGAACAGGGACATCTACAGCTAGATCAAGCTTCCCAAATCCCGGTCCTGGTCCAGCTTGCCCTAGGGATGAGATATCCATCACCTCTCTGGGCAACTTGTTCCAGAGCTACACTACCCTTATATTAAAAAAAACATTTTCCTTATATCCAATCTAAATCTTCCCTCTTTTAATTTGAAACCATTTCTCCTTGTCCTATAACAACAGACCCTACTAAAGGGTCTGCCCCCTTCTTTCCCATAGCCCCCCTTTAGATATCGAAAGCATCCAAAGCTGCTCTGGTCTTAACCATGATGTTTATAGAGAGCAGTCCCTGGAGTGAGTTATCCCAGAGCTGTGCCCAGGGGAGCTATGAGACTGATGATGCAGACATATCTCCGGTGTCCACAGTATACTTTTCAACAGCACTAATGGGTCTGTGTCACTTCCAGCTGAAGGCTGGCTCCTCTCCAAGTTGAGAAATGCCTGGACAAAGTGAGCTTGGATTCAGGGGGAAATACAGTCTCTGCTCACCTCCCACAGCAGCATTCCCTCGAACACTGGGAGATGCGTGTTTCTGAGTTCTGTTTTGGTTTGGATTTTGTTTTAGATAAGTAACATGAGAATGGCTCACAAACCCATCTTTATGTTCAGACGGCACAAGACTTGAGTGGAAATATGATGTATTTCGCTCATCACTCCGGCTTTTAGACCAGTGTAAAATGATGATTTTGAAACATTAGCTTTTTTTCCTCCTGCTTCGCCTTGACCTGAATTTAGGGAACCGACAGATTCTTTTCACCATCCCTGTCCTTTCAAGAAAAAATAGAGTTTTAAATTTCAGCAATTTTGATGTTATTGTACTTAAAAGATCCAGTTGGAACTGCAATGAATATCTTGTTGATGACATCCTAGTGACAACTGAAGTTAATAAGGGTTGTAAAAAGTCATTTACTTCAATTGACTTATTGAAAATGCATAAGGGCTGTCAGTTTCATTAATGCAAAAAATGTAGGAAAACCCCCGCTCCCTTTCCTTTCTTCCTTTCTTTTTGAAGTTGCAAATATGTTATGAATAAACTGCTAAATAGATTTAATATTTGACATAAAGAACCTCTGTCCCAGATGTCTGACATAATTTATAAATTACTATGCTTATGGAAAGTGTGTTATTGCTATGTGACTTTATTTTGTTATAATGACTGGATATTATTCCTTGAACAACTGTGAATAAGATAAATCAGCAATAACTAGATAATGCCCCCTGAAACAAAGATAGCAGCACGGATTTATTTACATTTGAACAACACAGGTTGAGGTTCACATACACTGCAAAATATTTAACAAACCTTTTTTTTTTTCTGGGACACACCCAGAAAATATTTTTAAGCCATTCCTTAATTCTTTTCATGTTTTGGAATTGTGTCTTCTAGGAAAGACAACGCACCGGAGGCCACCCTGTCCCCTCTTCTGTAAAGTGAGCAAATTGTATTGTTGTACTAAGTCGTTCACAAGGATAAGAAACAATGTCTTTAATGCTGAAGATTTCATCCATGACAATTAGGATTCCTTTTTCCAGTGACTGCATTTTCACCTTCAAATCCCAAAGGTCACCAAGAGGTAATGTTTTCATTAAAACATACCTGCTATGGTGACCTAAGCCTTAGCATAAACAAAGTCTTTTAAATGCAGACACCTGAAATACCTTGGTTTTCAATCCTGGCTCCAGTGTTTGAATCTCAAAGGTGAAGAAGGCATACCAAATTCCTTTGAAGCCTGGTTTTCTAACCCTAAACTACTTACTTGAGGTAGATTTCCAGCTGAAAAAAATTAATAATGCATGTAAAATTACCTTTTTAGCAAATTTAAAATATGTAGTATCAACATGCATTTGCATATTTCCTATTTATAGAGGCATGCATTTTGAAAGAAAAATATCTCAACTTTTATTTTATGTATATAAACTATGTTTTTATATGGCTAGTTAATATAAGCTTTCTATTAATTAAGGTAAGTGAGAGTAAGTCAAAGAGGAAAACTTTTAGTACAACGTAAACTCATTGCTTCTTGCTGAGCAGCAACTGTTGAAGACAAAATTGTGTCAGATATTTAAGGGTGCTTAATATCATATGTTATATGATAAACACATGTTTACCAGACTATGGTGTGAATATTTACACAGGAAAAGAATCTGGTCCCCAGATCTCATTAGTTTGTGAAGGGGTGAAGCAGGAGCTTTTCAAGGAGTGCTGTATTTCAGTATAGTGAAAGCCTATGTAGTTCAACAGAGGTACCATCTATGCTCCTGGCTGACCTGCAGCCCATATCATGCTTCCTCCAATTTCCTCTGGGAGGCAGCTGATAGATTTACATTCCTTCTGCTTGCACAAGGAAGCTGGATAAGCCTAACCTTAAGGATTTTCTGTCCCCACATCCTCACTAGCCTTGTCTCTAGCTAATTCTGTTTTTCCTTTAATTATTCCACTCATGTTGCTATAAAATATAAATTTTGTGTGTGCATGTTCCTGTCCTCTTGTCAGTGGATGGGAAATGCAGTGCATTCAAAATCTGCAGTTGTGTAACTGATGGGTGGTGAACATGGGCATCAGGAAAGAGCAGAATTCAGTGTTCCTTCTGAGTTGTGTCACATGCCAAGAATGTACAAAAGTGCTAAAAATTGTGGCTTACAAGGGAAATACTTGCAGGTCCACCAGAGCTAGTATACATCTTGCCAATAGCAAAGAATTATTTAGGATTTTTTTCTTTAGCTCAGAACCAATCTGGATATTTTCACCTTTTTAATAGTAGAGATCTATTTAGTGGCTTATATTGGGTAACCCTAGTGTTTTCCATAGGATGAATTTCTATAACAAACACCAATAGAATATCCAACATACCCGGAAAATTTGTTTCTCAAGGGCAAAATTCACCATGCTTTAGTGGATAAGTGTGATTTTTATCTTAGAATCATAGAATCATTTGATTTGAAGAGATCATTAAAGGCCATCTGGTACAACTCTCCTACAATGAACAGAAATGCCTACAGCTAGATCAGGTTGCTTCAGAGTCCTGTCCAACCTGACCTTGAATGTCTTCAGGGGTGGGGCATCCACCACTGTTCTAGGCAACCTGTGCTGGTGCTTCACCACCCTTATTATAAAAAGCTTTTTTCTTATATCCTCTCCGTATTTCCCCCTTTTAGTTTGAAACCATTTCCCCTTGTCCTATTAACTTGTCCTGTCACCCTTGTCCTATCTTGGGAAGCTTCTTTATCCCACCGGATCCAGTGTAAGTATGGTCATATTTGTGTCTATGCATTAGGTGTGTAGCAAATCAACCTTCCTGAGATGGAGTCCAAGGTGGATGCTCAGTGGAGAAAGACATATTTGGTGGAAATCAGAGGAAAGTGCGTCCCTACTCTAGGTTTAGCATGCTAGATGCATAAAGCATTCTTATACTGACCTCAAAAGTACTTTTCTATTTCCACTGCCTCTACTTAGTTAATGGGAAGTTCACATAAAAGATATGGATGAGAGGTAAGGGCCTCAAGTTGCATCAGAGATGTTCTGGTTGGATACTAAGAGAAATTTTGTTCTCAGAAAGAATGCTGAGGTGTTGGATCAGGCTGCCCAGGGAGGTGATGGAGTCACCATCCCTGGAGGTGTTCAAGAAATGTGGGGATGTGGCACTGAGGGACGTGGTTAGTGGGCATAGTGGTGATAGATCGACAGTTGGACTAGATGAGCTTAGTAATCATTTCCAGCCTTAATGATTTGATGATTCGATGATTCTATATCTAATCATCTTCAACTTCTTCAGTCAAGTGAAGTGAAAAGATGTAGTAGCCCACTGAGCTCTGAAAGGACTGGCAAAACAAAGGACTGAGGTGGTGGTCTTCAAATTCAGAGAGAGCTCATTCATTAAACAAATAGTGTCTTTGTGCTATATGTATCAGTAATCAGGTAAAAGCTGTAATCAACTTTTCCAGTTCAAACTTCAGTGTCACTGTTTTTGGAAAAATTGATTATGTTGCTTTTTAATAGCATGGCCTTTGCAGTGAGGTAAATTTCACTTCTGTTCTGTCAAGTCTGAATCTTCAAAAGCAGTAAAACTACTCAAATATAATAACTGGATAATTATAAATTTAATTTTAAAAGTGTAACTGGCCCTATCACTGAATCCATGTTCTGTGTGAAAAGTAAAAGCTGGTAAAACGTTTTTTTATGGAGGTAAATGGTGCAATGATTTAAGGACTTAGCAGTGCTGCAAGAGAGGCTGAATTATGTCCCTGTCCTGAGGACATGAACAACTCTCCTTAACTCTGTAGAATAAAAACCAGAATTGTCCACATGTTTAATGTTTGCAAAATTGCATGTTGGCAACTGCGTGCAGGAATTGCGTCTACTCAAGGGAGGAAAATCAAGCAAAAAATTAATTCCAAGGGAAAGAATCTGACAATTCAAGTTTGTATACATTAAAACAGTAACTTAGAAAAAGACTGAGTGAATGCACGCATGACAAGAATGTCAGTAACAGGTCACAGAAGTGTGAAACTGCCTTGAACCATGATCCAAAAATAGTGGAAGCCTGTGGAGTCCTACCGGTTTTTGCACCAAGTCCTCAAAGATCCATTGGAGTAATGTCAACACTCATAAATAACATGCAAGGAAAGTAAATGGGTGGCATGGCCATGGCTGGTTTTCCTTTTAGTAGGTAACTGTTTCCTATGATTGTCAGTGGAGCTACGTCAGTCATGCCATCCGCATAACCATCTGGGTCCCAGATATGAATTTTTAATGGGTTTATAATGCTGAAGGTTGGAAGTAATAGGAGTCTGCACTGGGAGAATCTGCCCTGGCTTTTCATTTTTATTTCCTTACAGTATGAGAGGGCAAATAAGGCGAGCAATCCCAGGCACTGCACTTAATCCCCACTACATGATGCTTAGATAGGGCAATGATGTAGGAATGTGATTACAGCAGAAAAGACTTAAATATCTGCTTTGTACATCTGCACAGGAAGTGCTGAGCTGGGAGTCCCTTGAGAAGCTCTTTGGGAATTGCTATGAGTAAGTCCAGGTTTGAAAGCTGATGCTCATAACTATTTCTATTAAAGAGGATCCTTGGTTCATAAAATGGTTTCTCATCATATTTATTTTGATTTGATTTTCTTGTAGCTTTTCATGTTCTGNGACTCTTTGCTAGGGTCTTTTCTTCTATGTTTCCTACATTTCACGCTTCCAGTCTCAAAGACTCTGAAAACAGATGCCTGGTTTTCAAAGCAAGTTTTATTTTTTTAGCAATGCCAGATCTTTTGCAGTAGAAAATACAAAACAAAAACAAAGCCACTGACTTCTGATGTCTTCTGTTTCCTTATCACCCTTTGTTATGCTTGTTAATCAGGGTGACTGGGAGTATTTTAAACATTTAAAATGTATACATTTCTCCCCCCCAACCCAAACATCTGTTTATTTTACAGCAACATGAACCTTGGAAAAAAAAATAGCTGCTATTATATACTTTTTTCAAAGTGAAGAAGTAAACACGCAGCTTTCATATTTGCTACTTCAAACGGATGCTATTTATTTAATCGCTTGAGGCAGGAGGCCTGATCAGAAGAGAATTTCTTTTATGGCCTAAGGTGCTGAACTATTTTTAATAAGAACAATGCTTAAAGAAAAGAAAATTCCTAAAAAACCTCTTCAATCGGTTGGAGAGGAGAGAAGGGAAATCCCCTCTTGTGGTAAGGAGAAGCAGCAAGCTGCTGCTCCATAATAAAGCCAGGTTAGGTTGCTTTAACCTTCCTCTGTTGGAAGAGGGAGGAGATGTGTCATCAGACACCACCTCATCCAAAAGTAAACATGAAAAAAGTACATCACAGGAATCACATGTCAAAAAGTTCCTCTTTCTTCCTTATCAATGAACAGAGGTGAGAACAACTGTGTTGGCTCTTGATGCTTATGTTTAAGATCACAGAATCATAGATTATCCCAAGTCGGAAGGAACTATAAGGATCATCGAGTCCAACTCCTATCTCCACATATACCTCTGAGCAAGTGTTGTCCAACTCGTACTTTTTCTAGAACTTTGTGCTTGCTTTGTTCAACAGAGCATGCCCAAGCATTCAAATACACAAGAGAAAATAAGAAATACTAAAAATATCAAATGTAGAATTTTATTTACTTGCATCCAACAAGCAAGTCAAAAGGGCCTGAGGCTGAGGTAGTTGGGTGAAAATCACCCAGCAGCCAGCTCAGGCCTTGTTCCCTAGGCTGCAATTTACTATTATAGACATAGCCCAGGGTCTTCTTTTCTCAAACTGCTTGCCAACAACATGCAAGCTAGATGTAAACAATTTCAGAAACCAAGACTGTTGAGCTCATTGTCAAGAATCATAAGACACATAACAAAAACAAGACATAAAAAATTCCTTTTTGTATTTTTAGAGTTAAGCCTCAGCTTTAGACAATGATATATTTGTCACTTGGTTTCTGCCTTCAATGTGAGTAATTAATGTGCAAAACTAGGAAAGATGACTGATTAAGCACAAACAAAGTGAAATAAACAGTTTGAATGTGCAACAGTGCTATTATTATAAAATTACGCTGGAATTTGAAACTTCAAAATTTCTTTTACACTGTCAGTAATATATTTAGATAACGAGAAAGATCATGGAAACTATAAACAGAATTTTAAAATAAAAAAAATATTGGAGCTTACTCTTTAGGCCTCCAATCCCACAGGGATCTTTTAACCACAGTGCAAACTTTGTCTTATGAATACATTTCCCAGAAAGTGTTTTGGTCTTCTTCTGTGTACAAAACTCTTCAAATAAGCAGATGCAGTCTGCCTTGAAGCCCATCCGTCTGGTGAGAAAATGCACTCTTTCTGTCCTGACTAACAAATAATAATCAACATGTTAATGTGAGAAGATAAAACAAGACACTGAAATGCTCATTTGGGTCAAAATGAGTTTATTTCCCAGGGCATAGAAAATCCCAGCTGAATTGGTTGCTGCAGTGACATAAAATACATGCAAACTGTACCCAGATTAGAATCTGGGAGAGTGAGATAAAAGGTTTATCTGTGTGACAAGAGCTGTTTGATAGACTATTAGATGACACTTTTCTATGGTTGCTTAAATCTCACAGCTTCTTTGTGACTTAAAAAAGCACACACATTTCAAATAGCACTTTCTTGCAAATAAACTGACGTGAGTATATATGTAAATATAATTAATATTTTGCTCCTAAACACTAGCAAAGACATACATGCATATGTGTAATACTTAAGCACCATCATGCACTGTAACAGGTAAACTTGTCCATGTTTCCGTCTTGGTGTTTCACACACCCTCAAACATGTCAAAGTTTTCAAGCATTCATATGCATAAGCTGGCAGAACCTTTTACAGATACTACTGAATTAAGCTATGTAGGTTCAGGTATGAATACATATATGATATACCTATATATGCCCAAATTTCACACATATTTCTATGTATACATGCACATATAAACAGACTGCCGTGCAGTAATGAACTCATGCATATTTCAGCCATACACACACATACCTTTTCATTAATGTAATATATGTATGTTCACTATGTATGCACGTGTATTAGATAATGCATATATTGCATGCATACATAAAAATATATCTGCATACATATGAAAACTCAAGTTTAAATGTAATTTGACGTGCTTTATCTCAGTTCAGTGCTTTGTGTTGGACAACAGGCACCAGTGAGATGAGGTCACCATTGTGACCTTATGTAATTCTGCTGTGCTCTTGGTGTGACCTCAGAGTAGGCACAGTCATATTGTAGTGGACTTGAATGAACTGGGTAGATCATTATAGATGAGGGATGAAATGATAGAGGAAGGGATTTCACCAGGTGTGGTGGTGACAAGGAGAAATATAGTCAGCTCCTTAATCAGATCCCCTGAATTACCATATTATATTTGTTTATGGCCTCAGTTTGGACTAAAGGTGCTGCCTCTTCTCCTGAAGTTCCTTCCTGCAGCATGCATCTCCCACTCATAGTTAGATGTGGAAGGGCCTACAAGAAAAGATCTCTTCTTCAGACAGCTTCATAAATTCCAAAGGAAAACAATCTTCTCAGAGATTAATTTAGTCTTTGTTTTCCTTCAAAAACATAAATCCAGGGGAATTTCCCACACAAAGAAATGTCAGAGCTGAAGTTGCATATGAACATACCCCATGTGCCCCATTGTTAAGCATCTATTAAAGCAGAATAAATGCTACAAACAGCTCTGAGGCATATGCCTCTTGCAAAATATCATAACCAAATATACTTACATGCCTCTTCCCTCCAATCATTTTTACCCAAGCTGGAGTTCACATCCTGCTCTTCGAGATCCAGATACTTCACAGAATCATAGAATCTTAGGGGTTGGAAGGGACCTCTAGAGATCATTGGCTAAAGGAGGTTCCCTAGAGTAGGTTGCACAGGAGAGTGTCCATGTGGATTTAAAATATCTCCATAGAAGAAGACTCCACAGCCTCTCTGGGCAGTCTATTCCAGTGCTCTGTCATCCTCAAAGTAAATATTTTTCTCATATGCCTATGGAACTTCCTGTGTTCCACCTTGTGCCTGTTGCCCCTTGTCCTGACACTGGGCATCACCGAAAAGAGCCTAGCCCCATCCTCTTGACACCCGACATTTAGATATTCGTAAGTGTTGTTAACATCCCCTCTCAGTCTTCTCTTCTTCAGGCTGAACAGTGCCAGGTCTCTCAGCCTTTCCTCATATGAGAGATGCTCCTCCAAGCCCCTCATCATGTTTGTAGCCCTCGACTGGACTCTCTTATCTGTCTTGCTTGAAGTGGGGAGTGCAGAACTGGACAGAGTACTCCAGAGGTGTCCTCACCAGAGCAGAGAATAAGGAGAGGGTCACCTCCCTTGCCCTGTTGGGCACGCTCTTTTTAATACACCTCAGAATAACACTGATCTTCTTGGCCACAGAGACACATTTTTGGCGCATGGCCAACATATTGTCCACCAGGACACCCAGGTCCTTCTCTGCAGAGCCCCTTTCCAGCAGGTCAACCACTAAACTGTACTGATGTGCATGGTTATTCCTCCCCAAGAATATCCCAGACTCTACACTTGCTCTTGCTGAACCTCATCTGGTTCCTCGATGCCCAGCCCTCCTGCCTGTCCAGGTCAACTTAAATAGTAATTGGAGAAAGCATTTTTCATTGCTGATTCCCTTGTGTTTTACTGATTGCATCATGCTATGACATCATGCTATGCTCAGAATGTTACAACCAATCAGTTTAGACCACCTATCTGATTCTTCAGTGAGCTGGAAATGACAGCGGCCTCCCATTATAGCTGATAGCAAACTGAAAGCTAATCTAGATCACACCAAGAACAGTTTTACTTCCTAAACAGGATTGTGACTCAGTCTTTTTGGATTTTGATAAGACTAATGATAACGATCACTTTGCCTTTCTCATTTCTCCCTGTCCTCTGCCTCACCTGCCTGCCAGACATTGTCTTTCACAGATACACCTGTTCATTCTGCTGTTTCATAGCCTCATGTCGGTCTGGTTTAACTTCCCAGATAGGGATATCTAGCTGTGGTATCCAAGTATTTTATTCTCCTTTGCTTCTAGTGCCTCTGCAATCAGGGAGATAATCACCAGCTAAGGGACCGGCCTGAGGGACAGATGGTGATGGTGTGACTTCGGCTGTTGCTGCTAAACAGGAACCAGGTGCATGAGATGAGACTGAGAACGTGTCTATGTTCTTCATAGCCATCAGCAGTTAAAAGCTAAATCTGTGTTACATTTCTTTGGTGATTGGTGGAAGAAAATAGTCACTTTTAGGACAAAGTTCACCCTATCATAAAATGAACATGTAAAATAGCCCATATGAATCATACCTCTTGACTACTAGGAGATCTCAGGAAGATTATGTGGGATGTAGAAATTTAAAAATAGGTGAACTCATTTCCACAGTAATTTGGAATCACAGGGCTTTTACATGGTCGCAGCAGTGGATAACTGATCATCAGAAATATGTTTAGAATAACTCAGCTGGGTTAGACAGTAAATTTGTGTTCCAGGCACTTTGAAATTTTCCTAGTTACATTTTGTGTTACTTATTCTCTCAAAACATCATAGAAAGAAGGCTAGTCCTAGAAAAGAGCAAGCCACAAAGCTCCTTGAAAGTGAACAATCTTTGTGCGCAAGCTTTTTCTGCTTTTGTGTGCTCTCTTAAACGTTTGCACATCTATCTATCTGGGAGAGCCAAAAAGTAAGTTGAAATGAAAATGTACCAGAATTGAACTAACAGAATTTACTCAACATACAGAAAATCTGTTCTCCATGTCTGTCTTAATCCATGCATTACAACTAAATCCACTTCTCTGCACCTGAGTCTACTCTCTACATCAAAGCAGTTCCAATAAAAGCACTTACTTCACAGTAGTTCAGGTATTAATTAGCATTTTATTCCCCTGCTCCCCCCATCCCAGCCCTATTACTGTCCTCCTGGAGTGATTTATTATGAGTGGTGAAAACTCTTGTCATTCTGTAGTGTGGAATAACAGGGAAGTGTGAATGGTGTTTGGAAGGATTCATTGGCTGATTTATGTTATGCCAAAAAATAAGCACTTCTACTCAGGCTTAGCCTTGCTAACAAATTTCTTCATTTGCAGGCAATGCAGTCACTGCTGCCAAATTGTGCAGCAATGCAGATTCAGAAAGGCCAGTTTTTCTTCAATTCATAATGCCACTGATATTTTCTGTACTTTACATCTTTTTAAGGGTGGTTGAATGAGGTCTAATAAATACCACAAAGTTTACTTTTGATTGATACTGCTGAGTGAGCATTGAGATAACTGTTCCGAGGATAATCCACCTGAGCTGTACTAGATCTTAAAATACGCTGGATAATAAAATTTCGAACTTTGATTTCCTTTCCAATGGAATACAAGCAGATGTAAATACCTCTCAGTGAGACATGAACACTGATGATTGTTTGTGGGATCTCTTGATTTGTTTGATTTTGAAGAGAAGGATGTAGGTACTTTTGGAAATTGTGTCTAGAATGTGCCTGGAATTGGTTGTTTATCCACTGATTGGGAGTTAAGCGATTGTTTTCTTGGCTAAATTTCTTTGTAAGTAGGTCACAGTATGTACTACTTGTACGCAGGGAACAGAGACCTCTCCGTCCCAAAGCACACTGTCAGAAATTTTCATGTCTGTAGTGGAAAGTGGAAGCATTCAGCTTCCAAGGAGATTGACTTTGTCAAAGCCCGGTATTTTGGAGGAATCAAAAAATTATTTTTCAACCCCCAAATTTATTTGGCAACATTCTGCCTCATTACTAACACTAATAGCAGAGCTCATTTATGGCAAGGACTGTTTGAGAAAGAATTATTCCTGTCCCTAAAACTTTCACAACATAACCAGATAGTTTGTGAGGACAGCATCGTTGTCAACTGTTCACTGTAAGAGGTTAAATGAACACAAGGAATCCGTGGCAGAGGCACAGCCATATTTCCTGAATCCTGTGTTAGTACTGAGACCAATAGACTGCTTTCTGTTTAAGCTCAGTAGAAATTTTGCTGAACTGGCAGCAAGAGTAATAACGTTATTGACATCAGATTAGTCAGTAATATCATAAAGAATTCTTTAGCAATCATTAAAATGCTACAAGAGAGTATTTGTTACTCATGTTGTAAGATTACTCATGGGGTAGATTTTTCTTCTGATCAAATGGCCACCATTCTTTCAACCAAAAAAGTAAGGTGACTAACAGAAAGTACTGCGATGTTGGCAGGGAATAGCAAAACCTCTGTTTCTATGAATTCCTCCTCATATGTAAAAGAAATGACTGAATTAAAAAAAAACAGATTTACTGCAAATGCTCATCTGAACTGAAGCCACTTACTGTAAATAGGCATGAGCAGCAAGTTAAAAACACACAGCAGATTTTGATCTCAGTGCAACAAGTTTTGCCTGGGCACAAGGCTGTTGGCTTCTTCACCCAACTAAGTGAGACAAAAATCAGGCTGACATACATATGCTTGTCTGATAAAAGTGCACAGGGTTATGTCCATATTACTCATTTGATAACAGGAGTGATACATGTTAGGGTGGAACTGCGTTAGCAAATTATCTCACAAAAGGCTATTTGTCTTCCCTGGGACATGTGCCACTGTTTTAACAAGTCTGAATAAATCTACATTCCTGACTTCCTATCATGGAGACTTAATCCAGCTTGGCCAGTGAAGGGAGGCAGGCTGCAACAAAATGCTTGGAGAATGAAAAAGTTGTCATAGGTCTTGTATTTTCCCTCCTGCAGTTCACATTTCTGCTCTCAATCCATATAGAGGAGAGGATGAAGGAAGAGGCTCATACAGCGCTGCATCTGTGATGTGGATGGTTGGCTTCCCTTCCAAACCAATGTCCAGATGTTGAAACATTAGTGACATTTCTTCTTATTCAAAAATAAGGGCCCAAACAGGCCTTACTTTGGCAGGAGCTACTGCTGGATTGACCGGCAGCCTTCATCAAAGGTGAAGTGCAAACCTCTTTATTTCACCCGCTCCTGTATTAACGGCAGCAACACTGTGACGTACTAGAACCCTCTGCTCCATAGTTGTCTTCTCTGTGACATGGAGAAACATCTCCACAGCAGAAACTTCAGGAATTCAGATCGGATGTTAGGAAAAATTTCTTCTCAGAAAGAGTGGTGAGGTATTGGAACAGGCGGCCCAGGGTTGGGGTGGAGTCACCTGCCCTGAAGTGCTCAAGAGAAGGGCAGATGTGGCACTGAGGGACATGGGTTAGTGGGCATGGTGGGGATGGGTTGTTGGTTGGACTGGATGATCTTAGTGGCCTTTTCTAACCTTGAAGATTCTGTAATTTAAATTTGAGCTCCCTGTTGGCTTTGCTCAAACCACCACTAATTTGTACTGAAGTGCACTTGAAACTCTCCCATGTTTTGTCTTTCAGCAATAAAGCAGCAGTAACTCCTTAAACTTCAATAGATGTGCAAAGCTGGCCTATGTGCACCTTAAATTAACCCAGCACAGACTGATAGGGAAGACTGAGCAGAGAAAGAAAGCGTTAGACCTACTGTCCCCTCCTCAAAACACAGCAGAGGAGACCAGGATGTCCTGGATTGCATCTGCCTATGCTTGCAACCTTTACTTTTTGGGTTAGCCAGCCTCTGTCACTTAGGTATTTACAAAAAAAACAAAAACAAACAAACAAAAAAAACAACCATAATCATACAATTCTGTTGTCAGCTTCCAAATATTATTGCAGTACTGACTTGAGGACAGTCAGAGACAGAAGAAAATAGCTCCGTTCAACTCCTGGCCCTGTTTGCTGAAGCAGAGCCTAAACTGTGAAGTTTACATATTGTTTAATACCGTGACCTCTGTGCACTTGCTAATCCCACATCCACCACTCTGCAGCTTCTTTCTTGCCCACAGCCTCCAGACTAATACCCAGAAAGATGCTTGGATTTCCAAAACTGCAAGCCACGCAGCTGTCAAATTGTCAGGGGATGTTTTGTGGAGTCAGCACTACACCCCAGAATGGCCAGGGCTGCAGGATCTCTCCTTCCTGCGGATAATCACATCTTCACGTGCATCAAGCCCCTTCCAGCTGCAGCAGGATTGTGATGCCAGCAGAAAGATTGCTTCTTATTCTCAGGGCAGGCTAAAATACTGCAATCAGGAAAAAGACTTTGGAGTTTTATTACCTAGAATGAAAAAAAAAAAAAAAGTTCCCCAAATCGATATTTATATCCTCTAAATCACCATTTTTTACCCATTGTGATGCTTCTTAAAAAAAACTTCTGATAGATTTTGTTGTTGATAGTTTTGTACTCTGGAATATCCAATCATGTTATGAATCCAGGAATATTCTCTTTTAGTCAGAAATGCCCAATATTTTATTGGTTTAAAGCCTGAGCGTGGGCTTACAGGGATCTAAGGAGGCCATAAACACATGTTTTATCACTGCTCTACAGTGTTTGCACACTCACATACTGTTCTGGTTTCAGCTGGGATAGAGTTAATTTTATTCCTAATAGCTGGTATGGTGCTGTGTTTTGGACTTAAGAATAACGTTGATAGCACACCAATGTTTTAGTTTTTGCAGAGCAGTGATTACATGAAGCCAAGGACTTTTCAGCTTTTCATGCTGCTCTGCCAGTGAGGAGCTGGGGGTGCACAAGTAGATGGGAGGGGACAGATCCACAGCATCTGACCTGAACTGACCAGAAGGTTGTGTGAAATTGCATTGTACATCACTTGTTCTGCATCATTTTCTATTATTATATTACTACTTCCTTTTTTGTCCTTTTAAACTGTCTTGATCTCAACCCATGAGTTTTACCTTTTTTCTAATTGTCTCCTCCAGGAGATCTATGTGCAGGCAGGCACATAGATCCCATGTCAAAATGATTGTATATAGAAGTTTGTTTTTTCTAAAAAATATTGAGCCCTGAATAAACTCATCTATCTATATCATCTAGATCTAGATCTAGATCCATATCCATATCAACACATATACATTAGTCCTATATACCTTACAAATACATATGTAGTCCTAATGTAGAAACCATTCCTTCCAAGAAAATGACTTTTTACCCTTCCATCTTAGAAAAACCTTCTTCTCAGAAATAACAACTCTCCTCCAGGAAATTCTCTACTGAAACCTCTGTTTTCCTGGAATGTGTCATAGCAAAAATGACACTAATTTGAATGCTCTGAAAGAGCAGTTCAGTATGAAAATTTCATTTGGAAGTATCTTGTTAAAAATCAAGAACACCTCAATAGACTCAGACTGATACCATTCCTGAAAAAAAATAGATCTGACTTTAATGACTAACTACTCTATGACTGTCCTTTTTTAAATAGCGGGCACAGCACTAAATATGTGTGCAGGATATGAGTAAATTTGACAGAAAATAACTAATGGCAAATAACGCATGAACAGTCCACCTGCAGTTTTTAAAAATCACTTATGATCTGAAACTTAGCTTAAATAGAACAGCGTTAAACCTTAGGCATCTATCAGTCAACTCAACATAGACACCTCTCCAGCCTGCGCTCAATGATGCTCCTTAAACCTTCTCTGTACTTAGTTTTTCTCTGTATTTAGAGAAACTAAAAACCCATCTAGTACTTCAGTACCTTTAGCTGCTCTTGTCAGAGATCCCACAATTGGCCCATAGGTGCCAAAAGGAGCTTGGTCATTGTGTTGAACGTTGGATGCAGCAGATTCTGTTACTCTTCTACTGGTAAGGATACAGAGGTTGGTGTCTTAACTAGAAGTAGAGGTATAGGTATTCATAAAGCACTCATCCTTACCTGACTGAGATGCAAGAAGAATCTTCTTCTGCCTGCTCTGGCTGATGGATATCTGCATGTTGGAGTGTCTGTGCCAAACGAGTGTATGCACTGCACTGCCCTGATGCAGTCTTAGCCACAGTGTATGGAACGGTTGATACAAGTAAGAATTTTTCCCACTGCAATTATACAAGTCAGTTGAGTGAATGCTTTGTGAATTCATGCTGATTGAAGGGAACTCTTTCAATTGAGAAAAAATAAATTTAAAAAAGCAGTAGGAAAATGGGAAAGAGATTCTGGAAAAAAAAATGTAAATGTTTTTATTTGGACTCTTTCAAAGTAATTTGAGGTGATGTTTCATTTAAAAATATACTTTAGTTTTATTTAGAGTAGAATAAACATCCTTTCCAAGGGTTCAGAACTAAAACATTTCACTTCAGCCTGGAGAAAAGTAGACTAGAAACGAAATTTTTTATTTTGCTGCTGTTTGCCTTGCTTCCACCTCTCTTTTTTGTTAGTTAAAAATAAAATTAGAAGCCATATAGGGAAAATGACAGTTAAATCTAGGTCTTTTAGAATTCTTATATTTAGCCATAAATCTGTTGTGCTTAGCATTTTTCATGTGTCTAACTGTACTCATTTTTTATAACAACAGTACATATCATAGAGGAACTGCCTGCTACCAAAATGAAACAGACACTTCCAGGTAAAGGGAAGACTAATTTTGTAATTTTGGCTAGTAATAAAATTACATAGTTAGCAGAAATGTGAATACCAGTGTAGGCTACTCTGAGAAGGGGCTATTGCCTGTATATAGATCTTGCACTTTTTACAAAGACCCATAAAACAATAATTTTCAGTAGCTTTTCTCATTTCTTTCCTTTTCCCTGCCCAACTTCCAAACAGGAGGTCAGGTCAAACTTCTGGCTGGTATAATAGCTAATTACACCCCCTATTTGGCTTAGGATGCAAGGTAGGGCATAAATTAGGACCTGATAGCTTGGTTGGTGCCACAGTGGGTTATTAGATGTGTGTCAGCAAGCAAAGATCTGATCAAAGCTCGCAGAGAGACGGCCAGAGGTCGTGAAGCATGGCTGGGGCCTAATTGCTGGGCTGGGCTCTGAAAGGAAGTTTGCAATGAAAAGCCATTAAACGGCAGCCTTTCCAATCAGTGGAGCAGAGCTATGGAGAAATGTTTGCTGAGTGGGCAGGGAAGCAAGGGGGTTTGCTGCATATCCTGCTCCATGTAATGGTGCAGTTGACACAATAGAAGGAAGGGATGCCATGCAGAGGGACCTGGACAGATTCAAAAAGTGGGTGCACAAGACCCTATCTAGGTTCAACAAGGCCAAGTGCAGAGTGTTGCACTTGAGTCAGGACAATCCCAGGTATGTCTGCAGACTGGGAAAAGAACTCACTGAGAGCAGCCTTGTGGAAAATGACTTGGGGGTCCTGGTGGACGAAAAGCTGGGCATGAGCCAACAGTGTGTGCTTGCAGCCTGGAAGGCCAACTGTATCCTGCACTGCATTATAAGAAGGGTGGCCAGCAGGGCAGGGAGGTGACTCTTCACCTCTACTCTGTCCTGATAAGGCTCCATCTAAAGTACTGTGTCAAGATCTGGGGCCCCCAGTGCAGGACGGATGTGGAGCTGTTGGAGCGGGTCCAGAGGAGGGTGATGAAGAGGATCAAAGGGCTGGAGCACCTCTCCTATGAATAAAGGTTGAGGGAGTTGGACTTGTTTAGCTTGGAGAAATCTCCAGAGAGACCTCATTGTGAGTACCCTTCATTGTGTGTACCTCATTGTGTGTACCCTTCCAGTACTTAAAGAGAGCTTACAAGCAAGAGGAGGACAACTGATAGTGATAAGACAAGGGGGAATGGCTTTAAAATAGGAGAAATTCAGGTTAGATGTTAGGGATAAATTCTTTACTCAGAGGATGATGAGGCACAGGCTGCCCTGAGAAGCTGTAGATGCTCCATCCCTGGACGTGCTCAAGGCCAGGCTGGATGGTGCCCTGGGCAGACTGATCTGGTGGTTGGCAACCCTGCCCATGATAGGAATTTGGAACTAGATTATCTTCAAAGTCCCTTCCATCTAACCCATTCTATTATTCTATGATTCGTTGGTAATGGTACTGATGGCTCAGTTTCTAAAGAACTTTCCTCAGGAAGGGCAGAGCCTGCTCCTAAATGTCATTCCTGGCAAGCACATATTTTAACCCATTCCCTTAATTTAAATGGTTTTATCAAAAGAAGCAATCATAGAAGCAACTCTTCTATTTTTTTTTCTTTTTAAATGTTGATATCCTTTTTTCCATATGTGAACAGTTTATATTTAAGTCATAGCATGACACAAGAACTAAATAGCAGAGGCCAAATATTTTCATGTTGGTTTGGAAAGGGTACCTTGAATATAAACAGTAATAAATAGCACAGAAATGTCCAGTGGCTCCAACCAAACATGGGTTATCAGAACTACGGTTGGAATTTCAACACGGAGAAATTTTCACTCTGTCAACATTTATTTTCATTCTGCTTTGGGACAAAATGTCACATTTTGGGGGAAAGAAAAAGATCTCATGAGCTCTTGTCAGAAATGTTGAAATGTGTTTGTGTTACTTTGGCTTTCATTTGCTCCCAGCTATGCTGTTGCAAAGTAAGGGAAATTGTAGCTTAGATGAGTCATGTTCAGTGTTTCTTCCTGGGTTCTTTGCCATAACTACATTTCTCATGAACCCACGTGTCCCAGCTCATGGAATGTTTTCTTGATTTATGAGTCAATATTCAGCCTTCTAGGCCATGTCAATTAATTTAATCTGATTTGAGTACTCTATGAGGAATAAAAATTGTTACAGGTTCAACTTGACAAAAGATCTTACACAAACTCCCACCTGGCTGGGAATCACTTTTCATCCTTTTTCTCCTTTTTCTTTCTCCTATCTGTCCTTGGGGCAGGATGTGAAGGTCTTATTGGCAATGGTAATTATTGACTGGTATAATGCAATTACCAAAGCATATCACTAGCCTGTCAACAAAGTCATACCTTTTAAATGTACAGTTTGTTATTTAAAGGCATATAATGAATCATAAAAATGGAATATGTAGTTGTAGTTTTCTTTAAATCAAAGGAATTGTAGCTCCATTCAAATGAACAGATTTAAGGAAAAAACACTGAAACAAAGATTAAAATCTCTTGTGTGGTATTTCACAGGTGGCACAGAAAACAAGAGTAACATTTAATAGCTTACTTAGCTGCTTATAACTTATTTTCTTTCAAAGAAAATCACTCACTGTGTTAAGGCAAGAATAGAAAGAAAAAAATATGTTGTTGGATATGTCTTCTTCTTTCCCTTAGTACTGAAGAAAATGAGAAGAGAAATCTGTTTCATGTCTCTTTCTTTGCTTTTCATACAACTTAACTAGATTATTAGAAATGTTCAATAATAATCTGTAGATGAAAGAAATGTTAACTCTTGAGCCTTTATTATGATTAAGGCTTGAAGTCATTTGAAAATTGTATGTGTAACATGATCTATTGCATCTTATGGCAAATAGGAGCTCATATATTTGGGCTACAGATAAGGAGTAACATCTGCCTATGTATTGAAGAACTAATTGCTAGCAAAAGAGAAATGAATATGTTTGTGACTTTGTATGGTAAACTCTGCAATAAAGAGAATAAAGACCTGATGTGAAAAATTGGAAAGTTAGTTGTTCCACAGAAACAACCCATTCTTCTGTGAGGAGTAATGGAAGAGATCCTTTTATATTCTGAGATAGAAGGAAAGCACAAGACTATATGTTTTTAAGTTGAACTTCCAAACCTATGACTGATAAATTGCTTTCAATAGATGTTGCTGGTAATAATAGAAAAGGTGACCTGGTAACAGACCTGATTCTCTTGAACTCAAAAGCAAAATTTCTTAACTTGTTGTATCCATCTTGGTATTTACACATTTTAGAAATGAAACAACATCCAGATTTACAAGTGGTGTTTGGACTTTCCTAAATTCAGGCTTAACTTGTTACTGGTCTTTAGGAAGTCAGAACAACTTCGTTTTAAAATTTCAGTTCTGGATCCAGTTTTTAAGTATTCTCAACATTTCACATTGCTAATTTCCAAGATTTTACATCAGGTCTTCCTATTCTCAGTTTTATAACTTTGTACATGCAATTGTTTGAAGTCTCTAGAGTGATTTATGTGCATACAATTGTAGTAGGCGTTTCCGAGGAGACAGGATGTGACGCGGTAGGTCCTCCCCTGCTCAGTTATTGGATGCATAGTTAGAGGATGTAGATGAAGCAGAACCAGTATATAAACTGATGCCACGTGGCAATAAACGCCATTTTACTGTTCACCACATTGGTGTATGCCAGCAGTTCTTGGCCCTGATCAGGTAGCAGATCAGTTCCGCAAGGGTTGATACAGCAAGGACAGAACATGAGAGGCAACACACAATCCATTGAAAACATTATTTTTTTTTCTCTAGATCTGTTTTTTTTTTGTGAGAAAAAGAAGCAAAGAAGAAATATTATCCTTTACTTGATCTGCAGTAACTACCACTACCATGTAAATACAGCCCTGAACACAGCAAAAATTACTCAACTGCATTTGAAACAGCGTTTGCAGAGTTCAAATTCATTTTACAAAAGCACCTGTTGGAATCTTATATCTTTAACTAAATAATTCACCTGTATGAAGAAAATAACATTCTGAGTGAATTTTTCAAGTGATGTAGGGCACTATTGGGAGAATTACAGGAAGAATATAGGTTTATTTCTCAAAGCCTTTCCAAATGATTTGGTAACACAATTACCTAGTGATGTTTAAATATCTCAGAAATGCATCTTAGCCTGTAAAATCTGTAGGTTATTGAGTTTCTGTAAAGAAGTAATGCTATTCAGATGCATGACATCATTGAGATCAATAGTAAAATAATAGGTGTAGTTTTGCTATTCACATATAAAACCTGATGTAGACAAATTGGGAAGTGTTGAATACTGCAGAATAATTTGAGTTCAAGGTCCAAACCAAAAATATTCACTCTTTAGTGACGTTATTTGGCCTCTCTGCAAAACAAGTGCAGCAGCCTCTCCAGTGCTTAAAAAAAAAAAAAAAGTGACTGTTGTGAATTGTTTTGATCTACCCGTTTCTCTCCTAGTGCAGGTATATGAGGATAGTATTTCCAGTCTTCTCCTACAAGAATTTTTCCAGCCCTTACAATTCTACAAGGCTTGTCTGAGCAACTGTTAACACATACTGGAGTCCCATCAGCTCATTCACAGCTCTCAAGTCCAAGTCTTTTCTTTGCTAACCCTGTCAATATACACTGTGGTTGATAGCTATGTGTACAGGCTAGAACGGGATTCAACAGTGTTGGAGAAGTATCACAATGACCATGGTCATAGAATCATAGAATCATTTGAGTTGCAAGGGACCTTTAAGTGCCATGTGTTACAACTGCCCTACAATGAATAGGGAGATCTACAGCTAGATCAGATGATTTCCTGATTTAAGTAGGATCTTGCAAGTCCAGCCTGGAATGAACAAGCTACTAGATCCTACTGTGAAGACATACACTGAGCAGGTGATGAACTGTGTGAATGGGTAAATAATTTTCCAGTCTGTACAAAAAGTGGTGAAAAGGTCATTAAATACATGGAGAAGTTGGAAATCTTATGGAGATTCTCATAGTCAAATAGTATTCAACATAACACGAGTAAAAAAAAATCAGCATGGGCTGATATCTTTACACACAGGCAATGTAGGTCCTGGACCATACCCAGGTATAAGGTAAGACTGCTTGGAGCCAAAGATATCTCAAAACTCCCAACACCATCAACATTTCCTGACCCCTCTCTGCTCAAAGTCCTTTTCCACGAAAGAAAGAGCAAATCAATACATAGTCAGTTTAAGCACTTAGGCACATGACTCTCTAATGCCAGACTATAGATATGTTTGGGGCAATGCATTAATATCGACATGGACTCCAGTAAAATATTAGTGAAGTACAAGAGGTACCGAGGACAATGAAATTACACAAACGTGACTATGCGGAAGATAAGTAATTTCATGTCTGTTTAGTAGACTCAGAATATCAACATAAAACAAGTCATATAACACTTCCTATCCTTCAGCACGTTTGATTCTCTGTGTAAGTTTTACTCTCTGTATTCTGGGTGCTCTGAATTTAATTCACTATCAACAGAACTACTTAGTTGGAAAATGCCATTTTAAGCTTTCATCCAATGTCTGTCAAATCTCTTTCTTGATTAAAGTTATTAATCCTGATTAAATCATTTTTTTTATGAATGGACTTTTAGGGTGCTACTCTGGATTTGTACTAGTGGAAATGAGAACAATGTTTGATGCTCTGGTACTAGGGTGGGGACAGATCTTTATCTGAAGTAAATATGGCTCTGGCAACCTATGTGAATTTACCCAAAATCATTGCTTCCCTAAACATTTCTTTCCCCCATTCCCACACAGAAAGACTGCCTTCTTGTTGGAAATTTCCATTCTCTCAATGCAGCTCCTCCTCAGGTTTACACTGGTTTAAAGCATATCTAACATGGCAATTGAGAGATTTGTTGGGTTCACATGCAGCACAGTAAGAAATTTTACTTTCATACTTGATGTTCTTGCACATATCTGACCAGAGTAGCCAAGTGTACAAGTTGTAATCTTTCCAAAAGCAGTAAGTTGATATCAAAGACTTTGCAGTGAAGCAAGGAATTGTGGCAGTACTTCAAGGCACAGGTTTGCAATTAACTGTTAAATACAGATTGAAGGAATGCCCTGCTTGGTTGCTGCAGGCTTTCCTTGCATGCCAGAGATGACTGAATCTAAAGCACAGAGCATGGCAAGATGATAACCTGTTAGCAGGGGGAAAAATATGGGGAGAATTACTGAGTAGGTGATAACATGCTGGCTGCTTAATGGTTTCTGAATATTGTACATAATAACAGAACAGACTCTCTGAATTACAATTCCTTTGACTATAAGAAAAAAAAGTAAGTAAAATAATCAACTCATGTTGTGCATATGAGGTTTCTTTAAAAAATCAAGGGAAGTTAGAAACTACTCAGCCTACAAGCTCATCTCATTCAGCCATGGAAAGATAGCACAGATGATGGTGCATGTAATTTGGAAACAAAACAAAACACTTTGCTGAAAAAAAAAACAACAACAAAAAACCAACCAGAGTATATTGAGATTGATTTTATAGTTGGCAATGTAATCTAAGATGTATTGTACTCAGCAGTTGTAATCTTAGGACAAATAATATGGAACAGAAAATGCTTTCTGCCTCTTGTTTTATTACACTCTGAAGTGTAAGCTTCTATTTGGACTGCAAGCTCCATTATGCAAGGAACATCTTAGGTGTAGAGCATCACATAATATAATCAGACACTGATTTCCTCTTGTTGAGTCTCCTGTATAGGAGGCCATCATTTAAGATATGGATCACAGGGCTTCTATGTCTTCACTCCTCTAGCAAAAAATGAAAGTCTCAAGCAACTTTTAAAATTCGTTCAATTAGTGGTACTTCTGCTTATATAAATGCCTCTTCTCCCAACCACTTGTCGTTATTACTTGTTATAGGGTGACCTATGCTTCTGTGAACTCTTAGTGAATGAGAGTATCCATCTCTTTACTGACTATATATCTCTATTAATTATAATGTCTTTTAATGAGAAAGATCGTCATGGTTTGCGGAGGGCTCTGAGACTTTGGTAAAGTCACCCTTCTATTTATCATTGATTAAGAGTAAATCTCTGTTCTGCAAATTGAAACCAAGTGCTAAATACAAGAGAAAAACACCTTAAGAACTGCATTTTTTCAGACTTTAGATATGATCTATTTCTGCAGCTAGCCATTCCAAAGGGTCATAAAACCATACTGTTGTGAAATATTATCATATTTGTGTTTCAAGAATATCTTTGGCTACATTAAGAATCACACAGAAATAGGTCTTGAAATAACTGTTTATTCTTGTAGATGTTGCTTTCCAGAGTAAAGCCGGCTTTTCAGAAGGCTGATGATTTGTGAAGGATCTTCAAAAACAATTGCCATCAGCACAATCTACAAAGAGTTGCTCAATGTGAATCAGATTTTGACATCAGGTTGTTAATGTCAGTGCTTTTCCTTTACTTAAGCAAAGAGTGTTCTGATGTGATTTATGACTTGGCATGAACCTGGAAATGAACACTGTAAAAACAGTTTTAAAGTAAGAAGTTATGGTGATTTCTCTGCTTTCAGTACTTGGCAATAGCACAGTTAGTCCAGAAGGCCAGAGTAGATGACTTTCAGCTGAATTATCTTATGATCATAAAGTAGATTTTATATAGGACTGCCTGTTATGATGCTAGCTGAGCTAATACTGAACTTTACCTGAAAAATGAAGTCAAATTTGAATCGTGTCCTTCAAAGAACAAACACCAGTTCCCTGGCCTTTACATCTAGGAAGCTAACTGTTTTTTTTTTTTTTTTTAATTTTGCTTTTATTCAAAAATGAAGGGAAAGTTCCCTTTGAGACAGAAGGCTCCCACAGTTATATCAGTACAGGTTTTGTTTCTTTGTTACAACAGGCAATCTCTTCCTCTCATCCTAGTTTTGTGTGTCTATTCTATCTCCAAGATTTAACCAAAGTGGTGCATGCCAATACCAGTAAGTAGCACCCACAGTCACCATTTAAATTTAAAACTACACATTTGCTGCATCGCTAAATGTCAGGAGTTGCTGATACTTCAAAAGAAAATTATTAAGGAAATGGCTCAGATTAGATTGTAGCTCTCATTCATGCTTTCTGTGGAAATACTTAGCCATAATTATTATGAAAGCATGAGTTTTCAATAAGTTTTACTTGGAACATTTGAATTTTAAGGGTTTTTATTATCATCAAAATCAGTGTTTATGGGTAGATTTTCCATTTAGCACAATATAAAATATTCTTCTAAATTTAGAAAGCTTTATTTTGCTTGATCAGAGAAGTCAGCCAACTCAGTCCTGGGAATTCAATGGAAATTGTTAATAGCTACATTCAGATTGAATTCAAGGGCTCTTGGGCTCCTGATCTGCTGTCTATCAGATCAGATGTTCACATGAATGAAAGCCTAGTCTTCAAAATTGCTTTACATTCTTGAGTGGAAAATGCAAATATTCTTGGTGGAACTGAGGCCTGCTCATGCAGGAAATGATTAACACAAAGCTTTGATTTATGTTTTGAATGAAGAAGCTCTACAAGACTGACTCCTTTTCTGTGCAATAAGAACAGTAATTTTGTATAGGTTAGCATAGCCTTTGAGCTATACTGTCAAAACATGGGAAACTGCAAGAAGGAAGAAGGTGGAGAAAGAAAATCCAGGAACAGACTGAAGAGAGACCCTATGGGATGCAATAATGGAAGAGAGAAGTTGATACATGATGGTGGACCTCCGTCAGACTGAAGTGACTGTAAGTCCTGTGCTAAAATAATTTCATTAGACATGTTGTGTGCATGTGTATGTTCAGAGGAAATCATAATAAATTATGTAGATCTGTCTCTATTTTCCTACCTATATTACTTATATTGTTACAAAAAAAAATCTTGGTTGATTTCTGAGAATTAAAGAATGGTAAATGAACTCTTGTTTTCCGGTTAGAATGGACCAGTCTGCAGCATTTTTCCTTTCAAAATTAGATCTTTTGCTCCATATTTAACCTGGAGGTAGGAATTCTTCACTCTCATTTACGTGGGAGTAAAATAAGGCAGAGACCAACCTTTTTAAAGACTGGGTAAACTACAGGTGTGAAATCTTAAAAAAACGTAGCCCTAGCTCAGGGCTTGGAAAATCTGACCTTGAGCTCCACTGAAATTACAGCTTGTCAGGCAAGGACTTGCCTACATGTCAGTGAACAAGAAGATCAACAAGAGCTCTGGCTGCAGGATCCTATGGTCTGACCTCCTGCTCAGATGCATCTTCACTGAGGGTGTGTTGTGAGGCAGCAGAGTGCATAACCTAAAGTGAGCATCCATGGAGGGTGCTGTGAGGCACTTGACCTTCCCCCTCCTTGGGCCAGAAGTTCACCTTTGTTTATCAGGAGATCACAAAAGCTGTGAGATGCTTCATCACGTTAGTGTTAAATTTTCCTTTTGCAGCCCATCATAATCATGCAATCAATGTTAGCATGGTAGTCTTGGGTGAAAGGCAACATTACTAGAAACTCTAAACTGTGGTATCTGTGGCTAAATTGATGTAAGACTATCAGATTAAAACACATACACCTATATATATATATACATATAATATAAATACATTTAAATATATATATATTATGTGTATGCTTACATACATACATATAAATGCACACACACACACACACACATATATGGTAAAAAATAAGGAATGCTAATGGTTTCTCTGACCAGCTTTCACTATTAAACAATCATATAATCATAGAATTGTAAGTGTCTTAGGTTGGAGGTGACATAAAAGATCATCCAGTTCCAACCCTCTGCCATGGGCTGGGTGCCATGCACACCAGCTCAGGCTGCCCAGGGCCCCATCCAACCTGGCCTTGAACACCTCCAGGGATAGGGCATCCACAAATTATCTGGACAACCTGTTCCAGTGCCTCAGCACCTTCTAAGTAAAAAATTTCTTTCAAACATCTAGCCTAAATTTCTCCTCTTTTAGTTTAAAACCATTAAAGGCATTGTATAGGTGTCCAGGAGCTACAGCCAAGAAATGCTTGCCTAAATGCTTAAAACATGTTCTTACCTTTTATGAAGTTTGAAAACTGTTTTGTCAACTGTTAGTCTGAAATAAATGCGAGACTGAAGTTTTAGATCATGTTCCCAATCACTTACTAACTGCAGCTAGTCACTGAATTGTCATGTTCCAGAGATTGCTTTCACATTCTTGTGAATTACTGTAGCGTGTGTCAGCATTCCTTAAGAGGTATTGTTCAGCTCAGAAACAGAAAGTTTTTCTGAAAACTTTCTGGAATAAAATGAATAAATATATTTGTAGACTAGACAGTACTCCAGAGTACATAGTTTTATCTGTTCGAACCCATTTTCTCTTCCTAGTCCAGAGGTACCTGGATTGATTGTATTGTGTCATCTCAAATTGAATAAGGTCCCACAAATGTCAAGGGTGAGATGGTGAGATGCATGACACTTAACCTCCAAATATCAGTAGTGCTTACATCTTACATCTACAGTTGAACTACTCTCCCTCAGCTGCCTTTGTTATTGAGTGGAGAAAAAAAAAAAAAAAAAAAAGGAAATATTGAGGAGCAATTTTTCATATCCTGATGTAGTTGTGAAAATAAATCAGATGAATTATGCCACAATTAATCCCATTGCTTACCAATGGAATCTAAGGAAACTAGCTCAGATGAAAAAGTCTGCATTAAAGATGTTCAAAGTAGGTATAATCTCAAATTTCTATGAGGAAAGATGCTCCCTTGTTTTCTGAGCTCCTTCATGTTGCTATGTGCACCACTTCTTAAGAGCTGTAACTAGGCAGTAGTGAGTAAGGACTCTCCTGTCCTCTGGAAGCAGCGTGGTTTGACTGTGCAGAAAGATTGAGGTGGAGGGAAAGAGTGTTGGAGAGAAACAGAAACAAAGAACAAATGTGGCAGAAATTAGTTCTGTAGCCTCATGATTACAGCTCTCTAAAAAAAAAAACGGTGCGATTCCTGATTCCTGATTCCATGCTTGCTGGATGGCTTCTGTTATCAAGCAAAGGATCATCAATGCACAGTGCCATAGGTGATATTAGAAAGAAACCAACGAGGTTGGTATGCCCCTTCCAAGTGAATGTCACAAGTCCTGCACTAAGATCACAATTTTTCTTGCAGCTTGACCTGTCTCCTGCATATGTTGCTCAACATCAGAAGGACAGGTAGAATGTTCCTGTTCCAAATATCTTTTGGCCTGGAGACTAAAGACACATTTCCAAAGAGGAAGCAACATCGAACAAAATTAGGAAATGAACACTTAAATTTTCCAGTGCTTAGAAAGGGATATAGCCTAAAGGTTATTATATGAGTGCCAGAGTAAGTCCAGCAGTCACAAAGTGGTAGTCATCAGTGCTTTTTTTCAGGGCTTTCAAGCCTGTTGATTCATGTCAGGAGAGCTCTGATGATGCCTGCCAAGCTGGCCTCTTCATGAGACCTGGGCAGAGGAGCAACTCATAGTAGACAGAGAAGCTGTCTAGACACAAGTCAGTACGGTTCTATCAAACCTTGCCAGAAGAGCAGTTCTAGGCATGCACAATCCTAAGTGTCCCAGGGAATTTAAAGCAAAATAAGTGAGATGAGGTTGGGTGACCCCTAGTGTTAGGAAGAAAATTATAGAATCACAGTTTGGGATTTGGGATGGAAATTCCTCTCAGACACTGCCTGAGTGCATGGAGTGAGACACCAGACTCTGAATTGTCACTGACATGAGTGGGAATAGACTTATCTCAATACTGTGTGATTTTTAAAAACTCAAACCCTTGTGATTAGGCAGAGCAGATATAGAAATCATTTTGCCCTCTTGAGAGATAAATAAGATAATCTGTCAAGAAGCAGCAAGATGCCCCATATTTGTTTTGAAACTGGTTGATGTCCAGGAGTAGACAACAGAGAAGAACCCCAATGACTTCAGTTCAAATAGTTCCAGGACACACAGCCACCACACATGCTTGTGAAATCTCAAGGTCCCCTACTGCACACATGTGCAAGATTTGGAGGTTTTTCATCTGGTGAAGCATCAGCTTTAGTTTTGTATCTGCTGTGAGGAAGTAATAACCCTTCCTATCCATTTCATAGGGAGCGGGCCCAACTGGTGTCCCAGATGAATGTAGATTTTTAAAGAGGCAGAAAAGGGAGAAATATTCTCAACTTTGCAGGGATTAGAGTCAGTGCTGGCTGTCAGTAAAGCCATTTAAGGGCATGTTGGCCTCTTAAAGAAGACATTTTTTACCTTCACCTTAGAACATTCTCAATCCACCTTCCCAATGAAGTGGAAAAATCCACAGTCCAACATTACAGTGCCACATAGGGGTAAATGCAGGGTAAGTAGAATTTGTCAACCTCTAGGTTGAAAGTTCACTTATATTCCCTGCATACACTATGTTGCCTGGGTTTTTTATTTCCCACATGTTTCTAATTGCAGTAGGAGGGACTGTGACCGAGATCCAGACCTGATGGACTGTGAACGAGAGCATGAGTGTGAGGACAGAGAATAAAAACTCACAGCAGCTGCCAGCAGAGAGCTGTAGTCTGAGATCTGTCAGGCTTAGATAGCCTCCTGAAAGGTGAGGGGCATAGTTTCTGTGCTGAATCAATTTATTCCATCAGTGAAAAAAAAACTCAGCACTAAAGAAATGGGAATGACATTTTGAAGCTTTGGAAAAGCTCTCTCATGCACTTCTGGGAAAGCTGGGCCCTTGACATGCCTAGTTGACAGTCAGGAGGACATGCCTTTGCCCAAACACAATGGGCATCTGAACTTGTTCCACTCTCCACAGTGGAACTTCCACATCTTTCACAGAAGGGAAAGAGTTTTCAAGGAGTAGTAGTTTTGGATAGATGTAAGAAGTCAGGAGAAAACAAATGAACAAACAAAACAAACCAGAAAAGAGCTAAGAATCATCTCCCAATAAATGACTTCAGTTCCAGCCACTTTGATGAAATGTTATGAAGCTGAAAGTGCATGTAGGCTCAAACTGCTGCCCTTCCAAAATATTCTGGGATGGGAAAGAGCATGCAAGGGGAAAGTTGTGATTTTACTGTTGTCATAAATCATGTAAGAGGACTTTTCAACCTGGCCTTTCAGTGTTTGCCAAGACTTGGCGTGAGGCCTTGTGGTATCCTTACCCAGTACTGCACCTCCCTCCCCTCCTCATGCCTGGTTTCCAAGCAAAAGGCATTCTTCTGTACAGTGCACAAAAAACTTCTGTAGCCAGAACCCTGCTCTATCAGAAGCTGGCACTCCAAAGCATGCCATGAAAATACTTGTTGCCCATTTCAGACATAGCTTGAGACATCTTCCAGAGGAGCCCATACTCTGGAGGCAAGAATCCATCAAGCAATCTTACTATATTACTGCGTACTCCAACTACACCAACTGTTTAAGGGCTGCTGCAATGTGAGTTTATACTGTTGTACAAAATCTGATATAGACATGGTTGTTTACCTTCCATCAAGGATTTCTCTCCTTCTCTTTCTTCAGTCCAAACAGAAAAAACACCTCAGACTGCCTCTGCCCTTCTCAGGAGGGTTGCCTAAACCTCGGGAAAATAGCAAGAACATGAAACTAAAAGGATCGTGCTGCTCTGCATTTGCTAGTATTAAACCATGCCTGAATTGAAGGATCTAGTCTCAAATCGTTATTTCCCTAAAGGCCACAAGGCATGTGTGGAATTACCTACATAACTAGATTATCCACCATCACACCTTGGCAAGGTGAAATATTTTGAGCATAAGTAAAACAGCTGTACTATGAGCAAGGACCAAGGTAGCATTTTACAGATTTTTATGCTACAACAAAGAAAGACGTGTGACATGAAAATAAGAGTTTTTTTTATCTATGTATATCTTTGATAAGTTGGTCTACATACACTCAGAAGATCTGTTTATCAGATTATGGGCTATATCCTGCTACCAATATGTTTAATAGCAAAGCTCTCATTGATTTCCTCATGACTAGAACATGCCCTAAAGAAACATTCCACTTCATTGGCCTGCTTGAGGGAGGAGCAGTTGTAGTACTCACAAAAGCAAAAAAATTCTGTGGAAGCAGAAAGCTCTACCTGTACTTTTACTGAGTCCTTTTATTTTGTATTATAACCCTTGCCTATATGGCAATGAAGAATAGGCAATTTCTGCCTGTATATAAGTTAAAGCATTAAAGTTACTTGTAGGCTTTTTTTGTCAATGAGTAACAGTAAAGTAACACTCTTCACCTCAGCTAATAAAACCCTTAAAATAGAGATCTAGTCTTTTTCTTGCAGTCTGTGATGTTGAGCTTCTCCATCACAGAACACATCTGCTAAACCCTTGTAAAAGGGGAATTATTTCTTTGCATTTTCTCCCCAGCTTCTGATAATCGGGTGCCTTTGAGACATCTCACTTTGGACACTGAAAATCAAGAGTAATATTTGAACATCTTGATCAAAATGACTTGTTCTCTTGTATTCCATCCATTTAAGGGGTAAGGACAAAACGTATTTATTGATCCTGGAATATAGATCTTCCTCGCATGTAAAATATGGCTTTGTTGGTTGTTGCTTGAAGCACTGCCCTCTTTCTTGGCCACCACGACACAGGGGGTCACTTCTCCATTCCACTTGCACTGGGATCACTCCCGTTACACTTTGGGTTGCCTCAAAAATATGTCAGGAGTTAATTTAAAATCTATTAATTCCCACAGCTCGACAGCAGCAAACAAGTTTTCAAGGGCTTCCTGAGTGCAAAATCTGGACCGAAATCTCTAGCTATATAATTTCATCAGCAGGAAGTACCTTTTGCAGACCTCACTACTAGTCAGATAAAAACCACAGATTCTGCTTCTGTTGATAAACCCCCTACATTAAAGACTTCAACCTTCAACAATTTTCAATTCCAAGCAAAAACCCTGACAATTTTATTTCCCATGTGCTTCTCATTTTCCAAGAGAAATGCAGTGTCCTCTCCCACTGCATATCAGTTTGTCAGCCCACAACAGCAGGAGGCTCATTTTCCAGAATGCTTGTTGCTTACCATTATTTGGTAGCAAATTCTTCCCCTGCATCTGTCCTGAAACTGCATGTACATTTAGTCTTCCACGGTCTTTTCGTAATCACATAGGAGCTTTTAAACAAATTGCCCTCAGGATGCTGTGTTTCCACATCAGCAGCCTCTATTTCCATTTGTGATGTAGAGTCTCTGCATTAACAGAAGTGGGAATCAGGACAACTTCTAATGAAATTGAATTAGTTTCTGTTAATCTCATAGAGATCCCTAAGTATGATACCTTTTATTATATTTGTATATCACCAGCATACCTTTAATACTTAAACATCTCAGGATTTTTCAATACTGCATTAGATTAATTGTGGCAAACATGTCACATAAACATCCTATATGTCTTGTATATATGCCTTGTGTGTATATACATATATATATCTATATATGCATTGAAGCGTTACCATAGAATTATATCTCACCAGCACAAAGGACTGGGCAGTTACTTTCAAGAAATCATTATGAAACACCAATTGTTTCACATTGCATCTTACCATTTCTAAACCTTGGGCTGATTGACTCAATGTTGTGAGAAGATATCTCCATTCAGTTGTCTTCAAATCAGCACTTACTTGAAGAGTGAGCATCCTCACTATATAAACATGGTTCATCCTCCAAAGATTTAGACAAAGTAGATAGGCAAAGTAGAATTTCCTCATGCCTCATTGCCTGGTCTACAGTCCCACGTAGATGATTATGATCCCTTTCATTGACTAAGCCAGCAAGTCCACTGTGACCATAATGCAATGGCTAGAGCAGTAAAGAAGAGCATAGGATATAGAAGAGCATGATCAAGTGCTCCTGAAGAACAATCTAAACTTCCATTTCCCTGAGAAAAATGTTAACCTTTAGCTCTTTGGAGACTTTGAGACATTCTATACTCCCTATTTAAAGGTGTCAAAAAAATGGTTCACCCTTCTATTGGCAAAAAAAGCTTAAAAGAAAGTACTGATCTTAGTGATTAAGGAGTCTTTTGAATGGAAATAGTTCTACATGCCAGTCATTGTGTTGGAGACTGCTTTTTGCATATTGTCTAATGGCTGTTACATATGAAATTATCAGGAATCACCCTCGGATGCACAGCATCTTAGACTGCTTTCTGATCAAAGGCAAGCCTGTTAATTACAAGGCTCTTAAGTCATGTCCTTCTGTTGCTATTCAATGAATCTTGTTTGCTTATATTTTTGTTCTGAAGACACAGTTTCTAAACAAGGATACCTCAGCATATTCCCCATTACTCAGTCCACCATCAATTAGTCTATAGATTTCTTAAATGATGTGTGTATAAATACACAGAAGGAAACAGTGAATCTGGTCTCCCAAGACTTGTACAAGTTGTCTGACATAAGCCTCCTCAGTTGTGAATAGCACATTAGGGCTTTCTTTCTCCGCTTTAAATGCTCTTTCTTACTCTCTATTTAAAACATTTCAGCTGGGAATGCTGAAAGAATATCTCCACAAACATATATGAATGGTCTGTTTCCCAGTCTATCAGTTATGGATTAAAATGCTTCAGGGTCAGTGTCAATGATTTTATGTTTCTAGATCTTGAAAATCATCTTCAATATCTTCAGTATCTTGAATATCCACAAATTGAATTTGTGGATATGATGCAAATCTGCCTCCTTAAAACACTGGCTGGCTTTTTATAACTTTTAGTTCTTTCATAGCATTTATTGGATGCTTCATCTTAGCTCCCATGATGACAAATCTGATTTACTGAGAAGGGGATTCTTTATATAATTATGTGCATTTTTTTCTTACTTTTGTATTCTAAGCCAACTATCCTTCTTAGGATCTTTCTATTGTCAGTCAAGCAAGACTTTTCTGAGTATATTTCTAAGGAACCATTTACTTTGCATGTTTTGAGTCAAGATTTGGTGGAGGCAATGCACACCTCTCTTTCAGAGGTCAACTATAATCCTAGGTATGCGTGTGCTAGGTAGAAGGGAGGGCTAAAGAGGCTCCATTACTGCCTGTAGGCATGTGACATCCTGAAGAAGGTGACTGTGACTTTTCTTATCCAACTCACTCAGCAGACAGGGGGGCAACATGAGTTTTCTTTGTATTTTTCTAGGGGTTTTTTTGCTCAGATCAATACATTTTTCCTTATTTCTGCAAATAAAATGGTTAAGTTAATGATCAGTCCTGGAGAAGAGACAGGGATGTGATTTTGATGAGTTTTGTGGTCAGTTGTGCACTGATATTTAAAGGGAGTTGGTTGCAGAGTTGTTTTTTGGGTGTTTTGACATTTGAGTTGTAATATGAGTTGAGGTAGATGTGGATGTTAATGTCACTATATCTGGTGATAATCTTGGTTTTAAGTGATTTCACTGATAAGAAATGGGTGTTTTTGAGTAATCTGAGAACAAGCTTCAGGTTAGAGTCAGGTATGATTGTATATGCGGGTATTTGATGCACTTATGAAAAGTGAGAGAAATCTGGAACTGTGCATTCTGAACAGTAAATTCACAAACAGTGATTACAAAATGGGATTTGCACTAATTGGTATCTAGCTTGTCTGGACACTGGTTGGCAAATAAGGTCCAAATTATTCTCCTCTGGTCCAGTGCAGAAAAGCAGCATCAACAGAGAATGGAAGGATGTACGTGGTCTAAAAGAACTGAATAGCTTTCAGCCTGTTTTGAGCTGTGTTTGTAAGTCCGTGTTGCTTTCACTTTTTGCACTGCTGTAAAAGCAGAGTCCACTTTGGGGTCACAGATTTCTTGCATTGTATTTGTGGCTGGATTTTATCTTGTCTAACTTAGCCTTCTAAACGTTAGGAATCAAACTCCCTCTCTAGTATGAAGAGAGGTAGGCAGCTTCATAAGACAATTTATTCCACCTGTTTTAGGATAATTTAAGTTCTGATGGTTTCCTGTATCTTTTCTCTAGTTACAGAGGTGGCAGACAAAGTGATTCATGTAACATCAAATTCAAATCATCTACAGGGAGAAGACTGCAGCTGAACTGACCTCTCTCAATTCCCTTTAGAGTTCATGGAAAGCGTAAGTATTTTAGGTATGATCCATCCCATCTATTTATGATATCAATTTCAGAATGTCATGTTTCTCCACTGAGGAGACTAAGGGTGACAAAAAACAAGTGGAGACACTTACTTTGGAGACTGACATTTACTAGCTGTGATTTTTTTCTAAATACCTAACTTTTATCTCATTAAAGAGAGAAATCAACTTGATCTTCTGTGGAAAGACAAAGAAAGATCACAAAGATACACCTAATCTGAGATGAGAACCAAGACAATATAACATCAGCCCGAGTGTAGATTATCTGCCAGGGCAGTTTGAACATATGCCAAAAAGGTACTGGAGTCCTTTGGCAAACTGTTAAGATTAGCTGGGCTGTTACTTTTTTATATCATATCAAAAACTCTTTGAAAAAAAATAATATAAAAAATCCTATGCCTTTTTACAAATAAACATTGAATTAGCAACAGTGTTAATTCCACACAAACACGAGTTTTATGTGGGAAATTTATCACATCTTTTGTAAGTCCAGCTTCCTTTCTTCTAAACAACATGGAAAGATATTTCTTTCCTGTGAGATCTAAGGGAGCCCAGCAAGACGCAGAGTTAATAACAATAGCCAAAATTAAATCATTCTGCTTATCTTGGTTGAAAAATGCATCTTCTCTTCTCTTCTCTTCTCTTCTCTTCTCTTCTCTTCTCTTCTCTTCTCTTCTCTTCTCTTCTCTTCTCCCTTCCCTTCCCTTCCCTTCCCTTCCCTTCCCTTCCCTTCCCTTCCCTTCCCTTCCCTTCCCTTCCCTTCCCTTCCCTTCCCTTCCCTTCCCTTCCCTTCCCTTCCCTTGCCTTCCCTTCCCTTGCCTTCCCTTCCCTTGCCTTCCCTTCCCTTTTCCCTTTTCCCTTTTCCCTTTTCCCTTTTCTATCATCTTATTTCATCTAGTATTTTGATGTTATTGATGATTTGTATATGTATGAACAAATTTTAACTACAAAAATAAAGTTCCTTCAAGCTGATCTTTTCAGATAGGAAAAAATTGTACAATTTCTTTTGTTTCTATCTACTCAAGCTATATCTGTTCTTGATTGTACAGGATATTTTTAAGCTGAAAAGTTAATATTTCCAGAACCTTGAGTTTTTCAATATCAAACCTTTTTTCTGTTCAAGGGATTCATTTTGATACTTCTGGGTATATTGGCCCCAGTAAAGGTGCTGTATATTTTGAACAAATCCAGCAAAGTACTTGAACATAAAATCTTTTTTTTTTTGTTTTGTTTTCTATAAATCTGCTTGTGGATGTGAGGTCTTCCCACTCATTTGAATGTAGGAATAAAATGACATCTCCCATATGCAAACAAACAGGAAAACTTCCTTCACACTAATGTTGTAAATATTACCTCTACATTTGCATCCATACTGCTACAATAATAATCTTTTTTTTTTTTTTTTAATTTAATGTGATGAATTAAACAGCTTTCTATTTGACTTACCAAGTAGTTATAATTTACTTCCTTTAGTTGCATCCATCATTTTGACAGTCCAGTTATGATATAGTTTGGACTATTATAGGGAAGGGTCTAGAGCTTTGCTTTGTTTTAAAGAGGAAGGGCTTTTTTTTCCATAAAAAAAAAAAAAAATTATAAATAGAAGTCTTGTGAAGCGCCTGCTCCTGGTACTGTTAAATCAGCCACAACCCTTTATATACTTAGTAGAAAAGGGAGTTTCTTTCACTATGCACACATACAACTAAGGAACTGTTGTCTTAAAAATGTATACAGAACTAAAAGCTATAATTTTCCTTTTCACACTCTTGTTCTTTGACATGGATCAGTGAACAGGGATTAAGGATTTAATCTCACAACCAGGAAATCATATATTTTCAATTGTCAGTTGGGGTTAGATCCCTTCTAGTCTTCTCTTATTTTCACATCTTTGTATTGTTTTTCTGCTAGAGCTGTTTTATTGGAATGTTTTACTAAAACTTTACACTGACAGAAGCCTCCAGAATAATTTGTCAGTAGAAGAATTAGTCTTATTTTGCTCTCCAAATATAAGCGTTACCTCACTTCAGAATTGGAGTTTGCAAGGCATTGAAAAGTCAATGAATTATCTGATCACCTAACAGATATTTTGAGGACTGAAGGAAGGTTTTGAAATACTAAACTTTGACATCAGCTCTTTGGTATAGGAGATTTGAATCGATATTTTGTGTTACCTAAGCAATTATTTAAATGGCATGGTGCTCCACATAGATATAAAATTCTGTAGAACAGAAAGACAGTTTATAAATCATGACTTTGGCTGAAATTGCACCCTGAAAATATGAAAAAAAGACCCACACCAAAACAAATGCAGAGTGATGTGTAGGAATTAATACCCAATGTCAGGTGTATGGTATTATATAATGCCACTGTAGCTGTAACTGACGAGAATGAGATCATGACATATAACTCAAACAGAAAACATACATGTTTGGGTATGGATAAGGGAACTGTGCAGGGGAACTGTGGCATCCTGATCACATGAAATCCGTGATTGTTAATGCTGGTGAGGTTTTCCAGAGCAGGAAAACTCACAGAATGATTTAAAGTTAGAAGAAAAGTTGCAGAGTAGAAAGTGAAGCCAATTGTTAATGACACAAACTTCCCCCACTTGAATTCAATAGGCATTTTAATATTGATTTCACCATAGGAAAGAAGTTCACCTCCAGGATGTCATGGAAAACATGGGCACTAGGGGCTGGAGGAAAGAAATCAAATAAAGGATATGGAAATGTGACACATGGGAGGCAGACGAGCAAAGCAGGAGGATAAGGAAAGTGGAGATCTATAGGAAAATGGAGATCTATGGGAAAGTGGAGATCTGTAGGAAAGTGAGTATTTAAAACCATCACTCTGTGATGGTTTGAAACTATCAATAAAGCCATTTCTTATATCCATAGCTGGAAAGAAGAGATTTTGCAGTGCCAATGCTACTACAGTCACCTTAAATCATGACACAAGTAAAAAGTATCTGGAATTTTTTATTTCTTATGGTTTCATTATTTGTAAGGGGGGATGAAAAGGGGATTTATTCATGACTGTAGTGCTGGGATCTGGCAATCATGCTTGAGGGCTCTGGTGCAGAATTTGCATCACGGATGCCTGTTCCCATGGGAAACCTGCTGTGTACTGAACTCATTTCAGAGGTCCTTGTAGTTTTCAATAACTCATCCAGCTGGACTGGAACCGCCATAGAACATGCTGGATGATTTATAAATGTTCCCTAAGTTTGTGCACCGTTCGGGATACTTGCATCATACTGTTTTTTTATCTGTCTTTTTAAGTGGACAGCTTTGACACTTGATATCACAGGTCTGTCCAAAACATGTAAATCACGCTATCTCATGTAATGCTTTTTCTGCATTGATAGAGAAGTATTAATTCATAGAAAGGTACACGAATCCTACAGTACAAGATACGAAAGGCAAATTGTCTTCTTAACATTATGCCTCCTTCTGATTTCTATCATTTGATGTGGTCATCCTCCAGAAGTCTTAGAATATTTATTTATTTCTGTCACAATTCTGGGTCATACAACATAAACCAAAACTGCACCTTTGTTTGTCATGGTGTCCCTCTGTCTCTGTTTTTGTTATTATTTTATTTTGAATCTCACCCTTTTTATTTTCACTGGCTGTCCCTTTCCTTTGTTACAGAAATAATCAGATTATCTGTTCTTTTCAGCTTGTAGAGTCTACTCCAAAGACCATTTAAATCAATAGTTTATTTCCTCTGACATCAGTGAGGTCTGGATGGAGCCCAAAATGAACACAAGTTAACTCAGTTTGATAGGATAGGTATTAAGTATTCTGATTGCTATTGCAAACAAATTTATGAACCTCTCACTCTAGGAGCCAACCACAATAATTTTAATTATACAAAAGGAAGTATTTATTGTGTAAAAACATTCCAACTACTTCCATTTCTTTTAAGCTACTTCAAAAGTGGGCAGAACTACAAAGTAGTATCGAAAACTCAGGATGGGGTAGAGGGGTATTTCCCTTCCTCTGAAATTCCTCCCCCATATATGCATACTGCTAAACCATCCCTAGCAGGGATTACTTTTATCTCCAGCTCATGAAGAAACTTCTGAAGAGCTTTCTGCTTTTGTCACTGGAAAACACCACTTTGTGCAAAATGGTATGGGAAATGTTTTCTTGAAATAGGAGCTTAAATGGCTCCCGCCATGTGCTTCTGTGTCCTTCCTTTGCCAGTATCAAAGTTCTTGCGCAGGAATAGAGGGCACCTACATCTAAGTTCAAGTGGTTGAAAGAAAGTGAGCGCCCTGTTGAAGATCATCAAGCTACTGAGGATGTACGCAAAACTGCTAAATTGCATATCCTGCATATCAGGTGAGTAGATCCAGCAAATTTATCCTTCATTTCTGTGTAGCCAGAAGTTTTTGACTGAAAGTTTGTATCTTCTGTGAATTCAAGAAGCGTAGTGGCAATAAACACATTTGTTGTATTTCAACATATAAGAGAAATGAAGAGCAAAAGTGACCAGCTGAACTTTAAGTCTTTCTGTCCATACTAACAGCAGCTGTAGTCCTGTGGTTTAAGTGCTTAAGCAGGAGTGTGGGTTACACAAATTTGATTTTCAGAAAGACCAAAATACTCTCCAGTGGATCACATGACATGTAATACTGAAAAACCCTGATTTAGTTCCTCTCCTGCACAATGATACTCTTGTTAGGTTCTGAGCTAGATCAGGCATTGCTTTGTCATTCAGGGACTGCCTCTACTTATCATGGTATGACTCCAGTCTCAGTTGGACTTCTGAAAGTTACTCTTTCTTTTTCTCTCATTTGGTGCTTTCACAACAATGTATGTGAAGGAAGCAGGAAAGTGTTTTTTTTCTCTCGCATCTATCTGCCTTTGTTCATGTATATTTGTATATGTAGCATAAACAGTAATGTTTTTGAGGAGCATTCTCCTGAGGAGATGTTTAGCTCGACATCTCTAAGCATACTATAATGAAACAGTTTCTACTCTATGGAATGCAGAAATTCCTAATGAAATGGAAAATTTCAACAAACCTACTCAGCTTTTGTGAAGAGAATCCCGGTTCTTTGTACTCATACAGACCCAGAACAATGCTATCACCTTATCTTTCATCTGAAATTTCAAGGAATTTGGGTGAATTTAAGCAAGCAAACATCATTATGTCCTGAGAAGCAGAAGGGTTTGGGGACACAGTATTATGCCAGCCTCTCCCCCTTCCCTTTGCTCAACTGGAACACTACATTTTTCCTACTGGCAGAAGGAGTAACTCCTTTACAAACTAAGCATGGAACCTTCTCTATCATTCTTCTTCACTTCTGAATGAAGCCTAGATCTGAAGGTAGCAGGAGAAGAGAAAAAGGCAGCCCTGCAATATCAAAGGCAGCTATAAGATTTTGAAGTGCTGGCAGGAAGGCTGGAAGAAGGAGCTAAGAGTCTTTAGACAAAATGGCTGCACCATGAGGCAGGTAAATACTTCCTTTGTCTTTTCTCCCATTAAACTAGAAGAGAGGCATCAAAATGTGCTACTTTGGAGGAAAATATGCTGCTTTGAGTGAAGGAAAAGCTTGCTACAGTTCTGGAAGTGGCTATATAACATACACAAGCACAGAAAAGCCCTTAGACTTTCTAAGATAAAGCAGAAAGAGAGTAAAACAGAATCCAAGTGTCTTGACTCTTACAATGCTGTTAGACATGGCTAGTCATCGTGAATCCTCACCTCTGCCAAAACAAACTGAATGCTCTGACCTCTTAAATATATTCTGCTATAAAGATAATATTTTCTGCAGATAAAAGTGCCATATGCATTATATATGAAGCTAGAACAGTCAATAGTCTATTCATGCTTTCCTTCCTCTTCTCTATGTGAGACAACTCTAAGAAAACAATCTTGATGTAAATGAAAATTAAGAGAGATATAAGGAGAAGAACCACATAATGCAAGTACAGAAGTAGTGGTTCAGGGAAAGGTTTTGCCCCTGAGAAGCAGCTAGTGCCTCACTTTCCATCAGAAAAACACTCACCCTCACAGAATTTTCAGTTTTAGTCTTTGGGTCATAACAAAGCTCCTGTCCGTGATCTTGTTTTGTCAAATATCTGCACTGTGATGGAAGGAAAGACCCACACCAACAGGACTGGAACACAAGTATGGACTGAGAGGGGGTGTTTTGTATAAAGAAAATGAACATAAGCATTTTCAGGAAATTTATGTAAGAGGATGCATATTTTATGGAGGCTGAGCAGGTGAGCTAAACTAGACTTTGGAGGGGAACTTTGCTCTTTCCTGTCTCATAATCAGTGTTTGTGCATGGGATTCCATTAAGAGAAGGACAGAGCTGTAACTTTCCTTACAAATTCACTTGGAGCAGGAATGACTGCCTCTGCAACCTCAGAAGGAATTTTCATTTCTGACTAGAGGTTTGAGTATCAGACCCATGCCCAAATCTACATATAAACTGTATTGCAGATGACCAAAGGAACCCTGACAGCTCCAGTGGGATCTGAGGTCTCTATTCCTCCCTGGCTCACTTACTACAGAGGACTCCAGATCACAGAAATTCACAGAAATGTTATGTGACATAATGTAATCTTAAGTGATGTTCCCCTGTTTGTACAGAAAGACTCTTGTCTTCCATGTCCTTATCTTATCAGTTAATTCAGTACTGTAAGGAATAAGTCATACCTAGCAGGATAAAAGGCATGCTCAGGACCCTCAGTTTATGCCTCACTACTCTAAGGCTTCTCAAAGTAAATGCCAGTGTTGAAGCATCTGAACCCTATATTTCTTCTGACTATAATGGCAGGTTAGATTTCTTATACACATACATACAGGCACCTCATACAGAAACTTTCCTGTAGATGTCTTATGCTTGAACTGAATCCTATCCTACATTGTGCTCTTCTTCGATAGCCTTTATCCTGTGAATGTTTCCAGATCATGCTTAATGTGCTGACTTAAATGGAATGACATCTACTTTCTATTCATGAGGGCAGTAATACAGTAACTTAGTAGAATTACTGTCATTAAGTATTTGGAAGACACTCAGTGTCTATCCATTTCTTGGGGTGTTCTGTCCTATTTTGATCTGCTCTATGGCTTTTTCCCACCCAAAAGGGGAAGCAGGCAGACTACTGTGCAAGCTGCTCACTTCCGGTTGAGTAGAGGGATGACCTCTACAAGTTCTGAAGATTATCCACTCAAACTCACTGGAAAAAACAAGATCAACCAAAAACCAGAAAGATGCCTTGAGACAGGTCAAAATACTGACTTCTTATAGACAAATTGTAGCAAATGCAATTCCCAGTAGCCCTAAGATAGCTTGCAGGAGGTACCTGCAGGTACCTATTTTATACCTGTGGAGGTATAAAATGCAAGGAAACAATTCTGGAGTGGCTTGGCTTGCCCCTTGCTCAATTTATATCTCATAGTATCCCATGGGATTCCCATCCTCTAAGTGACAATGAGACAAAGATGTTTTTCATGGCATCTTCACTCAAAGCTCTGTTCGGGCACCCACAGATGTGGAAGAGAGAAGGAATATTTCCGTAACTTTGTTGCTGTGGGTATGTTTTAACTCAATGACTATTTGGACAAGATATTCTCATTTCATTAATGTTTTGACAATGGCTGCTTATAGTGTGTGGTAGTCCTTGTTTCTGGAGACCTGGTCCCCTTCTGCACCCCAGCATTTACTTACAGTCTAAGTTAAAGTTGATATCCGAGTTCCTCAGGTTGGGAGGCAAAAAAGAAATAGCAGTAATGTTAAACGATTTAATAACAGTTTAATACCTTAGTTTCCTCTGGCTCAGAGGAAGCAAGGGGCCAGCAGCAACAGCAGAACAAATGAAAACTGGCTCAATCTGATAGCTTCCCCCTTCCCATAGGGAACTGCTGTGCTGCCCTGCCAACAGCAGATATTGTTTAGTGAGGCTATAAACAGCGGGGCATCCTCCAGAGATCTGAAACGTGCCGTGTTGCCAGCATGACCCGGAGTTGTCTAAAGAAAAGTAAGAGATTCTCTGCTAGTTGTTTCAGTGTCAGCGTAGCCAGTGAAATAATAGGATTTACATGGAATTTTTGCAATGTTTTTGCTCATTTTGTAGTAAAAACAGACGTTATTTGACATGGCTGGTGGAGTTTTAAGTTCATGCATAGGAAGAACTCATTACTGCTCTGTTTATATATAATGCTTTGTATGTGATTTCAGTGTAGGGATTTCCCAGGCTCTGTCTGTATAAGGGTTTTGGAAAACTTATCTTGACGTTAACTCTGACACAGATGCTCTCTGTTGAGTTTTTCTGTTTTCTGGGGCCTGCTCTGTCACAGTATTAAATTCCTCAGTTAGACAAGCAGAAATGTTAATATATGTAATCAGAGTTGATGGAAAAAATAAATGTATAAATAATCAAAAATAATATTTTTTGTATGCCTGTGTGTGTGAAGAAAGTAAAAAAATAAGGGTTCAATTCAGAGTTTCACATAACTCGGGTAATAGAAATATAATTTATTACTCATATTTTAATTTACTTGGGAGGGAGTCATAAAATGCACATGATATACAGTTCATATGTGATTGGATAGTGACTGTCTCTTGTCTCACTGCTTGTGCAGTGGCTGTCAGTAATGCAAGTTAATGGAGGGATATCCATTGAGTGGTAGTACCAGGGACAAGTAAAAGCACTGCTGAGAAAGATAACGTCCAAACAAACCTATCCTATGCCCTAAATTATCCATTTTCCCATCTCCCTTCCCCCGTCGAACAGAAACCATATACTCATCCTTAGTCCAAGAATCAGAGAGGTTTTGCAGTTTGCCCTGGAGGTCAACAGACCTGGGCTAGCTCAGTGAAAGAGATCAGACAACATTAAAAGCAAAAAAAGTTGGCTTTTGTTGCAACAATGCTTTACTACTTAACAAGCATAGCCCTGATCATGCAGGGAGACCCTTGCAGGCAGATTGCAGAATTCAAGGCCTAAATTAATATTGCAAATGAGCCAGACCCTTTCATTTTAATCAGAACCTCATTTTAATGAACTTATTGTGCCAAGAATAAACAATCCCTGAATAGTATTGTAGCCCCCCCCATGCTTCAAAACTGTCAAGTTACTCGGGGAAAATATTTATTAGACGTTTCAGGAAGTTATCATATAGCTTTTACGCCATGGCCTTATTCCAATTTCTTTTCTCTTTGGTGTTTGAAAATTTTAAATCTCAGTGACAGTCAGTTCCAGGTGTTCATTTCTGACTGGAGTGACAGCTTTGAACTCTGTGGAAGAAACCAAACCAGAGAAGGAAAGGTGAAAAAAATGNTTAGTAAAAAATTAAGCTCAGATAATGGATGAAAGTTACAGCATTGGCTGCGGCAAAGAAAAGAGCCTTCTGTAACATTTCATTTGAGCATGAAGTTCTAGAAATGATTCACACATAGTGACTGCACAGCACCAGTTTCTTCTTTTATGACCCTTCTTACTCCAAACTGAGCTCATGGCTATTCACAGACTGGGCTAGCACAGAGCAAGCTGTGTCATAGGGTGGAAGAAAAATTGTGCACAATCTTCAATGCTGGTGTGCCCAGGGTGCCAACTCGGTGTCACTAATGTGACAAACTCATTATGCAACCTGCTATGCCTAGGTGCCCAGTTAGACCAAATTCGCATTTTAGATTCAAACTGCCTTGAACTCTTTTGGAATTCCCAGTTCAAAAATATGCATTAAAAAAATAACAATCACCCATTTGAAGAAATAATATTTTTAGGTCTTATGTCATAGATACCGGTGGAGGCTTTAAACAGACAAGGCAAGAATTGGGTTGCCAGTTTTTTACCAGGATAGATTTTGGATGGTATTTCTCAAAGGTAGATAGAGGTTCTGCACAGTTTTCTACTGTATAAGCTCCCCCTTGATTAAGCTCTTTTCATTTTCAAATTACTTAATTACCATTCCTCTTCCTTTCAAATCAAAATGTGCAACAGCTTATCTCAGTTATATGAGAAGGCTAGTAAAGAAGGCGATATCACCAGGAAATTAAAAAATAAAATAATGATAATGCCAGTCGGCCTCAAGAAGAGAATGAAAATTGACTCTTACTAATGTTATGTATTAATTACACTCACCCTTATTTAATGTCCCCATTATGTTATACAGCACAGTGCTCAGTAATCCTAGTGTAAATGAGTTTTGTCCACTGAAAACTTCATTTATACATTTTGTGATATTTCTCTTCCTTGAATGGATTTTCTCTTTTTCAAACAACACAAAAAATCAACTCTCTAGGACATTTGGGGTCAGATTTTAGGCAGATCCATTTAGAATACGCATATTCCAGAGCAGGAAAACAAAAGGAAACTAAAGGAAGACTGATTTAAATTTCACTGATTTATTATTCTTTTCTAGATTTTTCAGAATCAAATTGAGAATGGAGTTTTTTCCAATGGCCATTGAAGTTTTCTCAAAAATCGTGACTTTTTTTTTTTTTTCTAACATCCGAGTATGCTATTTTCAGTGAAAAAGAAGCCAGTTATGTCAAAATGTTTAATGGTGCCACCTACAGTTTTTCCAGATTGTTTATTCAGTTAAAAAAAAATGAAATGTGTCTACTCTTTACATTTCAAAATTTTCTGTGGAGATGTTGTTTTCAAATCACTTTTCTTTGTTCCCTACAGTTTCTGTAGACATATTAAAGACATATAAAAACCTTATCAGGCTTTCAGTTGAAGTCCCCAGGGACTGGAAAAAGGTAAACATCACTCCCATTTTTAAGAAATGGAGAAAGGAAGACCCAGGGAACTACAGGCCAGTAAGCCTTATGTCTGTACCTGGGATGATCATGGAAAATATTCTCCTGGAAGAGATGTTAAGGCACATGTGAGAAGAGGAGGTGATCTGAGACAGCCAGCAAGAGCTTGACTATGGCAAGATCATGCCTGACAAATCTGATGGCCTTATATGACGAAGTGATGGTGTTTGTTGACAAAGGAAGGACAACTAATATCACATGCATCTGTACAGGTTAGGGGATGACCTGCAGGAGAGGAGCTCTGCAGAGAAGAACTCTGGGGTCCTGGTGGACAACAGGTTGGCCATGAGTGAGCAGTGTGCCCCTATGGCCAAGAAGGCCAATGGTATCCTGGGGTGCATTAAAAACAGTGTGGCTAGCAGGTCAAACAAGGTGATCCTCCCCTTCTACTCTGCCCTGGTGAGGTAACATTTAGACTACCGTCCAGTTCTGGGCTCCCCAGTTGAAAAAAAGACAGTGATCTTCTACAGGGAGTCCAGCGGAAGGCCACAGAGGTGTTTAAGGTTCTGAAACATCTCCCGTATGAGGAAAGGCAGAGTAACCTGGGTCTGTTCAACCTGGGGAAAAGAAGACTGAGAGGGGATCTAATAAATGTTTGTAAATATCTAAAGGGAAGTGGAAGGCAAATCAGGCTCTTCTCAGTGGTGTGCAGCAATAGGACAAGCTGTACTGGCCTAAAACTTGAACATAGAAAATTCCATACTAACATGCAGAATAACTTATTTAAGGTAAGGGTGACAGAACTGGAACAGGTTGCCCAGAGAAGCTGTGGAGTCTCCTTCTGTGGAGATATTCAAGATCTATCTGGATGCCTATCTGTGTGACCTATTGTAGGGTATCTGCTTTTAAGGGTTGGACTCCATGATTACTTGAGGTCCTTTCCAGCTCCTGTGATTCTTTGATTCTGTGATAAATGGAAAAGAGACAGACATTTTACACAGTCTGATAGTGTTAGGACAAGGAGGAATGACTTTAAACTAAAATAAGGGAGATTTAGGTTAGCTATTTGGGAGAAATTCTTTAATCAGAGGGTGCTGAGGCACTGGACAGGTTGCCCAGAGAAGCTGTGGATGCTCCATCCCTGGACATGCTCAAGGCCAGGTTGGATGGTGCCCTGGGCAGACTGATCTGGTGGGTGACGACCCTTTCTGTGGTAGAGTGTTAGAAGTAGATGATCTTTAAGAAGCCTGTCAATCTAAGCCAGGCTAGTTAGTGAGTTTGATTTTCATTTATAAGTTATTCAAGTCGATTAAAAAAAAATAAATGTATTTTTCCTTTTCCTCCAGTCTCTAGGATGTTTCCCTAACTACTAATTTCCTCAAAGACACTATTTTTCCACACAGATTATGCTAATTTATGTTGAAAGAGTAGTAGAAATCAGAATATGGCCCTTTCCTACCATGAACATCACTTATCAATGTTTGTCTCCTGAGCAGACTGCACTTTGTGTACATATTGAATATTTGCAAGTCCAGTGGAATTCTATATCCTGTTCAGGCTTGCCTTAAAAATCAATAGAGTTGGCAAAGTTTCTCTGTCTGTGACCTCCTAATACTGTAATTACAAAGTCACAATGGATGTAATTGCTCTATAAAACTTCCACATACCAGGGTCTACATAATGATTGAGAATAAGATTGACAAGGTATACTTTGTATGTTTTTTTTTTTTTTTTTTTTTTTTAAAACAAAAGGAAACTAAAGGAAGACTGATTTAAATTTCACTGATTTATTATTCTTTTCTAGATTTTTCAGAATCAAATTGAGAATGGAGTTTTTNAAGAGAAAAAAATAAAAAAAGGAAAGAAAACCTCTTGCTTAGATTAGGTTGGGAAACTCTTGACACTGTCCACATTCTTCTCCAGCACCTTGGCTTCTTTCTTTCCATCTGAAAGGGAATAGAAAGAGCAGATAATCAACCAACCCTGGTGCACTTTCACAATTTCTGTATAAAATTTCACTTAATGCAATTGTGGCGCCAGGGTTGGGTGTATGATGGTACCATTCAGATTATGTTTATATAACATGACTGCATGCCACTGCGATCCTTTAAATTCTTTTCTAAGAGCTTTACTCACTCCAGGTTCACTCATCCAAAACCCTTTATAATCTCAAATATCTCTGTTACTTTCTCCTTTGAGCAGTGGGGCTGGAAAGAGGGGGGAAGGGAAAGGACGAAAAGAAGAGGGAAAATGTGTAGCTGGTGTGGGCACTGGGAAGAGTTTGCACTTCTTCCTCATTCCCAGGACACAAAGAAATATTCTACTTTAATGTGAATTCTCTATTTCCCATCTTCTCTCTGCATCCTCCTATCTTTGTCCATCTGCTATCCCACAGTGCATTTATCAGTGATACTGGAAGCTCTAATGGGGTATTACAGGACTATAATAGTGTAAACAAAGATATGTCATGTAGAATTTACTTAGGAAAAACAGTTCCTTATAAAGGTGTTTTTTTGGTTGGTTTTTTTTTTGAATATGCGTGCTCTTCCAAGCCTGTTAATACAATGCCTAAATGTATATTCCAACATTTGACTCAACTTGCATAATTTCTTCACAATTTTCTTTAAAACAATATTATTGCCAGACATGAAAAAAAGTGTGTTTGTTTCCAGCAAGAACAATGATGGTCTTTCATTTGGATGGTACATTGCTCAGTCATTTTAACCTAGGCTTGGGGATTAAGGGTTGCAGTTTCTCATCATATGTCAAAAAGTACATTAGGGAAGTGAAAGATATTACACTGTGGGGTATGTTACTTATTTGTACAAACAGTTCTTATAGCAACAGCAGTGCTGTATAAATAGGAGTTTTGTAGGGTATGTTGCTGTTGTACATTATCCAAAAATTCATTTCTGAATAAGAAAATACTTCCAACAGGAAGGTAGGAATGTGCTATTGTGTAATTGTGGCAAAGAAAAATAGAAAACTCCATCAGGATGTAAAGCATTATTCTTTCACCATAGTGCCGTTCATCTCCACTGAGTTACTGGTTAAGGGAAAAGAGAGAGATCCAGTTACCCATTTTGCAAACCTCTCCTTAAGTTGATTCAGCTTGTCAGGACTCAGTTTCCCCATCCAAACAATCTGACTTCCCTTGAAAACTGCAAAACTGACATGTCAAGGGTAAGACAGTTGCTTTGTTAAGGGGAATGGGAACAAAACACCAGTTACTGTGGGGCCAAGGTTTTGCCTCTTGTGCAGTACAAAGCTCTTTTCTTACTGCTAGTCTTGGCTTTATGTCTGTTACTAGAATTAACTTGGAATTTGTGAAGAAAATAAAATTCGTACTAGGACAGAATAAATTTTCCTGTGTTTTCAACTCATAAATATATATTTATTCCCAAACTGTCAATATACACTTCAAAATGTTCAAAAGAAAAGAAATCTCCTGCTCGTCTGGTTTAATATGACAATGTTTATTTTAAATTTTTTGCTAATTAAAAATTATAAAAATAGAAAAGAAATAGATAAATTTGTTTGAAATGCATGAAATTGGCCAAAGTACTTGTTGTATATTTGTTTTCTGGTTGGTTTGTTTGGCTGTTTTTTGTTTGTTGGAAGGAGCAGGTTTTCCAGAATCTCAAAAACCATCAACCAATTGGAGCTATCATTTCCACAACTTGATTTACCATGAGTGGTAGCATATTGGAATTCACTGGGAATGCTCCTTTGAATATCTTGCTATCTGGATGTGCTGTGAACAAACTGAAAATAATATGAACTTTAAATGCATGCCTTAATTCTTATCATAGTAGCGCAGGAAAAGAATATTTATTTCCATGCTGTTTTCTTCATGGGCTTTTTACTAACAAGTAAACACATCCAGTGATCATTCTGTGGATGTGTATGTTTTAATAGGCATTTTAATATAGTAATGTAGAATATGTTTACTGCCATTCATTAACAGTTTGATATCAAAATGTCTTACAACCTGTCTAAATTCATAATAACTGCATACTTCTGAATATTTTAGCTTTGCCTACAACCACCTTTGAGGTTTATCACATTATGCATAGAAAAATATTGTGGGAAAGCACAATAAATATAATCTCAGCAGCTATTCCCTTCAAAGACTTTCAGTTTTATGCATCTTGAATTCTAAATAGGTTTATTGCCAATTATACATGATGATGAAGCTGTAACATGGAGTATATGCCACATTTAAGAGACTCACACCAGCAGATGCTGTTGTAAATATATTTTGCTGCAAACCAAGAAATCGGTGTTGTGAAATCCTCCCAAAGGCCCACTGCTGCACTTTCTCAACTCAGAACTTGTAAGCATTCTTACTCTTTGATGGCTGACTTCTTATAAACTCTGTCCAAAAGCAACCACAACCCAAAGATGTTTGTTTACACCCAGTTTTGCCGTATTGCAGTAGCACTGGAGATGTTTTTGAAGCACAGGATTTGCTATGAAAACATCCTATATCCAACAAAATTTATACAAATAATAGTGCTGGAGAGAACATTGAGAGGGTCATTCCATTGTAACCCATCCTTTCTCGTCCTTCTCACAAGTGCATGGGGGAACAAATTAACTGTTTTAGCTATTTTTTTTTATATTTCAGATGACTGATGCCATATTTCTTCTCTTCTCAGCCCTAAGTAAGCCACAGTTTTGCTATCTTCTTTTCAGTGGTCTACCACATTTTTGCTGTTTTTCTGGATGCTCTTGTCTCAACTCTGTTTTTAAACTGCTTCCCCAGTACTGAACACTGTATTTCAAATGAAGCAGAGCAGAACCAAGGGGATGTTTCAAAGGTTTTATTTGAATACACAGGGCAAATAAAGACAGAAAAAGATGGCAGTACTTTATATGTAAATTTACATGTTTGGAAGTGGGACAGAGAGAAACTAAGTTTTGGTCATGCAGATGTAGGTGTTCTCTATTAACTTCACTAACTGATGACCTAAGGGAGCTTCATTTTAGTTAGTTCCAGATATACACCTAAGTGTTGCTGCAGGCTTGAGATGCGAAAGCCTTTCCCAGCCTCATGCCGAAGGAAAGCTGTGAACAGAATCCAGAACTGCCTAGTCTTAATTCAGTACCTTAACCACAAAACCACAGCTTTTAACCAGTGGAAGAGAAGTTGTCAGTCCTTTTAGAAACAGAAAAATAATACCCATCTGTTTGTTGCAGACTTCAGCTTGGTTTATCATAATGATTTCACAGTTTAATTTCATTGTTGTTCTCACAGCCAATAAAACAAAAACTAGCACTTGGAGGTCTGTGATAATTTTGAATGTGTTCTTCCTTTAACATCTCACTTTCTTTGTGACATGGCCCTAGGATTTCGATAGCCACATTTACAGGTACTGCAGTGGGTTATATGATTTTGAGGATTTTGGCTGTTGGTAAAATTTTATCTTGACTCCTTACTCCCTGTGACGGGCAGCTGAGCTGCCATCTCAGCACAAACCCTACATCTCTTTATTCATCCCCATTTCCTATAAGAAAGAAATCTCACTTCCTATCACAAGACCTGGACAAGGTCAGTCTAGGCCTGTAAGAGTATGTCTTTCTTTCAGTGCTATCGAGTGAAGCTTAGAGAAGTTTTGATTGTGAAAAACATACATTGCCCTACCTAAACATTTAACTAAATATAGGCTGAGAGGATGAGAGGAAATGTGCCAGGATCCAGAGCAACACTTTTTTCACACCTGAAACATGAGCAAAAATCAACATGAAAATTTCATCCCAAAGATATGATTTTTTATTCACTTTGCTGTTCTATTCTTCTGCTCCCATAGCGTTCTACAAACATTATTTAAAAGGGTCTGTCTCCATTTGTGTATATTAACATGTCTAATGTTAATATACGTAACATCAAATCAACAACAATGAAAATTTACTGCACATCTGAGAATGTGTTTCCCAGTCAGGAAAATACATGGAAATGCCTTTAAGTCTATCCATATTAAGGGCGACATGTAAGCAAATAACTTCAATCTTATACTAAGTATGTGCTTAAATAAATAAGAATGCCTTTCCTGCCTATCTTTTTCACATTGCATATAAGCGTATCAGAATTCCTCTAAGCTTCACTTGTTGACATAGGAAGAATCTTATTGTTAGAAGACCAAAGTAGGAGGTCTAATAAAATTTCCTAAGCAGATGAACCACATAAATAGAACCAGAAAAAATATAATTTGCTATCACTACTGGGGGGAAAAAACAGATGATGTGTCTTGAAAAGTTTGTTCCCTGATCTTTTATTAGGTTGTAACTTATACAAATTATATCTGCACTGCAATAAAATGAAGCTGGATTTATTTATAGGCACTGATCTTCTTAAAAAGATGTAATTTTAAAAAATCCAGTAGGAAATAGAAGCCGTGCATAAAATTATACCAGATTTAGGAGACAAGAAAATAAAACACTGATTATGCTATTACAACACTTTAAATACGTATCCATCATGTGTTGTCATTTCCCTTTCTGAATGCACATTGTTTCAAGTATTTTTATAAAAATAGCAGTTTCCATAGGGTAACAAACTGTCTAAGTGAAGCCACTACCAAAATATCCTCATAATGAGGCAACACAGTACTCAGAATAATAATAATAGAAAAAATCTAAATGAGATGGAAAAAGAAAATTTTTGAAAGAATCCAAGCTTTATATTTCAGGCTTCAGACATCCTCTCACTGATGAATGAGGGCAGGAGGAGGATTACCTAGTGGTAATCACTAAGCTATGATTCATCTTGCTAAAATTTAGGTGCCTAGGTATCTAAAAATTAGGTGTCTAGTCATGGCTAATTATCAGTGTTCCTTCCTCAGTCAATAAAGAGAGATAGGCAACACTAGAAGGTGATTCAGCCTACCTATCGCAGGGCATTTATCTTGGGATGCAATGAATCTCTCTCTCTATGTCTGTTTCTGTCTGTTGATTACAGAGAGAGTCTAGGTGGTTAGCTTAGATTAGATACCTGACTTGTAGATAACTAAATTTAGGTGAGATGACTCTCCTGGTAAGTAATTACTCTTATTGTTGATACTGGGGATAATTTCCACTGATATCAGGACCTGATGTTTATCTTTACACCCTGTGTACGCCACAAAGTTTTCCAAATGGTAATAATGCTTTCCAGAAATGGAAACTCGTGCCTAAATTGGTACTTGCCCTGATCACCTTCCCAGTGGCTGTGAATGGTAAAGTAATCTGTAGCTCACATCTTATCCTATAGTATAGCAGTGGAATGAGCAACTCCCACAATCCACACCAGGAAGAGATGAATTTCAGTGAGGAAGGAATTCACTGATTTACACATCTGCAAAATCAGCATTACTTAAGTGCTGCCCACTGTAAAAATTGAGGTATTATTCTACTGGATCATTACAAAATCCATTTTCCTACTAAACTTCTCTATTATCTCAGATAAAAAAATGCAATAGTACTAAAATTGTAGTTTTGACATCTGATGGCTGCCTACACTTTTGAAGAAATGACTGTTTGTGGTGCTCTGTTTGGCTCAATAAGAATAATTTTGCTAATTCTGTATGAAAAAGTAAAACAGACCTGGGTTCAGTTCTGTGGATGGATTGCTCTCCAGCTTACTTCTTGTATGCTGTGCAATGGAGGAGCCTACACAAAGAGGAGGTCTCTCCATCTCCAGTTCTACAACACAGAAGTCTCCATACTTTCAAGCCTGCCACTTGCTCCTGCAAAGTGCTCCCAGGCACATAACTCTCAATGTTATGCTATTAAAAAAGTCCCCTTAAAATAGGAAAAGGAAAGTGGCATAATTTTCTCATTATTTCAGGCATTATGAATTGAAAAAAAAATAATCAGTGGAGACAGAGATAGGCATACTACAGGACACAGGAGGAAACATGCACTTGAGTGCCGTCTAACACAAATATGAATGGTCTACTGTGAAGACAACCAACTCTGTAAGCCAAACTGTGAAGACTGTCCAGAAATAATTGATTTTTGGAGCACAGAGTTTTTGACACTAGGCTTTCTTTAGTTTTTAATGTTCATAACAAATTCATATTTATTTTTCCATTCAATTGGACAATTTATCAAAAATTTGTTCTGAGACATGGTTGGTACATACACATTTTACAACTCAAAATGTGAAGGAAAAACGTCCAAAGTTTTTAATATATTCCATGACATTTCTAAGAAAGGAAGAAAAAATGCCTTTTCTGGTTTCTAGCTTTTAAATTTAGCTTTTGTCCTTCTCAGTCATTCCAGAATGGAGAGTTCAGACCTTAGAGTTTCATATTTACTGTCATGAATTGCCTGGTGAAGCCCCTAGATTAAGTGGGATGAATTTTCAAGAAATTTTCACATATAGTTTCCTCAGACCAGGGCTTAAGTACTGTCCCTAGCAAGGCATCTATGTTCAAAATGATTATTCAGTCTGGAGTTGTCTCCTGAGGTTGGACATCTTATGCCCATCTGATAATCGGATGGAATTGTCTATGGATGCAAGGCAAGCTCTGAAGAAAGAAGCAATGAAATTAACTAGAAACAAGCAAACAAAAAACCAAAAAAGTATACTCTCTATCTTTCTTTCTGATGCACAGGCCCTTTGTCTAGGTGAAGATCTTTTAAGCCTTTTTAGAGATCTACTTGAAAAAATTGTTTTTATAGTAGCTTCTAAGAAATCATATGTTAAAATCTTAGGCACATTTGTTCCTGAGTATTGTTTAGATAACAATTCTGTAATAGACATTACTTTGTTCTCAGCTGAATAATAAAGAACTTAGTAGCTCATGGATGGTTCTAGTCTTGGATATGATTCTTACAGAGCATTGTTAAATATTCTGTTGAGAGTTCGGGTGTGTGAGCAAACATCTTTCACTCATGATGAGATTAAATTACATAGAATTAAACAACATATTAATGCAAATTCTTTGGGGCAAGGATCATCTTTCTGTTCTGACTTCAATGGCTTAGAGCAATAAACTTGTGGTTCTTAGCAACTGTTGAAACACAAAAGATAAATATGAGTGCCTACAGCTTGAACTACTCTACCTTGCTCTACTTGGTAATTGTTTATCTGGGTGACTCCTGTACACCTCACTGTAACTGCAAGCCACCTTGTCATCTAGGTACGTATTGCAGAATTTGCCCATAGAAACAGATGCTGCCACTTCATTTTGTTTCCTGTGGACCAAAAGGAAAAAAAAATCAGCCTACAGGGCTATTATTCTGGCCTTTCTTTGATCACTAACTTCACTTAATTTAAAATTAAAGAAAGTATCAGAAAGAATAAATGCATATTAAATTAATAGCACCTATTCAAATGGCTTGCATATTGTAGATAACAGAGTAATGTTCACAGAATAGATAGAGATACAGAATAGGATGGAATTTCCCCTACTTGTTATCATTTTCAGATGTCTGTATTCATGCTCATTTAATCATTACCATAATCTGTGTAGAAAAATGGCCATGACAATCTGTATCTCACTATATACATACACATGTATATTAGTTGGAAAGGAAACACAAGACCTGGCTCTTTTCTCCCTTATCTAGGCATAATATACATAGGATCATTTGTCGAGAATGTGGATAACCCAAATGTCACTCTGTTTTTATGCAAGGGGTCTTCAAACTTCCATCATCTTTTGTCCCATAGGCACAGCCTAATCACTAGTTAGCAGGTTATTTGAGAGCTGCAACAAAGTAATGTGTTTTTGTGTTGTGCAGGGCAGAGTTCGTGACATGGGTCTATAATCGTACGTGTCTACGTCCTGGCTGTCACGTTATTCAAATAAAAGGAAACTGTCTTGAGTTTTTGTCCACACACCAGTTTTATTTCTTGTTTCATAAGTTATAGCATAAGCTACGGCATGAGTAACTCCTGGTTATAGAATGAGAATCCAGTTTACACTCTCTCTTCTGAGTGCTGTAACTATAGCTTTTCAGAGAATTATTGAAGACTTCTGTATTATAATGCCTTAATAGACTTGCATAATTAGTACAAAGTCAGACTGATATCTTTTTTTATGTTTTCTTCCCATGCATTTTTTTGGTATGCATTACTCCTGTCTGAGGAAATAAAAGCAAATAGCACAAGAAGAAAAGCAAGGTCTACCTGTATCTGGTTTCTTTTACTATTCTCTGTTGGATATTCCATCTGCTTGTGAAGAAATGTAGCAGCTTGATCCCTGTAGTAAATGGTCAGTTCTCATAGATCTGTCCAAATTTATCACGTGTGGATATGAGCTCCAGCATCAGCTTTTTTAGTAAAAAATTAAGCTCAGATAATGGATGAAAGTTACAGCATTGGCTGCGGCAAAGAAAAGAGCCTTCTGTAACATTTCATTTGAGCATGAAGTTCTAGAAATGATTCACACATAGTGACTGCACAGCACCAGTTTCTTCTTTTATGACCCTTCTTACTCCAAACTGAGCTCATGGCTATTCACAGACTGGGCTAGCACAGAGCAAGCTGTGTCATAGGGTGGAAGAAAAATTGTGCACAATCTTCAATGCTGGTGTGCCCAGGGTGCCAACTCGGTGTCACTAATGTGACAAACTCATTATGCAACCTGCTATGCCTAGGTGCCCAGTTAGACCAAATTCGCATTTTAGATTCAAACTGCCTTGAACTCTTTTGGAATTCCCAGTTCAAAAATATGCATTAAAAAAATAACAATCACCCATTTGAAGAAATAATATTTTTAGGTCTTATGTCATAGATACCGGTGGAGGCTTTAAACAGACAAGGCAAGAATTGGGTTGCCAGTTTTTTACCAGGATAGATTTTGGATGGTATTTCTCAAAGGTAGATAGAGGTTCTGCACAGTTTTCTACTGTATAAGCTCCCCCTTGATTAAGCTCTTTTCATTTTCAAATTACTTAATTACCATTCCTCTTCCTTTCAAATCAAAATGTGCAACAGCTTATCTCAGTTATATGAGAAGGCTAGTAAAGAAGGCGATATCACCAGGAAATTAAAAAATAAAATAATGATAATGCCAGTCGGCCTCAAGAAGAGAATGAAAATTGACTCTTACTAATGTTATGTATTAATTACACTCACCCTTATTTAATGTCCCCATTATGTTATACAGCACAGTGCTCAGTAATCCTAGTGTAAATGAGTTTTGTCCACTGAAAACTTCATTTATACATTTTGTGATATTTCTCTTCCTTGAATGGATTTTCTCTTTTTCAAACAACACAAAAAATCAACTCTCTAGGACATTTGGGGTCAGATTTTAGGCAGATCCATTTAGAATACGCATATTCCAGAGCAGGAAAACAAAAGGAAACTAAAGGAAGACTGATTTAAATTTCACTGATTTATTATTCTTTTCTAGATTTTTCAGAATCAAATTGAGAATGGAGTTTTTNCCATGGAAAAGGTCAAGGAAGATCTTGTGCACTGTTTTAAATCCACCTTTGAATAAGTAGAATACATTTTGATAACACTCATCTTTCCCTCACCCACTTCCTTTGCATTTTATCCTTGTGTTAACTAACAGAATAGAAAAATAATTACAAATCAGATGAGATTTATATTGTTTTCTCAGAAAAATGATGTGAAGAAGTATTTGGGAATTGTTTCATGTTAGGAGTCAAGGTTATGATGGGGTGATGTTTTGGGTTCAGGCACAATTTCAATTAAATTCCTTCACGGTTCCTAGACACTCTCTTTAAAGGGCCTGGGACCATCTAAGCCCCTTATTTTTCTGTTCTAAGCAGTATTTTGAAACTTCAGAATAACCTGAACTTGAAATAGAAAAAAAAAAATGGATAGCTATAATATATTTATGAGTGTAATATTCAAATTATGGGAAAACAGACTGTACATTTGTAGTGGATGGACCCAACTTCATTGTCACCTCAGTGTAGATCTGTTTATTTTAGAAAGCTTATCACTGTTTTACATTGCTACATATGAGATGAAATTCAGGTTCTTGGTGCAATTAGGAATATTTGCACTAGATAAAATATTCAACTGTGTATTAAACAAATAGCTTCTTGTGGAGCTCACTTTGTGTCCATGTAATAGAATCACTGTTTTCTTATGCAGGTTTTGAATACAAAATTGCTTCTAAATGTTAGTTTAACATAACATTTTGAATGGTAAATTTGTATTTGTGGTCTCTAATAGAAATAATAAATTATATGATACTTTAAATATATTTTTAGCAAGTATTCTGATACATGAAGAAAAACTGAGGAGCCCCATGCAAAGAGATATTGCAATACTCCTTAACTATTTCTCCCAGTGTACCTTTTCTTAAGAAAAAGATCACATCTCAGGCACTGTAAAGAATCAGGTAATTGATAATAACAATCGAAAATAATCCTGAAAGAAACTAAAAAGCCAAAAATGCTTTAGAGTCTACTGAGATGCTTTTGAGCTTCTCCATGTTTTTCTTCATGTATTCATTCCTGCTGCATGGATTCAGGGGGATCATTTCATACTTAAATTTGGAATAGACATTGATTTCCTTCTGGCATGCCTATGAAATTCCTTTTATCACCAGCAGGAGTCATATATTCACATTAATTTATGTCTCAGGGGTTGGTCTTGGGACCGGTGCTCTTCAACATCTTCATCAATGATACAGACAATGGCATCGAGTGCACCGTCAGCAAGTTTGTGGATGACACCATGCTGAGCGGTGCAGTCGATACATTGGAAGGAACGGAAGCCATCCAGAGGGACTTGGACAGGCTGGAGAAGTGGGCCCATGAAAACATAATGAGGTTCAACAAGGCCAAGTGCAGAGTGCTGAACTTGGGTTGAGGCAGTCCTGGGTATTTGTACAAACTGAGGGAAGATCTCCTTGAGAGGAGCCCTGCAGAGAAGGACTGGGGGGTCCTGGTAGACGAGAAGCTGGACATGAGCCAGCAGTGTGCACTTGCAGCCTGGAAGGCCAACTGTGTTCTAGGCTGCATTAAAAAAGGGGTGGCCACCAGGGAGAAGGAGGTGATTGTCCCCCTCTACTCAGCTCTTGTGAGGCTCCATCTGGAGTATTGAGTCCAGGCCTGGAGCCCCCAGTACAGGAAAGACGTGGAGCTCTTGGAGCGGGTCCAGAGGAGGGCCACTGAGATGATCAGAGGGCTGGAGCACCTCTCCTATGAGGAAAGGTTGAGGGAACAGGGCTTGTTTAGCTTGGAGAAGAGAAGGCTCCAGGGAGACCTCATTGTGGCATTCCAATACTTGAAGGGAGCATATAAACAGGAAGGGGAACAGCTGTTTACGAGGGTGGATAGTGATAGGACAAGGGGGAATGGTTTTAAACTGAGACAGGAGAGGTTTAGGTTAGATATTAGGAGGAAGTTTTTCACCCAGAGAGTGGTGACACACTGGAACAGGTTGCCCAAGGAGGTTGTGGATGCCCCATCCCTGGATGCATTCAAGGCCAGGCTGGATGTGGCTCTGGGCAGCCTGGTCTAGTGGCTGACAACCCTGCATATAGCTGGGGGGTTGAACCTAGATGATTACTGTGGTCCTTTTCAACCCAGGCCATTCTATGATTCTATGATTCATGATTAAGTTAAGAACAGGCCGTAATTCAGAGCCAATCTTTCCTCAGATAAGATTTTAATATCAGAAATGTGCCAGATGTTTTTTACTTTCTTCTTAAAAAATATATTTTATTGGAAATTCTGTACAAAATTAGTATTCCTTAGAGCTGCTTGAAAGACTGCTGAGGAACCACTTTTTATTACATTTTTCATAATATGATGTGTCCTTTTTGGCTTTCTAGACTATTTCAGCAGGTAACCTTTCCATTTTTGTCAATTCTTCTCTTGGACGCCACAAACCTTGCCCTAGCAATACTTTCTCCTAGATTTGCACCTGACCACGTAAGATTTTCTCCAACAACTACAGAAGACTATGGAAGAGTTCCCACTTACCTCAGTGGACTACGGAACAGCTCTACAACAGATCTTACATCAAAATTCAAAGAAATTTTGTGTTAGCGCGGATGTTCCGTCTTTTCTGAGAATGCAGCAAACGGAAACCCTACATCTAGATATTTATTTATTTTTGTCTCTCTTGTTGATTTTGTTAGTTGTTGAGTCAGTGTTTCCATTTCTACGGTTTCCCTACACTTCATTAAATTCAGTCAAATTCAGAAAACGTTTTTGTAGCTGTTTTTTTCTTATATCCCTGCTACCAAGCATATTGGTATTATTGGCATATTAGCAAAATACTAACATATGAGCATAATTTACTACAGGCTTTGACCTAGGCAAGTAAGATCACCATTAATTTTTGTTGAATAATTTAATTACTTAAAATTTATAGTATCGTACTTGCTTTGTTACAGTCTTCTCCGCTGTTCCAATATCATCCTGATGTTTTTCTTTTTTGGTTTAAACCTTTTCAGTTCACGAGTGTGATAATTAGACATGTTAACATACTGCAGATGTTAAAAGAAAATTTCATCATATTCTTATATGCGGCACAGACAATAATCTTTAAGGGATATGAGTTATATAGCAGAGAAGGAATGACTTTCTTTCTCTCTCTATTTAAATACCATACTGTTTGCATTAGTAGTAGCATCCGGTATCCAGTAGTATCCAGAGGCTCCAGTCCCACATAAATGTTCACTAAAGCAGAATTCTGCTTTAGCACACACAGTCAGTGCAAAAAGTTCAGACTTTAATTAAAAAATGCATACAAAATTTACCAAGGAAATTGGAGACAGCAACTTTTGGAGAGGCAAGTTCATAAGAGACCAGTTAGGACTGCAGCCCAGTTCCTCACAGTGCTGCATCAGGGCTCTGCCAATGGCTGATCACACTACCACCAAGAGAAAGAAAGATATTCACTCTATATTAGAACTCATGAAGTGAGACAACACTGGCTTGAAAGGAAACCCCGGCAAAGCTAGAATATCAGTACAAGTGTCTAGATGTCTCCACTTTGTTTCATAAAGAACTGTAATTAAAGAAATACATATATGCATTTCCAGCTAAACTGATATGTGCTGATTTTCTCTTTTTAAGATTTCCGTACTTTTACTGGCATCCTTTCTGATTCTGCTTTATTGATTTTAGCTGGTTCTTTTCACATTTACTTTTCTGTTACTGCTTTTTAGAGAAGGAGGCTGATAGGTTACAAATGTGAAAACATTCTGTAAATGAATCTGTAAACAAATTGCAGTTTCTTCAGAAACACTAAATGAATAATCTAGAAAGACATACAAGAGAGTAACTATTTTCACAACCTGTAGTTTTTATAAACTCATGAATGTTTCAGTCAGCAGAGATTGCATGACTAAAATTGCAACATTTTACTGAACCATCTTACTTCCCCCCNCTCCATTTAGGGTGTGTTATGGAAGGAGGACATGGTATTTTTTCTTCCTGGAATGACAGAGTGCAAACAGTTCTCTTTTTCAGTTCTGGAGTTTACAGGTGTGCCACCGTCTTATCCATATCACTTAGCAGCATTCTTCACAGCTATCATCATGCCCATAAAATAAACTAGGCTCCTGCTTATACCGGAGTTTATACACTGTAAAAAAGAAAGGAAAAAAAAAAAAATTACTATCACCTCTTGATTTATAAGCTTGCTTTGCAAAGATCTGAGCTTAGTGATGAGTGACCCGGCTCCTTTAGAGTAGTTTTACTTCTCTTCTGATCCATGATCCTATGATGTTAACAATGTTTTTCAAGGAGATTCTGGGCTACAAAGTCCAAGGATTGGTGATTAGGATAAAGTCACGTCTAAGAGGTTTAGTGAATGATGAACCTCAAAAGGCTCAGGGATTCAGGCCTTCAGGTTTCAAGAGAAGTCTATGGGGACCAATGGGAGTCACTCCAGGGTACTAAAAGAGCCGGCTTATGCCATTGCAAGACCTTTCCTGATTATTTTTCAGTGGTTTTGGAAATGTGGAGAAGTCCTAGTCAACTGGAAGCTGGCAAATGTTGATCCTGTTTTCAAGAAGCATGAGAAAGAGGACCCTGGTAATCACAGGCCTGTCAGTCTCATTTCAGTTCATGGCAAAATTATAGAGAAGATTATTCTGGGGGTTACTGAAGAACATCTGAAAGAAAATGCATTCAAGGGGAAGGTCCTGTTTAATGAACTTAATCTCCTTTTATGACAAGGTTACTTACATAATTGACCAAGGGGAGCCTTGTAGTGCCCTACAGCTTCCTCATGAGGGAAGATGAGAGGCTCGGGCAGATCTTGTCTCTCTGGTGACAGTGACAGGATCGAGTGAAAGGCATGGAGATGCTTTGGGGAGGGACAGATGGGTGTCAGGGAAAGGTTCTGCACCAGAAGGCAGTGGGCATGGAATAGGCTCGCCAGGGCAGTGGTCACAGCCCTAAGATGCTGCAGCTCAAGGAACATTTGGACAACACTCTCAGACAAAAGGTTTAGTTTTTTTCCTGGTCCTGTGTGGAGCCAGGAGCTGGACTTGATGATCCCCAAGGTCACTTCTAGATTGGAATATTCTATGATTTTCTGAGTTTTTGGAAATTTCAGAGCTGATCCAGCACCTTGCCAGAACTACCCTTGGTGGGCAATTTCTATTTTTTAAAGTATCTTTCTATTTCTAGCTGCAAGAAGAAAGGAGCAGGCTTCTCAGCAAGTTGCTGAAAACTTGGGTTTAAGTATGCAAGAATTGTTTTCCAGTTTTGCTTCAAACACTTCCTGTATTATTTTATTATTTTTCTGGAGAAATTTATTTCTTGCTATAGCCAAATAACAGATGGGTTTCTTTTGAAAAGTATGGAAGTTTTCTTGGAAAGTAAATATGACTTAAAAACACGCAACAAGAAGCAAAGTTTCTGTAAGTCCTTTGATCATTCTGATCAGTCACAGTCAAAGCTGTGTCTCTGATGATGCACAGAAATCAATTCTTCTGACTCAAGAATTCTTGAATTTCCTCATGATACAGATAATGTTTTCATATGAGGAGAATCTCACAAATACTTTCACTATTAAAAAGTCAGTCTCTGTACTTGTTTTAATCATTTAAGGTTCTCAGAGTGGAAAGGAAGAGGCACTCTCAGAAGGGAAATTATCTGTCCCATCTCAGATGCCTATTTTTCAAAGAGCTGAATCACTTTCTTTTTACTTGTTTCTCCTTCTGTTGAGATTAGAGGATCCTCAAAGTGATCAGCTCAGACTTAGCTGCCTAACGTTTGCATGTCTACACCTGCACACCTCTTTAGCATCACATAGTTTCACTATATTTACAAGAGTTGCATTTAGAGGACAGTGATTTTGTGTGTTTGTGTATTGTATTTTCTCATGACCTGATCACGAGGAATGAGGAAAAAGGATTAGCTAACCAGTTACACTACCAGGAACTTGGAGTACTAGGGCTATATTTATCTCTTTGAACATTGATGAACAACTGCACACTAAGTACATATTGTTCATTCATTTCAAACAGAAAATCATGAAAGGTTGATGACCGTGCCAGAATGTGCCAAGGTAATACACCAGATTCTGGTGTAGAATAGGACTAGAACATGAATTAATCTGATTTATACAAAGTACTTTGGCTGCTCCAAAAGCTCTTTTGTTGTGATGGTGGCCCATGACTTCAGAGGCAGATGTCAGTGATATGGCAGTAGAGGTTGAACCTTCTCACCAATATCCCATTACATTTTGTTGCTTTGTGACCGATGGCAGCAGAAGGGTAGTCTGACAAAATGGCATCTGACATGGAAGTGCATATGAAGAAAAAGTGTGTCATTGAATTCCTCCATGTGGAAAAAACTGACATTCCTTGATGCTTGCTGAATGTTCGTGGAGATGAAACAGTGGATGTGAGCACAGTTGTGCCTTTCAACAGTGACAATGACAGTGGGTCGCCTCTGCTGGTACAGATTTTTATAAGCATGGTATGCAGGCTTTTGTTCATTGCTAGTGAAAATTAATAGTTAACGGCAGTGAGTATGTTGAAAAATAGTGTTTTATAGGTGAGAATTTTCTCTATTGGATAGTGTTATTGTGTTCCTTGTATCTATTTTCATTTCCATGGAAATAAATAAGAGGAAGTACTTTCAGAGTGACCTGTGCAATACAAAGGCTTCTAAAGGAGACCTGTCCAGTTTCATAGGCTCAGTGTACCTTCTTGACATTTGTGTAGAAGTGATCTTCTTTCCTCTACAAGAGACAGTTTTCAGCCTGATTTGTAGCCTGGTAATGAGCTCAGTTTGGCACCTGTCTGCAAGACTGGGTGTAACAACACAGTGGGATGGTGCACTGGGAAAATCATCATTAGAAAGGACGCTCCCCAGGTGCAGCATGATGAATATCATTTTCTCCTGTACCACAGGACCAGGTACACCACATGGCTGCTTAGCACATAGTCAGACAAGCCTCTTTAATGTGATGTGTTTTGATAGCTATGCACTTCTGTCATGTACCTTGACATGCAGGTTCTTGCACGGCAGTTGAGGAAGAAGAGAGGAAAAGGATAAGCAAACTGGACTTCTTTAGAAGGGAAGGATAGGTAGACATTTTCCACTGCCTAAAGGAGGATTTGGGAAAGATGGAGCCATACCCTTGTCAGCAGTGCAGAAAAAAAAAGACAAGACATAATAGTCATGTTGAAAGAAGGGTAATTTCAATGTAAGGACTGAAATCTTTATCATAGAAGCAGTTAAGCACTAGAATAGTTAGACTGGAGAGGCTGTGTGATCTCCATTATTTGAGATTTTCAGAAAACGCATAAGGCTCAGAGAAACTTTGGAAGCAGAAGACTGAACTGGAGATCTCCTAAGGCTGCTTCCTGTTTGACTGATGATGAGATTCTGTGATTTGGGTTTGAGAAGTGTGACAGATACAATGGCATCCATGTCCTGCAAGATCTTGTTCCTAGAGCTCTGTCTGGGGAAATAAAAAAACAATGTCCAGAACTGCCAGTGAGAGGAAGAATGTATGGGCAGATCCAAGTGATATGAGAGAAAGGCCTCTGCAGGAATGTCCACATCTCTTACTGCAGGATTGAAAGTTGGAGCTAGTGGCTGAGTCATGAAACTCTTTTTGATCTCTGCTTGATCTACACATGAGTAAACTGTGTTTGAAAGATTTACAGATGTGACCTTTCAAGACTGATTTCATAGGGATATGAGGACTTGTAAGCCTTCACTGTGCCCACAGCAACACATGAACCCCTTAGCAAATTTCAACTCAATTGAGGTATTTTGAGAGTTAAACTCTCAAAGGAAACAATTTCACAGGCTTTCTTTCCCCCCCCGAAAACAGATATCTGAATAGATAGAGGAGAACTAAAAAAATGTACCTATCTGAGGAATTCTGCAAATGAGAATCCACTTTTTCTCGCTCTATCTATGTATCTGTCTTTCACAAGCTTGTACACTCCCTTTATTATGAATATGCTCATACGCAGCTCATACTTGGAATAGCACTTAATGCATTTCACTTGATTCCCTTCACTGGTGGCATTCCACATTTAAGGATTAGGACCTTAGATACATAAAAAGGAAGCTGTGAACTAATGACTATGTTAAAAATTGCAGAGAAGATAAACTGTGTTCTCTATCAGTTATACTAACCAGCTAGGGTGCACATATTTTCATATCTGAACCAGTTTCAGTAGAGTGTTCCAACTCAAGATTTTTCGATATTGCAAAGTGGCTGCATCAAAATTCACTTTGTTTAACATTTCTGCTTCATTTTTCTTTCAAGACCCTTGTTAATTTGCAATTTCTTCATGCTAACTGGGTCAGAAACATTAGAATCAGAGGTAATATTAATGTACAGTTATAAAGACATTACTAATAATGTAACTTAAATGAAACTAACTTTTTGATTTAGAGAGCTGTAACTGATTGGTCATTGTCTGATGTTGATTGTATGAAATTGTAGACTTACAACTCAGAACTTAAATTCGATGATCAAAATAATGATGCTTTTAAGAAGAAGTTTAAGAATGAGATATAACCCAAATTCTGCAACAGAAAGGTCTAAAATAATTCAGATTTTTTTTTAGAATTAAGAGAAATGACCGCAGATTAGGTTCTGATCCCTATACTACATCCAGCAGTCCCTGTGAGGTTGAATGTAAAGTCTTTTTTTGAAGTGTGAGCAATCACTTTTGCAGTTTATTGTGAGAAGTAGAGTCTCAGATATTTACACTTTACAATCAAGACTAAATATCATAGTGAAAAATGCTCTCCAAACTCAGGACAATTCAGGAGTCTCAGTAAACCTATTACCATTGAAATTCCATAGTCAGAACCAGGCTGGAATTCAGATGAAGTGATGATAGTAGTCCTTGTGGATGTTAATGTCTTCAGGTCAAAACCTCACCCTGACTTTCCTTCTTACCCCTCTTTCGTCTCACTTTTGCCATTAGGGATTATTAGAAGTATCAATGCATCTGTGTTCATGGAGTAGAGGAGAAGATTTTCTCTTCACAACCGTGGTGGAAAGCAAACATTATGTCTGTAAAGGTTTTTTGTTGCAAGAACGTGTAAGACTGGGGAGAAGGAAAGGGACAGTACAGGCATGAGGGGAAGTTCAGAGCTTCAGTAAGAGCAATTTGAAAAGCTCTGAACTGCTCAAATGTAGCTTTACCAGGAAGGTAAGAGCAGCCATGGGGAGGGTGGGGTGTCTGCTAGTGGACTAACATATTTCCCGTGTTTTTTCTGGCATTTGGCCCTTGACAACTTTCCTGCCTTATCTGAGTCACAACAGTTCAGACTCCGACCAGAACGATTCCAGTCAGTTCTGTCCTGATTGACAAAATGTCAATGATTTCCTCATTTTTGTGTGTGTTTTGGTAACCTCTGTGCATGGAGGAAGTCTGGATCTGATAGCCTTTCTGTTTCATTTCCTACCTGTGTTTAATGAGTGATCATCTTTCCTTGTTCTCAAGCAGCTAGTCTCCATGTTGCTTCCCTTTTGAAATGATTTTTGCCATCCTTTTGAATTCCCAGCAGAGACACTAAACAGTGAGGGAAATAGAATTTTATGGTAGGTATGAATTTCGGCTATGTCTGAAATCTGTCAGAAGCCCCCCCCCCC